>CP092864.1:7083650-7101548 GCA_030710605.1 Cordylochernes scorpioides | reverse complement strand
CACTCAGCCATTATAAACCATCCAAGCCCACATTATTATATAGATATTACTAGCCGAATGACCCGGGCAACACCCGGGTTTTACCCGATTAAATGTTTTTATTCAAATACTATTCGTTACAATTATAAATTGGCGCCGTGGATGTCACTCTTGTGAAACGTCCCGCTCCAAACTTTGTGTCTGAGAAGCGATATTTTTATAGAGAGATGATCTGGCTTTGTGTCTTCTGCTCGAATGAATTTTTTTATGTTAGAATTTTGTTTCTGCATACCAAAAATGAACTGGTTTCACCTGTGGTCCCTGCTTTTTGGAATTTTTCCAGATATAAATCCCGATATAAACATGATACAGCAATATTTTCATCATTTTCTGACTAAAAAACAACTATTTTTGCCCAGAACCTGTCAATTTCATTTTTTATTGGCTAAAATTCCGATAAATATCTCTTCCAAATTTTTCTCTATGTCCTGTCAAAACATGTTTTACATGTACATTAGGTCAGCTGATATTACTTCCCATCTTCACCACTAGAGGCACTGCTTGCGAGCGAAAAGGCAAATTTGCAATGCAATTTGCAAATAACTCGAATAATATTCAGGATAGAGACCTGAAATTTTCACTATAAGTTTTTCCAGCTTCTACTATATATACTGTTACGTACTGTGGACGTGTATAGCCGACATAGGAACAAACACATACATATATACATACATACATACATATAATATAATACACTGCGGCCTGTGATTGTAAAACGACACTTGAAGCTACACTGCATGAGTTTCTTTTCAACGAAAATAAATATTTTATTTCAAGGTGAAATATCGACTATTTCTATCCTTTTTGGATGAGGTATGAAAGGGTGAATTAAGAGTAATGACGAACAGAAAAATGAAAGTGTCCAGGGATGGGAATCGAACCCACAATGTTCCGCTTACCAGGCAGATGCCATGTCCACTAGGCTACCCTGGACGTACCCTTTTCCGTTCGTAAATGATACATAAAGCAACTTTTAATACAATATAATACACTGCGCCCGTGATTGTAAAATGACACTTGAAGCTACACCGGCCTATCAAATAACAAACCGTAATTCGACACTATCGATAATACGACACTTCTGATATTTCGACCATTTTTTTAATTCGAAATTTTGACAGTTGAATGTTTTTTTACATACAACTTTGCCGCTAAAATGGTATTACAGCGGCAGCAATTAGCGACGATCGGCGGGCGCTGATAGGATCGCACCTGCGCACTTTTGGTACTGGTTAGTTTAAGTTTAACTTTGCAGTGGCTTTGCACAATGTCGCGAGTGTTTTTTTTTTTTATACGAGAATTTAGGCTTTGTGCGCTAATTAATAATATTATTTTATTTTTAATTTTCAACATTGAAATATTTTAGTTATTTTAAAATTTAGAAATAATTTCCTTTTAAATAAACAAATCTTTATTAAATGTAGCCACAATGATTATTATAACATTATATTTCAATATTCCATTTCCGGGTTATTATAAAAGATTTAAACACAAAATCAATAACACCTGCAGCAGCAGTGGATGCCTTTAATATAATCAAAACTCTTTGCTATTTAAAAGACATTTCAGAGGAAGAAAGACATGCATGTCTTTAAAAAAAAGACCATCTGGAATACATCCTGAAAAGAATTTCAGAGCAAAAACATCTATAAGGACAAAAGATAATAAGACCAAATCCAAATAAATAAATAGTGTGTGACGTTTCGGTAACAATGCTGTTACCGAAACATCACACACTATTTATTTATTTGGATTTGGTCTTATTACCTTGTGTTTATAATCTATAATCCAAATTGTGTCTTATCACATCTATAAAGAATTTTTAAAAAGATCTTCATGATTCTTTTTAATAATATTTTTAAATTTTATTTTTATTTTCCATATTTATTTCCTTTCAACCATTATATTCCTCAATTAGAATAAAATGTTATATGTAATTATTTATGTTTCAAAAATATATATTAATGCCATTTTGTTCCTGGTGCTAAAGTTAATCGTGAAAATAAAAAAAAAAAAATAGAAAAAAATTACACACACAATGGTTTCGATTAATATCATTAATTTATATTTTATAAAGCTATTTTAAAACATATTATTTTAGCGAGTTAGATGATTATTTAATCATATGAATAACTTTAATTCAACACTTCCTTTAATTCAACCAAAAGCTCTGATCCCTTGGGGTGTTGAATTAAAGAGGTTTGACTGTAATATGGATTCAAACGATATGATACAATTTGATTTATGGATTAGAAACAGAAGGTAAATGAGAACAAATCTATAACTTGGGAATGACATGAATGAGGAGGGGGGGAGGGGAAATATACCCAAGTATGTTTTTAAATAAGTTGTTATTAAATGTATTGCCTTATGTACCAAATATGGAACCAAATTCCTGTTGAAGGTCTTGAAATTTCTTGGAAGAAAATATGTAAATTGTTCAAGCTGTTAGAAGTTATGTATGCAAATTCTGTATTGTAAAAAAAAAGTATTTTTTTAATTAAGATTTATTTGCATATCTGAAGAATGTATATAGATTTTTTTTTCTTCAGTTAGTTGCTGGTGAAGTATAGATGAGTGTGTAGCAATGTATAATAAATAATTTTTGTAGGATAATAGGACTTATTGATTTTATAGAAGATTTTCTTTAAAAAGGTTAAGATAAAAAATCTCTGCACAACAACAATTGCACTACATTTATATTTACATACTTACGGTAAACTTTCTGTGTCTCTATAGAGAGGTCTTTAAATTTTTCATTCAGCCTCTTAAATTTTAAACCAGTCAATATCTTGAAGGCTCTTAATTCCTTGAAAAGATAAAGACATTGTTCCTGGAAAGGCACAAATAAACAGAGTTAACATTTAAAAAATATATATATATATTTTTTTGGGTTATATATTAAACATACAAAAGTAATAGAAGACCAAATAACTATTTATTTTGAAAATAGAGCAATACATAAATAAATCGTTAATTAAAAATATTGGATCAAAATATCATTTATATTTTGGTATCTACTTATATATTTGCCTTATTCTGTCTGTTTGTTTGTCTGTTTGTCTGATTGTCTGAAGCTCACGGATAGAATGCGCGCTCATTGGCTGCAAGGGAACACGTGTCCTCCCTGCCCCCCTCTAGACAACCCTGTTATTCAAAAACCATACATCCAATCGCCATGAAATTCTGGGCTATTATTAGGTATATCCCCGGAAAGGTTTTCGAAAAATGATTTCTTGAATATCTTGAATATCCTTAGAGTTATTTGCAGAATTGTAGATATAACTCGCAAGCAGCGCCCCCAGACGGTGATGAAAGCAATGGGGAGGTAACGCCATCTATGTTTGATTTTTTAAACTGTTTATATTAAAAGGGGGAATTGTTAGGTTTATTAATTCAAATAATTTTTTCTCTGTGTAAATAATTATGTAAATATATGAATAAATATAAAAATGTTATATAATATATTTTTTAATATTATCTTTATGCATAGAAAGTACAAAAGTAAAATTTGAGGATTAAGAAGAAATAAAAAAAACAAGAAAGGATCAAGAAGGCACTAACTACGTTGCCAAATTGTTAATTAACATATGCTAGCTAATATTATCATCATCAATTTATATTTATTCATATATTTACATAATTATTTACACAGAGAAAAATTATTTGAATTAATAAACCTAACAATTCCCCCCTTTTAATATAAACAGTTTAAAAAATCAAACATAGATGGCGTTACCTCCCCATTGCTTTCATCACCGTCTGGCGGCGCTGTTTGCGAGTTAAATCTACAATTCTGCAAATAACTCTAAGGATATTCAAGAAATCATTTTTATAGAGAGGGGCTGCTATAGACAGGTTACTTTTAATGTAAATCGCATCGTACTACGTATTTAAAATCGGGCGCTATGACCACCCAAGTCAACGTTTTTAAAATATATTCGCACTCGGGTAAACCCCGGGCGTTGCCCGGGCCATTCGTCTAGTAAATATCATATTGGTAAAATAAATGATATTTTAATCCAATATATGCCTTTTTAATTAAACATAAAATAATACATAATAAAGGTTGGCGTTCAGTCAACTGAAATATTGGTAAAATAAATTATATTTTGATTCAACAATATATGCCTTTTTAATTAAATAACTATTTATGTATTTGGATTTGGTCTGATACACCTTGTGAATGTTAACATTCCTATTCTTAAAAAGAGGCTTAAAAAAAAAGAGAGAGAGACGCTCAAAGGTGATAATCCAGAAGAACATATTTGCAAAGGACAGCACCTAGAGAGATAATATCTTCTTACTGGAGAGTTACTAATTACTGAAAATGGTAATGTTGGTGATGAAAACTGTCCTTTGTAAATAAGTGTTTAGGAACTAAGGCCAATTAGACATGAAAAATATTGTGAATATTTGGTGGAAGAGCTTGTGGAACCATGGCAGAATAAATGTCCAAATACTTTATTGAAATATCTATTATTTGTGTGTGTGTGTTTTGCTTTTTTTTTTTTTTGTATGCACTAATAAATATATTTCCATTTTTGAAAATAGAGCAATCCATAAATAAATCTTTATAACATGTTATAACACCTTGATAAAGGTTGGCGTTCAGCCAACTGAAATATTGGTAAAATAAATGATATTTTGATCCAATATATGCCTTTTTAATTAATGATTTCCATTTGTAAAACATTATGTTTTCTATTATATGTGATAATATGGAGATTTAAGAGAAGATGCGTGTGAGAGGATCGTATTACGTGTGCAATAGACAGCAGCCTCTACACTTACATAAACAAAGGTGCACATTTTGAACACATTTTGGCTTGCATTAGATGCACTAAACAGGACCTTTGGGAGAGGCCGCTGCTCATCATAAAACAGCTCGAGGAGCATGAACTCATGGAATTTGTGTAATCTTTACACAAGGGGATAAGAAACAACAACAACAAGGTGAACGTGGACCGGGTTAAAAATCTATATATATAAAAGAAATATATATTTTCAAGATGCCTGAAGAACAAATTTTTTGGTCGTTGAGGTATAGCTTGCACCACGCTGATGAGGGCCAACAGCCCGAAACGTGTACGTGGTTTGCTTTTCTTGATTAATCATGAATGGGTAATTGGCCAATTCTGGAATAATTAGAAATCAACGAGAATAGTTGATATTTATTCCGATAGATGGCACAAGCCATCAGCAACTTTCAGTTGCACGATAAGGAGATGCCTTTTTCATAATATAAAAGAAAGTCGTGTTAATTGTTACACTATTTATAATTCAAGAACGGCTGAACCGATTTAGATGAAAATTGGTGGGAAGGTAGCTTAGAACCAGCAGACGGACATAGAATACTTTTTATCCCGTTCGACCACGTCTAGAACAGCTGAACTGTCAAATACATTCATTTATACAGATGTATCAGAGGCGCATGCACAAGCGCGCACTCTACGAGGCTTACCCACGAGCTTACGGGTTGCATACTAAATAATAAAATTTAATTTATGTTAGAAATATTTCTCCTTTTTGTAAATAAATACATTTTATTATTGTTTAAAATATCAGCTTCAAATATATTATAAGAAAACATCTTATTAAAAATTTAATAAATGTTTTCATAAATATTGTTTCAAAAAATATATATTTAAATGTATATAACAACTGGCCGAATGACCCGGGCAACGCCCGGGTTTTACCCGATTAAATGTTTTATTAAAATACTATTCTTTACAATTATAAATTGGCGTCGTGGATGGCACTCTTTTGAAACGTCCCGCTAAAAAAAAAAAATAAAAATAAGTCGGTGGATGAGAGGGTAACACGCTCGATTCCCGACAGTCATGAACCGGGATTAAATCCCGCGTTGAAATGTGTTTAATATGTGAATAACCTTCACATATTATTCATTGTTCAATTATCATGAACTAGGTTGCTCTTGCTGAGCGGTACCTATTTATGTGAATTTGAACCAGAAACGTCCCGCTTCAATCTTTGTGTGTTTTTAAAATACAAAAATATTGTAAATTTTCACAACGATATTTGAAAATTGTATTATTTAGATTTTTTGTATGAATATATTTTAAATCTGATATATACATAAAATGATATGATAATGATAGCAAGTAATTTCTTGTTCCTCCACCCTGTCATTACATCACTCAAGGTCACCGTGGCGTCACGTGGTGGCGCAGCAAACGGTGACACCTGAATGGCGCTCTCCTATTGGCTCGCTACAGAAGCCAATGAGCAAACGGTGACAGAGATGATGACGCTCGTAACTGTATATAGAATATTTATATACATTTATAAATCTATATATAGATTTTCAAATTTTAAATAAGCATTTTAATTTTTTATTTTTCATTTTAATTTAGCCATTTTCAATTTTAATTTAGACACATGGACATTTCTATTTATTCTTTATTTAAGAGCACTTTGAAACAACTAAAATATATCAAACTAGACGAATGGCCCGGGCAACGCCCGGGTTTTACCCGAGTGCGAATATATTTTAAAAACGTTTTAATCTTCATCTAGATCTTCATCTTGTCTACACCTTGTATACATCTTGCCTCCTAGGGTTGCCTAGAGTGGCCGCTATAGACAGGGTGGTCTGTATAGACAGGTGGATGTATCACACAGCTGATAACAGGGTTGCCTAGAGTGGCCGCTATAGACAGGGTGGTCTGTATAGACAGGTGGATGTATCACACAGCTGATAACAGGGTTGTCTAGAGTGGTCGCTATAGACAGGGTGGTCTGTATAGACCGGTGTATGTATCACACTGCTGATAACAGGGTTGCCTAAAGTGACCGCTATAGACAGGGTGGTCTGTATAGACAGGTGGATGTAACACACTGCTGATAACAGGGTTGTCTAGAATGGCCGCTATAGACAGGTGTATGTATCACACAGCTGATAACAGGGTTGTCTAGAGGGGGGCAGGGAGATCACGTGTTCAGCCAATGGGCGCGCATTCTATTCGTGAGCTTCAGACAGACAAAATAAGGCAATTATATAAGTAGATTATACGAAAGAAGTGCTTGAAATGGAAATAGATATGTTTGACATCATTTTTAAATCAGGTGAATTATTAATAAACAATTCCGCATCTTCTTTTCATTTTAACTTAGTTTCTTCTGATTTTATGCTGATCAACTCAATTTTCAGAGTTATTTTAAACTCTTTTATTTTGTATTGATAATTGTTGTTTGCAACCCTTCTAAATTTAAAATATTTTTCAATTCGTCTCTTAATTTTTTTAAAAGTTATACTAGAATTATTTTGTATATACTTTCAAAGTAAAATCTACATCGCTTAATGACATTTTTTTTCTGACTAAATCCTCCTTTTTTTCTTAATTTTTAAATTAGCCTTCTTTTTATAATTTTAATTAGCAGAATATAGAAGCTTTTGCATAGTTTCGTCCTGTAAGCATGCCAACTTGATAATAGTTTCCTGTTTTCCCTTTGATATTGCTTGATATGAACCTCTATTCATTTTTGAATTAGTAGAAATCAGATGATAACCATAGGTCATAGCCATTCAAAAGTTGGTTTAGGTAGTCAATCCTTTGCGAACAAATGGAAATATCCACGTTGGGGCTCTCTCCGCAGATTTTTAAAATGATATCCTGCGTCTTTTTTTTTTTTTAAATTTGAGAGCCACTCCTCTCTTGCTGCAAATTCTTTAATTCCAAGAGATTGCGCAAAAGACTTGGCTTTTTACTTCAACATGAAACTGCCAACGGAACGTTATGTTCTCTATACTGACGAATCCACTTAACCAAACTCTCATCTCCACCAGTTGAGTGTGGGAATTTTGATCTCTTTGTTTAGTTTGTTTGCAGGCTGGTCTGGCTTGAGAAAGTCGCCGGCAACATTTTCCTTCATATCTTAATTTTCAGTAGCATCTTACATATTAATAAAATCATTTTCAGTAGCATCTTATTATTAATAAAATCAAGTAAAGAAGAGTTTCATCACAAAATTCGTAATTTATTATTTTAAATAGAGCTATTCACAAATGTTCGTTTGTGGAAAGATACTATTCCTTCAACTTCAAATTACCGAAGGAACAAATTAATATTGATTTTGAATGTTCACTAGATAAAACGATGATTTTGTAATGTAGAAAATTAGGAAAGACAAAATTCAGGATGACACGGCTCACAGGGACCGGGAAAAAATTATCACTTTATCGAGAGATTCAAATTTACGAGTTTCAAATTATCAAAATCAACTTATCGAGTATTTTTCAAGGGACCGGGAAAAAATGTTCACTAGATAAAACGATGATTTTGTAATGTAGAAAATTAGGAAAGACAAAATTCAGAATGACACGGCACACAGGGACCGGGAAAAAATTATCACTTTATCGAGAGATTCAAATTTACGAGTTTCAAATTATCAAAATATATCTATTATTTTTTTTAATAAGTTTATAGAGGATTGTTTTAACAAATGTTCGTTAGACAAACCTTTACTCGGGTAAAACCCGGGCAAAGCCGGGTACATCCGCTAGTCTATCTATATATATAAAAATGAATGTCTGTCTGTCTGTGTGTGTGTGTGTCCTCTATGGATTCAAAAACCATACATCCAATCGCCGTGAAATTTTGGGATATTATGAGGTGTATCCCCGGAAAGGTTTACGAAAAAAAAATTCTTGAATATCTTGAATATCCTTAGAGTTATTTGCAGATTTGTATATTTAACTCGCAAGCAGCGCTACCATTGAGACGGAGATAGGCTTAGTTTGCTGCTCCTGATGACCTTGGGTCATCGTGTGAGTCACAGCATGATGCTACAAAAACACTCTCTCTGGGGATTTTACAGCGTTGACAACCTGTAAGATTGCCTCTCTCATATATTATACTTTAAACATCTGCTTAATTAAAGCATTTTTCATTTGAAAGAGACTGCTCTCTTAACCCCCTTTAGACAACATTAAATGATATCCCGTGTCGATGATTTTGTAATGTATAGAATTAGGAAAGACAAAATTCAGGATGACACGGCTCACAGGGAACGGTAAAAAATGTTCACTTTATCGAGGAAATACAAAATTCGGGATGACACGGCACACAGGGACCGGGAAAAAATGATCACCTTATCGAGAGATTCACGACCATGATTTTATTCAACTTATCGAGTATTTTTCAAGGGACCGGGAAAATATGTTCACTAGATAAAACGATTATTTTGTAATATAGAAAATTAGGAAATACAAAATTCAGGATGACACGGCACAAGGGACCGGGAAAAAATGATCACTTTATCGAGAGATTCAAATTTACGAGTTTCAAATCATCAAAATATATCTTTCTTTTTTTATATGTTTATAGAGAATTGTTTTAACAAATGTTCGTTATACAAACCTTTACTCGGGTAAAACCCGGGCGAAGCCGGGCACATCCGCTAGTATATATATAAAAATGAATGTCTGTCTGTGTGTACTCTATAGATTCAAAAACCGTACATCCAATCGCCGTGAAATTTTGGGATATTATTAGGCATATCCCCGGAAAGGTTTTCGAAAAATAATATCTTGAATATCTTTAATATCCTTAGAGTTATTTGCAGATTTGTAACTTTAACTCGCAAGCAGCGCCACCTTGCGACGGAGATAGGCTTAGGTCTGCCCCACCCCGTCGAGAGAATGGATTCGTCCGGCCGCCGGCCGGATGGACAGTCCAAGTACCTACCGACCAATCAGGGCAGAGTTGGTGACACAGCTGTGCCAAGTAGACAAGAAAGAAAGCCTCGCGGGAGCTTGCCCAAGATGACCTCCGGGAACTTCGTCCATCTTCCATAAACGACCATGAATTTATTCAACCTTATCGAGTATTTTTCAAGGGACCGGGAAAAGATGTTCAATATATAAAACGATGATTTTGCAATGTAGAAAATTAGGAAAGACAAAATTCAGAATGACACGGCACACAGGGACCGGGAAAAAATTATCACTTTATCGAGAGATTCAAATTTACGAGTTTCAAATTATCAAAATATATATATTTCTATTTATAAGTTTATAGAGAATTGTTTTAACAAATGTTCGTTAGACAAACCTTTACTTGGGTACCGATTAATATTGATTTTATTCAACTTATCGAGTATTTTTCAAGGGACCGGGAAAAAATGTTCACTTTATCGAGAGATTCGTTAGACAAACCTTTACTCGGGTAAAACACGGGAGAAGCCGGGTACATCCGCTAGTATATATATATAAATGAATGTCTGTCTCTGTGTGTGTGTACTCTATAGATTCAAAAACCATACATCCAATCGCCGTGAAATTTTGGGATATTATTAGGCATATCCCCGGAAAGGTTTTCGAAAAATAATATCTTGAATATCTTGAATATCCTTAGAGTTATTTGCAGATTTGTAGCTTTAACTTGCAAGCAGCGCCACCTTGCGACGGAGATAGGCTTAGGTCTGCCCCACCCCGTGTCGAGAGAATGTAATCGTCCGGCCGCCGGCCGGATGGACAGTCCAAGTACCCACCGACCAATCATAGGGGTCAAGATGTCCTGGCGCGCGGGGGCAGAGTTGGTGACACAGCTGTGCCAAGTAGACAAGAAAAAAAGCCTTGCGGGGGCTTGCCCAAGATGACCTCCGGGAACTTCGTCCATCTTCCATAAACGACCATGATTTTATTCAACTTATCAAGTATTTTTCAAGGGACCGGGAAAAAATGTTCACTAGATAAAACGATGATTTTGTAAGGTAGAAAATTAGGAAAGACAAAATTCAGAATGACATGGCACACAGGGACCGGGAAAAAATGATCACTTTATCGAGGGATTCAAATTTACGAGTTTCACATTATTTAAATATAGCTATTATTTTTTTATAAGTTTTTAGAGAATTGTTTTAACAAATGTTCGTTAGACAAACCTTTACTCGGGTACCGATTAATATTGATTTTATTCAACTTATCGAGTATTTTTCAAGGGACCGGGAAAAAATATTCACTTTATCGAGAGATTCGTTAGACAAACCTTTACTCGGGTAAAACCCGGGCGAAGCCGGGTACATCCGCTAGTATCTATATATATAGAATGTAAAAAATTTTCAAACATTTCACTTTCCTTCTTGAATACTCTGGCTTTTATGAATATTGTATAGGCTAGAATTTTCAAAAAAAGCATGCCCCTGAGGCCAGTGAGTCACTGAAACAAAGAAATGGTGGATGTCTCTGTATTCTTTTTTTTTAAACCAACTCTAAACCAAGGAATGATTTTTTTTTTACAACAAAATAGGAAGGGATGTAAAACATGCAGACCTTTGACTATAGTCAATGCTTTCTGTTTTTGAAGAAATGCAGTTGAATCTCTTTATATCAACAACAACAACAAAAGCCTTTATTGAGGACCTCTCGTTCTATAAAGGATTCGCCAATTTACAAAGTAATTGAAGAGAAGAGAACTAAGAATACAGAGAGAAACCTATAAGTAGTAGGTATAGTATAGTATTTTCTACACTGACTATATACAGCAGCAGCAACAAGCCTTTTACTGGAATCAAAGTCCCATACAGGATTCGTCGTTCTAATCCTGACAAAGATTATTTACATCAATTAGATTATGTATATAGCTTTCTTTTCTCTTCAGCCGTCTTCCAAAATTTGAACAACGCGAACGCTCCAGCTCTGTTTTCACCACCTCATTCAACAGGAACTCCAAAGAGAGTCCCTGAAGGCCTATAAATCTCTCTATATCAACATCTCACACAGAAGACTTTGGGTTAGTGTTATAACTAAGGCCAAAATAATTGGGACTTCAAACTTGGGACACACCTTTGAATTAGGATGGTGATTTACAAAAGAGGCCATTATATAGAGATTCCGGTATAAGTGAAAAAAGAAAAGTTTGCTAGAGAAATGTATTTATTTTTATGTCTAGTACATGTGATACAGTTTATGATAATCATGGTGGGTAGAAGTTGGCGACTGCTTTTACTGTAAGTACACCACAATGTCTACTACACATGTGAAAAGCAGTTTGACTTACAAGTTTGTCAGAGCCCTATTTGGTTACTTTGCTGGTGAGGTTGGACTTTTTTAAGAATTGGAGGCCATTGGAGCATTTTTAGGGAGAAAAAAAAAAGTGCTCAATATAGGGATTTAATCCCAGGTTGTAGCAGTTGAAAGCCAATGGTTTAGACGACTCATCCACCAACCTGGTTGTAACAGTAGAATACACACAATCTCCATGAGAGGAGGAAACCTCTCAACAAAACGAACAGTTTTCATCTCCAAAATTATTATTTTTTACTATTTAGCTGGTATCTCCAGTATTATCAAGAGAAGAGGGTGTTGGGTATTTTTTTATATAAATTTTTGAAGAGCTTGTAGAGGAGAACAGAAATACCTTGTAGTCAAGCCGGCCAATTTTTGCCTCATATTCCGCAAGAAATTCATCGTATAGGGATGAATTGATAGTCTCATCAGCGGCATCTACAACATACAATATGTAAATAAGCTAAAAGAGAATAAGTGCCCTACATACCCGGAATATTGATGTCGATGTTTTCATCATCAGGTGGTGGTAAATTCGGCTCCTCTTCTATTTCAGGCTGGGCATCCTCAGCTTCTACGTCCATTTCAGGCTTCAACGCAACATTATTTAGGAAGAGTTCATGGTGGGCCTCCTCAGCAGCATTGTGTTCCTGAGCGAGGCTCACTGCGGGAATTTGCTCCTCGTAGTTTGCTGCATCTGTATCCTGCTTGATGACAAGTTCCGGAGGATTGATGGCTTCATCAAGTTCCTGTTTAATGAAAGGCAGGAGCAGGGGGAGGGGAGCTGTAGGTTCCACAGTTTGGGGGTCCATCTCCTCTTTGATAGATAAAAGAGAGGGCACCACAGAAGGATCCTGTGGTGAAGAGTAGGAGGTAGCGAAGAATTGTATCCGGGATTCCAATTCTGGCACCCTCTCCAGTCTCACCGTGAGATTATCAACAAATCTCATTGCCTGAAGTTTCAGACTTCCATCAGAAATGCATGGAATCTTGTTAGCTGCCTCCCCATCTGGATTTTCAGATGCCTTTCTCTTTTGGGCTGCTTCACCCAGGTTCTGCCTTTCCTCAATACCTTCCTGAGAATCCATACTGGTTTCCTCTACACCAACACAAAAAGAAAAAGTAAATATTAAAAAAACACACACACACTTTGAATAAATCCCTCAGATATTTCTGAGGTACAATTTGAAAATAGAAATAATAATCAAAGGATAATATGACCAAACCCAATTAATTAAATTATAGGTGATGTTTGGGTAATACCGCTGTATAACCATCTTTAGCCAAAAAAAAAAAAAACTGCAGAATTGGAACACAGATTCTGTACTTTTGACAGAAGATGTTAACAATGTTTTTAACAAACATCACATCTATAATTTACTTAGCAAATTAATTCCTTTAATAATAAATGCCTATAATCATTGATAGTCTTTATTTATTTTTAAATAAGATACAATTTGGATTATAGATTAGAATTACAAGGTAATAAGACCAAATCCATTTAATCCATTATATTTGGTCTTATTACCTTGTAATTATTTTTTAAAATTTGACCACTTCTCACCTCTGTCATAAAAAAAAAGTGCAACAATTTATCGGTAAAAAAAAATTGATTTTGATTAGTTGATGAATTGAATGAAGCCAGTGTCCAACCAGAGTTAGTTGATCCAAGTTAAATGGAAAATATTGGCTGAATTAGCGAGTTTTAATTGCACATTTGAGTGCTTATTTCATTTGAGTGTCCCTTCTAGCTACTTCCCAGAGCCTTAAAATTAAATTCATAAGTTTAGCATGTAGATATTAAGCAACAAGACATCAGAAATAGACAGCATCTAACAACACTAACAAGATTTAGAACAGGCCATCTCAAGCCATTGAAGATAGAAAATAACAACAAAATCTACCCCACCTGCCCAAAATGTAGCTTGGCACCTGCAGCTCCAGAACACATTTTGGCTTGCATTAGATGTACTAAACAGGACCTTTGGGAGAGGCCACTGCTTATCATAAAACAGCTCGAGGAGCATGAACTCATGGAATTCGTGTAATCTTTACACAAGGGGATAAGAAACAACAAGTGACAAGTTGGATTAGAAACAAAGGTCACAAGACCAAATTGTACATGACATTTTGCGAACAGCATTATGTCTGAAGATGATAACAATGCTGTTACCATAATTGTCATGTACAAATTATTGATTTGAAATTGTTCTGGCTACCATATTATGTTTTTAACATTTTAATTTTTAAGATTTTAATAGTCTCTTTAAATTTGTCTATTGCATTTGCAAAGATGAGCTAAAGTACTGGTTATTATATTTTAACCGTATCAGCCTTGTTATCACAGTTTAAATTGAGGATGCTGGGGAGCTATAACTCACCGTCTTGTTCAGGATATATTGACACTTCTTCAAAGTCTTCTCTGACTATTGGGACAGTGTCCAGCTGAACCTGAAGGTTCTCCCAAGTGACTGTTGTGTTATCCGTGGGCTGGAGACTAAGCTCCCCAAATTTTTTTTTGTAATTCTCAAGGTAGGCCTTGAGTTCATCCAAGGCTTCAGTGAGCTTCTGCTTCCTCTTACGATTCGGGTTAGGCAACAGGCTGTCTGCATTGAGGTACTTCATGCTGTTGACTGTTACCACAGACCTGCAGGGACAACAACAATGATTTCAAATTTGAAACATCTGGGAAGGTTTATCAGTAATGAGCCATGACCTCCCTCTTTTAATTTCTATTCATTGCAATATAAAGAGCTGTAGAAATGGTTTTGAATCTTTTAATTATACACACACACACATATATATATGTCGTACCACAATCACTAGCAGTCATGGGGCCCAGAGGTTTCAGGCATCTATGAATAAAAGAAAGGATGAGGAAGGTTAGATGGCACCTAAGAGAGGCCAGCACGAAAACACGGCACAAGTGAATCTGCATGAGTTGAAGATATGATCTGTTGTTGTCCGGCGGCAGTGCCGTAAAACTCACTAATGCTTATGGAAGTTCCACAGGAGAAAATGATAATTTTGATGAAACTGGACCTCGCCTTGCCTAAATGTGGCTGACTCTCAATAAAATTTTATTGTTTTGTTTGTTATTACATGATGACCAGGCTGGCATGTTTATTTACATTTTGGGGCTATTACACTATTTATAATTATTGTGCATATGAAAATGTTGTGTATATTGACATATATTATTACATATATTTATTTAAAGATAAAAGCTGCATTTTAAAAAATTCTCTGCAACAACAATGGTAGAAAAAAAAATATAAATTCACCAACTCCAATTGTATGTACAACTAGCTAATACTCAGGCTATATTTATTATAGTATAAATTTATCTTCGTGTGATTTTATCCGGGATGTTTGCATTGGGGTATTGTTTTAGGACAGTATTTTAAGTAAGGTAAAAATAGTGAAATTTGACATCCCAGCATTCTATAGCTTTTTAAAAGGGGCAAAGAGGTTGGTTGTTAAAATAGGTGAGATCTGTTTTCCCTTTTATAGAGAGAGAGAGAGAGTTTAAAATATCATCATTAACTTAGCACCAGCTATTTTGGAAAATTTTATACATAATTGATGCTAAAATATATAATTTAAAATTTATTTCTACAACCTTTTTCCCTACAATGAATAAAACCCTCCCTTTTTCAATTTTTATTCATTGCAGGATATAAGGGCTGTAAAAAAAGAGGAATTTTAATTAAATATTTTATAATTAGCGCTGAAAAAATGTTTATAGTTTCTAAAGAGAGAGAGTTGTTGAAGGGAAAAAAAAATCAATAATAAAAAAAAAGGGTAATCTTACTTGTCGTGAGTACCAAAAAACCAGCACTTGATGTTATTGGACTCTCGGACAATCACCTAGTTTTGTACAAAACACAAATAGTTAGTACATACAATACAACAATCATTTAGACATGCCAAAGTACACTGTATACTTAGAGACAGCATCAAATTCTTCTATTTCTTTAAAAATAAAAAAGATGTATTTCTTGGAGATTGCTCCTCCTTGATCTATACCTTTACAAGATTACATTAGTACTTACTTTGGCTGGCCAATAGGGGAAGCCTCGTACTTTGGCCATTACAACTGGATGAGGCTTGTCCTAAGACACAACATATACGACCTTCATATATTAGAATTTAATATAAAAAACGAGAACAAATACCATACTATATATAATGAGCTAAAATATGAGCACACTAGCTAGTTAATTACAGCACAATATAACTTCCCTCCCAAAATCCTATCCTACAGCCTCAAAGTGGTGGGAGGGTGTAAACGGGTAGCACAGGCGAAGTACATCGGTGGTTTAACTCCTGGTAGGGCCATCCTAGGCGTGAAGGCTGTGCTACATGGCTAATATAGGAAGGTATCAATTGGTAGCATCCGTTTTTCCTAGGAACGGCTACAAAGGGTGTCTGCACTCCATGTCAGGAGTGGCCAACCAAAAAAACAAAGTCAAACCCCTTGGCAGAGCTGACTGCTATAGGGCGCGTCCCCAGGTGGCGGATAGGGTAACGACCTTCAGATATGAAGGCCAGCTGCGAAACAAGCAGAATAACTCTGACGAATAAGCAGTCGCGGCCCAACAGCAGCATTGTTAGAAGAGGAGTAGACCTCTTTAAAAATCCTGACTTCAACTGACCCAGTTGATAGACCTCAGCAAGGGTCCCACTCCAGGGATATGGAGGAGCTGCGTCTGTACTCATGTTAGAGTCAGCAGCAAAGGCTTCCATGTTAGGAACGGCCTCAAACTACAGGCAAAGTCACACTTTCACCAAAGTGTGCCTGGATCATGGTGCCATGATCAACGAAAGCTGCACCCCTACACCCCATTCCATGAAACCAGCTCGAGGAGCATGAACTCATGGAATTTGTGTAATCTTTACACAAGCGGATAAGAAACAACAACAACAAAGTCAAACTGAGTCCAGGTTTTCAGACCAACAGCAGGTGCACTCCTCTTTCCTTCTCCATGATGTCTGAGTTGGTAGAGGAGTGATATAAACTGACTATTTTTAACAGCCATGACACAAGATCTAAAAAAATGTTCTTCAATGGTCCATGATCCTTGCGAAAGCAACCTCACCCATGAGCACCAGTTGGCAAATGAGCTCTGGCACACTTGTAAGTACAAAAATCAAACTTCTTTTTACATATGCAGACATGTGGAGAACTTGAGAGTAAAAGTAGTTGTTTACTATATATATACTGATCATGGCATACTTGGAATAAATACCATAATATAAGAGAGGCAGAATTGTATCCTATCAGACTATCTCTTTCCTGGGTCGCAGTTAGGGCAATGAATGCACATCAGATATAGAGGACTATCTAAATATCAACAGAGTGTGGTGGGCTAACCTGAGGTAGGATTGGGCCTCAACTGACGCTACTGGCTGAATGGCAAAATTATGGGCTCTGCTATTAAAATAAGAACTTTTTAAAATATCAAAAAGTATCCGGGGCTTCTCTAACTTTTGAGCTAACATGTCCTTCTAGAAGGACATAGTATACTACTAGTATACTGGTAGTTGTTCCTGTTGAAGGGCATATTAGCCCGAATGCCAGAGAAATAAAATTGTGCAAGAAACTTAGCCCTGGATGCTTTTATGATATTTTAAAATTATAATTCGGGGGATGAATATTATTAAAGTAAACACAAGGTAATAAGACCAAATCCAAATAAATAAATAGTGTGTTGGATTTGGTCTTATTACCTTGTGTTTATAATCTATAATCCAAATTGTGCCTTATCAGTTATTAAAGTAGGAACTATTAACCAACAGCTCTTCTCTGTCTGAATTCATATTAG
>CP092864.1:7072116-7083550 GCA_030710605.1 Cordylochernes scorpioides | reverse complement strand
GGTCAACATCCATGTTAGGAGAACACAGCTGAAGCTAAGTACATGCACTGTATTTGGTGACATGAAATAGTGGTGGTAATACAACTGAGGAACTAAAACACACTTGTGAAATTTGCTCTTCTACTGCAAAGGATAGTAGCAGAGATGGGGGTAGCAGGGATGGGGGGTCATGAAAACACAATTCAGGGACAACAGAGAGAGAGTAAACTTACGCAGACTCTCAGGAACCAGTCTTGGATGCCTGAATTTGCTCGGAGGAAACACTGGCGGCACAGTTCCAGATCGCAAATATTGGTCTTACACAGCAAGATGACTTTCTTTGCCACCATTGTCGCTTCATGGCCTACTGCCACATAAACACAACATAGCTACAAGTCTGAATGTACAACTAAAACCAAATTTTTGTTTTTAAAAATATATATACAAAGCAATAAAACAAATATAAATAAATAAATATATATATTTTTTTTAAGTAGAAAAGTAAGGGGAAGATCAAAAGATATATTTACAAGGATGATTTACAAAAGCATCTCCTGTATATGCAAATTTTTCTGAATGATGGTTATTGCCACTTATCCAGAATAAAATGTCAATTGAATCTTTTTTACATATCGGGTATGTCAGAAGAATCCTCAAATTGGATAAATAGGTGAACAAACATGCTCTGAGAAGATATAGTCAAGACACTTCTAAATGAAGAAATCTCTAGGAATTGGAAGCTTGCAGGAATTTTTGACAGTACTGGAGGGAAACTCCTTGAGGAATGAAGGGGGAGATTGACTAAGGATGGATTGCTATTCATATAGCATGATGGAATGAGAAACATACAACCATCAAAAGGCTCAAGTTCTACAAGCTTGATACCCTAATACGATTGAGGGAAAATAAGAAAAAAAAAGATTATAGAATTAGAAGATATAAAGAGGTGAAGATAATTCGGAAGAACGCAGGGTCAAATAGTCTTCCATAATGGCTAATCTCTGTATCAGATATAAAAATAGATGACAATGAAACATTTAAAAAAAATTCGATTCAGCTTATATTATTTTAGACATTTTGCGAAATTTCAGTTTATATGATCAGATGGAGGTTGTCATATCAAAAATAAATATCGACTCTGTGTGGCAAATCAACAAATATATCTTGAAGCTAAATTACACTTACCTTTAAGATGTTTCAACATTCTTTGGTAAATTCTAGATACATCTTTCAGCAGTGAGGCGGGATCCTTATACATCTTCTGATCATTTCTCTGGAAAACAAAACAAATTACAATTTAGATTATAAACCCAATGTAATAAAGACCATATCCAAATAAATAAATTGTGTGTGAGTTTTTTGTAAAAGCGTTGTTACAATCATCAGACACAAAAGTACTGAATAAGAAAAATACAACTAATAAAAGTACCAACTATTTAAGAACATGGTGAGCTATTTTTTCTCATTCAGTACTTTTGCCTGATAATGGCAACAATGCTGTTACTGAAAGATCACCCACTATTTATTTGGATTTGATCTTACTACCTTGTGTTAAAACAAAATAAAATTTAAATGCGGATTACATATACAGTTAAACCTGTCTATAGTGCCCCCTCTAAATAGCGCCTCCCTCTCTATAGCGGCCGATTTTAAATACGTAGTACGATGCGATTTACATTAAGAGTGACCTGTCTATAGCACCCCCTCTCTATAGCACCCATTTTGGTGAGTCCCAAGAGGGGACGCTGTAGACAGATTACAACACTCAAGGTCACCGTCGCGCCACGTGTTCGTAGCCGACCAATAGGAGGGCGCCGGCAAACCGTGACAGAGTCGGCCGGCCGGCCGATGACTGATTGATGACGGATTAGGAAAGATGCTCGTAACTGTATATAGTATAATCCAAATTGTGCCTTATCAATTATCTAAAATTAGACGAATGGCCCGGGCAACGCCCGGGTTTTACCCGAGTGCGAATATATTTTAAGAACGTTGTCTTGGGTGGTCGCTATAGACAGGGTGGTCTGTATAGACAGGTGTATGTATCACACAGCCGATAACAGGGTTGTCTAGAGTGGCCGCTATAGACAGGGTGGTCTGTATAGACAGGTGTATGTATCACACAGCCGATAACAGGGTTGTCTAGAGTGGCCGCTATAGACAGGGTGGTCTGTATAGACAGGTGTATGTATCACACAGCCGATAACAGGGTTGTCTAGAGTGGCCGCTATAGACAGGGTGGTCTGTATAGACAGGTGTATGTATCACACAGCCGATAACAGGGTTGTCTAGAGTGTTCGCTATAGACAGGGTGGTCTGTATAGACAGGTGGATGTATCACACAGCTGATAACAGGGTTGCCTAGAGTGGCCGCTATAGACAGGGTGGTCTGTATAGACAGGTGGATGTATCACACAGCTGATAACAGGGTTGTCTAGAGTGGCCGCTATAGACAGGGTGGTCTGTATAGACAGGTGTATGTGAGTGGCCGCTATAGACAGGGTGGTCTGTATAGACAGGTGTATGTATCACACAGTCGATAACAGGTGTCGCGTTCAGCGGCGCAGCGCCCAAGGCTCTATTTTGCCCAGACGCCCGAAGTCTCTTATTCTGGTCCCGGGGAGGAAAAAATCCGTGGAATCTCAAAGGTAGAGAAGAGCGATTCCCAAGAAGTCAAATCCGCGGAAGTGTCTAAGGCAGGTATCAACCAAGGCGTAGACCTCTCGAGAGCGGGCCGAGAAACCACACGACTCTAACCAGTCAACTACTTTATTTTTTGTCACGAATATATATACATATAAATATTTACATATGGCAAATATGTTTCTTATAATGGATTAAATTTACATATATTTAAAAAAATATAAATCTATAAGAAAAATAACATTCTTTTCCCAACATACTCCCACCTTGAGTTTTTTCTACAGAAACTCAACCAATAGTTGGGAAACGACCGTTCATTCCAGTTCTTTAGGATTGGGCTATCTTCGTAGGGTCTTTACTGGCTTCTCCTCGGGAGCCTCCCCGGCGTGGTTCGGACTGTATACTCCTCAAGGTACTCCCCAGATCGGCGGGTATCTCTAAATTGTAGAGCCGTTGAACCGGCCTAATCTGGACGCCCTTGCTGGTTCTCAACTTGGCGACCCTCACAGGTCCATCTCGGCCAGGGTAGACCTCCACAACTCTCGCCAAAGGCCAATTGACTCGCTTAGCATTATCTTGTCCAATCAACACCAGATCTCCCACCTTGATAGGTCTTGTCTTCGAGCGTCTTCTAGTCTCTTGCCTTAAGAATCCAAAATACTCCGTCCGGAATCTCTTCCGCAGATCTTCTCTTAACCAACTCGGGCCCTCCCACCACTTCGATCTCTCCAGAGAATCGGCTAAGCACCCCCGTGATGGTAAATCCGCTGGATTCAAACATCCTGGTACATGATACCAATCCTCTGTCTCACTGAGAGATCGGATCTCCATAACTCGATTCATTACAAAGTCGCCCAGTTATCTTTTCACTTGATCCAATGGAGTGCATTCATGGAGTCTGTCCAATAAAATCGCTCCATGTCTTCAAATTTTAGGTCCCTCACAACGTTGTTCACCAAGCGGGCCCCAACCAAGCATGCCAACAGCTCCAAGCGAGGAATGGTAGTCCCCTTCAAAGGAGCCACTCTCGACCGAGCCTGTACTAGTTGACACGTTACTTCCTGTTCGCTCTCGATGCGTAAAAAAATACAAGTGGCATAGGAGGCCTTAGACGCATCACAAAAGACATGAAGAGTAGTTCCAATCCGGTGTTCTTCTCTATAGCAAAGCCATCTCGGTATGGCAATAGATTTCAGAGACTCCAATTTGGCCAGCCACCTCAAAAACTCGCAAGACAAGTTTTCAGGCAGAGGCTCATCCCACAACAATTTTAACAGCCACGTTTCCTGTAGGATAAGTCTCGGAACGAGGGTCACTGGACAAGTGAAGCCCACCGGATCGAAAATACGGCTTGCCAAGGAGAGTAGCTTTCTTTTGTTTATTGGCCCCTGTATTTCCAAATTCTCCAAAGAACAAGCCAAAGTGTCCTTTTCTTGATTCCATGTCATGTCCAACAACCTTCCTCTATCAGACCTAGGACCATCACACATTATACTGGTAACATTGCTTGTCCAATCACGCAAGTTGAAATGAGCAGAAGCCAACAATCTCTGTGCTTCGTCCACAAATTTTTCCATATCTGTGACTTTTGAGAAACTAGCCACACAGTTATCGATGTATAAAGACTCCCTCAATAATTCAGCTGTTTCTTGCCAGTGTTCAGGAGCCTTGTTCAAGTGGTGAAACAGCGTGGCAAGCAGGAGATATGGACTCGTCGTGATTCCGAAGACAACTCTCGCATGACGTAAAACCATCACATTTTCCTCTTTGTCATACCAGAGGAATCTTAGATAATCTCTGTCTTCCTCCCTAATCCCAATTTGGAGGAAGGCCTTCTCTATGTCCGAGGAGACTCCTATCTCGCTCTTCCTAAATTTATTCAAAATTCTTGGGATCGTTTCTATCATATTCGGACCTCTTTCTAGACAATCATTCAGTGAAAGTTTTCCCTTCTTCTTCGCCGAAGCATCAAAAACTGGTCTTACTTTGGTGGTTGGACTATTCTCTTTAAAAACTGGTCGATGTGACAAATAGTGCACGCCTTCACGTTTATTGTCTATAACCCTTTCTATTATTTTATTCCTTAGCCACTTTTCGAGAATATCTTCATATTCTGCCAAATTTCCGGTATTCACAAGATGTTTCCTCACGTTTGCTAATCGTTTTTCGGCAACATCTCTATTGTCCGTGAGTAGTTCTCTTTCGCGAATCCAAGGAAGGGCAACCTGGTAATGCCCCTCACAATCCTGTGAAATAGTACGTGCAAAATATTCTTCCGTTTCTTTTTGTATCGAGTCGTCTTGACGAGCATCTGAAATACCAATAGCCTCTAATCTCCATAAATTCTCCAAATCGCTAGTCAACAGTGAAGTTGTGCAAAGTCCACTAACGCTAGTTTCTTCTTCTGTGGCCGGAATATTGCCCATTAAAGTCCAGCCCAACCTCGTTTGCACCGCCACAAGCCCAGAAGGAAGTCTTCTATGCTCTCCGGTTAGTATTTTTCCAGCAATATCTGCTCCTATAAGAATCTCAAGAGGTCCCCTGTGTAGATCAGTTAATTCTATGCATGAGCACTAAGATCTTGCATCCATTTACCCTGATGGACCCTGGGCACGCTGTCGCAGATAACATCTTGGCTCAGTGCTTCAAAATTACAGCCATAAGATCCGTCTAAATTGCTCAACCTGATATCATAAACTCCATGTTCGTACAACTCTGTGTTCGATCCACCAAACAAAGAGTGGCGAAGAGACTCTTTTTTGGAACATTCATATCCCATTTCTTCCACCGTGTCCTGGAGTACATAGGACCTCTGAGATCCCGTATCAATCAAAATTCGTCCCATTCTTTCTTTACACTTTCCTCTGATAGTCACTCTCAGTGTGGGCAACAACACCACAGGCGTCGTCAGATTGGTCAAAGTCTCATCCCTCATCATCCCTCGGGCTGGAGTAGCATTCTGGTTCTTCCTGGGGCACATAATCCTTGAATGTCTCAATTCCCCACAGCTGGTGCAACTTGTCTTAACTTTGCAGAATTTGCTCAAATGACCATATTTCAGGCATCTGAAACAAGCCCCTTTCTTCTTTAATTTTCCCAATTTATCTTCCAATGTCAAATTTTCCGCGAATTCGCACTTTGTACTTTCATGATCTCTTTCACAAAAGGCGCAATTCTTCCTCTTATTCACTGCTTCAGAAGCATTCAAAAAACCAGCAGCCGTGGGCAGGGGATTCCTCTCATTTCTTCGATACTTCACGATAGAGCTTTGTGACTGAGGGTGCTCATTTGATGGTTGGCCGGCTGTTATTTCGTCCCGCGTACCGAACGTGCTTTCTAATGCAATCAATTGTCTCTCCAAAAATTCAATCAAATCTCCAAGAGAAAAAGCTCCTGTGAATTCCCGGTGTAATTCAAGCTTTAAGTCTGATGGCAATAGCTTGAGGAGTAAAGGGCACAATAAGTTACCGTAGCTTTCAACGACAACACCCAATGACTCCAAACTTCTAATCTGCACCAGGATTCTGCCGTACAATTCTCTGAAAGCCCTCACGTCCTTTGTCACTCTAAGTGGTTTCAAGGCCAAGAGGTTGTTCATATGCACGTCGATCAACCTTTCCCCTTTTCCGAAGCGTTTCTTCAACAATTCAACGGCCTTATCGTAATTTTCCTCAGATAGGCAAAATCCTTCCACAGTTTGGGCCGCCGTTCCACCCAAGTAGGCTTTAAAATAGTTAAATTTATCTATCTTGGTCAAGTGTTCATTCCTATTGATTGATGAATCGAAGGCATTCCAAAAATTTAACCACTGGCTAATTTCCCCGTAGAATCTTTCCATTGTCAATTTGGGTAACTTAACCATCCCAGTTAGAGTCGGTCGACCGATTTCTCCTGGATATTCCTTCTTCGTGGCAGTTGCAGTTTCCCTCTGCATTCCTTCCGCTACCACCAGACTTCTTTTCTTTAACAAATATTTCCACGCCACGGCCTTTTCCCGGTATTCCTCTACCATCTTTAGATCTTTCTCTAGATCTTTGATGTCAATCAGCTTACCGATTTCTTCGTCTACCCGCCTCAGTTCTTCGTAGACATCCGAAAGCTGCCCCAGCAGTTCCTCGTGGTCACACTCCTTGTGCACGTCATATTCCTCTATTCTTTTCCCGTACTTGGATAAAGACGTGCGGAGTATGGTTTTCTTCTTCTTGAGTCTCTCTAGCGCTTCTTCTCTCTCCATCTTCTGATCCAAAAGGGTTCCAAATATAGGCACGGCTTTCTCCTCGCGTCCCGGCTGGGATGCCAAATGTCGCGTTCAGCGGCGCAGCGCCCAAGGCTCTATTTTGCCCAGACGCCCGAAGTCTCTTATTCTGGTCCCGGGGAGGAAAAAATCCGTGGAATCTCAAAGGTAGAGAAGAGCGATTCCCAAGAAGTCAAATCCGCGGAAGTGTCTAAGGCAGGTATCAACCAAGGCATAGACCTCTCGAGAGCGGGCCGAGAAACCACACGACTCTAACCAGTCAACTACTTTATTTTTTGTCACGAATATATATTGCCACGTGGAAAATTAGGGAAGACAAAAACTTCAGGAGGAAACAAAATTTATTTCAGGGAAGGACAAACTATCAAAAGTAAACAAAAGATAAGCCACGAGGGAAATTTACAGAGTCGCAAGATATAAAAATAAAAATGACCTTAAATAAAAAATAATAAAATTAAGAAATACTATGTTACATAAATTAAATTAATACATACTATGTTACAATATACATATAAATATTTACATATGGCAAATATGTTTCTTATAATGGATTAAATTTACATATATTTAAAAAAATATAAATCTATAAGAAAAATAACATTCTTTTCCCAACAACAGGGTTGTCTAGAGTGGCCGCTATAGACAGGGTGGTCTGTATAGACAGGTGAATGTAACACACTAATGATAACAGGGTTGCCTAAGGTGACCGCTATAGACAGGGTGGTCTGTATTGACAGGTGGATGTATCACACAGCTGATAACAGGGTTGTCTAGAGGGGGGCAGAGAGGTCACGTGTTCGCCGGCGGCAGCCAATGGGCGCGCATTCTATCCGTGAACGGTGACGGTGAGCTTCAGAATAAGGCAATTATATAAGTAGATATGTGTAAACCTTTTCAAAAATACTTACTTTGGCAATTATTTCGAGGTTAGCTGTAATATCCAATTGGATAGGCAAGGGCTGGGGCAAACTCTTAAGTTTCTTGACTTCCTATGTAAATACAGAGCATTGTTAAGGCCATCAAATAGTGAAATTTTTGTTATTGTATGCATATAAATATAGGTCATGTATAGAGAGTCTTGATAAAATAGAATGCCCCACATAACAGTAGTCCAGGGGATTATGACCTGGAGATGTAGGTTTGACATGGCCATAAAGACATGGCCAGTCTTGGGTCCCAATGACATTGTGACAAATCCTGTTGGAAGGTGTAAGATCTATGCCATTTTGTGTATTCTTTACAATTTCCTTCAGCATTCCAAAATGAGACTCTAGCATTCACTATTGTTTCTCTCCTGTTATAAACTTTTGATACTGTGGAAGAAATTTATCACACCGGAAAAGAACCAAAGCATGGCATGCTCTTCTGTATGCTTTAGTATGCTTATAAGTAGTTTACTGAGAAGCAGCCATTGTTGCTGTATTTGAGCTGACATAAAACAGTTTTTTTCATGGCGTAGGACTTTTACTTCCCAAGTTTTCATGAACCAAATTCTGAAATTTAGAAATCTCTGATAATGACTCTTATGGAGGTTGCAAGACTCGTCAATCATCTCTTGAGCATGCTGCTCAAACTGTGCTGTTGAAGCAGTGGTTGGGCTTTTTTATGCTTCTCCTCTGTATCCAATTATTTATGTAAAAAAATCTGCCAACCAATTGATAAAGCACCAAATGAAATCTGGAACGGAAGAAAAACTAATCTAAATTATATTATTTCATTTTGTGATGTATAACTTTTGCATACAATCAAAATATTAGGATACAAATTTTAAGAGAAATAATCCAAAGAAGGAATTAGGGTTGAATAATCTCAAAAATCAAAGGTTTATAAATTTTAATTTCTGAAACTCTGACAATTAGCAGAAAATGTCATCTTTCACAAGCATACAAACTTCTTCATTTTCAACACCCAAAGGGATTAGAATTTTCATTTAGAATTAGGTTTTAAATTGTTTTAAGCTAAGATAATTACCATTTCATCGCAACACTCACTCATACTGGACATTTTTCCAGGGTATTTTTGTTACCAACATTTAAGGGGGTGTTGAATTAAAGCCAGTTAAATTAAAGTAAATAGGCTGACTGAGATTTTTTTTAAATAGTTGAATTATAGAAAGTAATAAATTATATAGTTGGTTGATTTAAGGAGAGGTTAAAGATAAGAAGGAGACAAAAAGAAACAAGGTCAACTATACTTACTTTGCGGTTAATTAAAATTTTAATGA
Source organism: Cordylochernes scorpioides (assembly GCA_030710605.1). Classification (NCBI taxonomy): domain Eukaryota; kingdom Metazoa; phylum Arthropoda; class Arachnida; order Pseudoscorpiones; family Chernetidae; genus Cordylochernes; species Cordylochernes scorpioides. The sequence goes on along the minus strand of CP092864.1, from coordinate 7,074,449 downwards.
TACAAGCAGCAAACTTTGAAAATTCTTCAGGGCCTGACCAGGGTTTTGATGCTGCTTTGTCCATATTTTGCAAAATACTTCCAGCTCCAGTGCCTTGTGGTTGATCAGTGAGACCACTGACCTCATTGGTAATCTCCTTCTGGCCTTCATCCTGTAATATTCAAGGTAAATTTCATTAAAGAAAGATAAGAGAAAAAAAAACAATAGAATTAAAAAGAGTTTTCAGAGAGACCTTACCATATTGAGTGCTTGATCCTCTTCTTCCTCTGCTCCACTGAGAGGGCCTCCACTTGTCTGGAGAGTCTCTAAATTAGGAAAAACAAAAACTCATTAAGAAGACACCCCATCAATATAGAATATATTTTAAATCGGATTTCTGTATTTTTATTTTTTTTGATTGAAATTAGAAATAGATATTAAATTTATTATATCCTGAAGATAGATGTTGCCTGGCTGACATTCATATTTTTGTGAAAAATAAGACAACTTTAGCCAGTTAAGAGTTTTTTAATTTCTCAAATCTGTTGAGAAAATAAAAAAAAAAAACTCTAACTGGCCGAAGTGTATTTTTCACAGAAATTTAATATAAAAAGCATAATTTGTGGTGCAACCATGAGCTATCAAATCAGCGAGCAAGATATATTCCTGATTGCTATATTGGTGAAAAACCCAATATTAACACAAAGCAATAACCCGCCATCTATACATATAAAATGGAAGGATTTAAAAGCATAAATGTTTCTTTTATACATAATACAAACTTCTACTGCCAATATTATTTACAAAAAATTGAACCTCTCATAATTAATTTTTATTTATATATTTGCATCACATACGATACCTCAATTATTTACATATAATACAAATATAGTCAGAGGGAGCAAAAAAAAAAAACCTAATTTACATATTATTTTGGCAGGGCTTCACAACGCTGCCACCCAAAACCCATTACTAAACCCTGTTATATGGTTATGGGGAGACAACTACCTGTACTGATAAAATGGTTCTTTACTTACTTATTTTTTTGCTGAAATTGACAAAGTTTATGGAATATATAATATACCTATATAAAAAGGTTTTATAATATTTTTTCAAGGAAAGTTATAGAAAATTTCGATGTTGATTTGAGAGTATAATGTCGAATTAAGAGTATAATGTCAGTATAGCAAGCTATTACTGAACGAATAAGTAGAATTAAATATAATTTATATGAAAGATAGTTGTAAATTAATGATGATTAAAACAAATAATTAAATATTATTATTTGGGTATCAAAAAGGTTTTAATTATATACCTATATATAATATATACCTATATAATACATATTTAAATTAATATGTATTACAACTCAAATGTGTAAGCCATGTTAATGGACTATAGTAAGATGCCTTAAATATTTCATAATACCATATAATCAATTCCTATCACCCTTTTACGTTCAGATTCACAAAGGGTAGTATCTAGAATAACATATGTTGAAGCCATATAAAAATAAGATGATAAAAATTCATCTTCAACACTTTTTCCTTTTTTCAAAACTCACATGTAATAGTTTAACTTACATATAAAGTGTTTTTTTTTAATGCTATAAGTAGACATCATATCTGTGATTTTAAAAAATGTTGAATGTGTTAAGTAGTTGCATGATTAATGATTTTGGTTACAAATATATATTTTTTTTTCATAGAGAGAAGCATTTTGAACCTAGAATCTTCAAAATTTTAAACATTAATATAGATTTTAAAAATATGCATATATTGGATTTCTAATTATTTTATTGTTCCAATATTTCGGGGGGCAACTCGCCTCTCTTTATCGAGGATGTTTGTGTTTTTCACTAGAACATGTGCGCACGCGCACACCACTCTCGTTCTACAAGGCCAATGAAAGAATTGTATCTTTGATTTAACTATTGTATTCAGTATATATACAGCTAACAATTATATTTAATATTATAGATTATTATTTTATATCTATGAAAGATAGAGAGATTTATATACAACAGTGTAATTGTAAATAATTGTGTTTTTAGATTAATATAATAATTGTGTTTTTAATTATGGATTGCCAAATCTTCAAAATTAATATATATATAGCAACATCTGAAAAGAAAACCCTCTCTCTAATGCCAGAACTTCATTCAACCCATTAGAAAGTAGGTGCTGGTCTTGTATGGCAGCATGGTGGTTCTAAATTTCATTCTTATATTTGTTTGCCCATAAAGTTCCAATAAATACATAATTCCCTATAAAACTATACACTGTTAACCAATTGTTCATATCTTCTGCTGTATAAAGTAAGATAATTATTTTCATATACTGTAGAACCTCTCT
>CP092864.1:7034410-7072016 GCA_030710605.1 Cordylochernes scorpioides | reverse complement strand
GTAAAGGACACCAAGTTGCAGAAAAAAATTTGTCCTTTAGTGGAAAGGTATCCTCTGAATGGAGAGTTGTTAATTAGTAAAAAGGTCAATTTAGAGGAAGAAAAAAAATCTGTCCATTGTAAAGAGGTTTCCTTTAGCAGAAGTGTCCTCTCATGGAGGTTCTATTGTATTAGCTTATATTATTATATTTATTTTTCAAGTTAACAGTTACACTTGTACTTCTTCCATTAATGGCATGTAATTCTGCTAGTGGACTTGAAGAGATTAACCCTTTAAAGTGTGGTTTTTCCCTGGCCACACTTGGGTTTGCATGTTTGCAACTGCGCTCAGATAGAAAATATAGTATTTAATTATATACATTTGGTGAAATTAGGTATCCTTTACAGAGAAGTCTCCTCTTACCAGAGAGCTGCTTAATAGTAAAAATGGTAATTTTGGTGACGAAACTGTCCTTTGTAGAAAGATGTCCTCTAGCAGGGAGTGTTCGCTCATGGAGGTTGTTCTACTGTATTGGTGATGAAAACTGTCCTTTGTAGAAAGGTGTCCTCTAGCAGGGAGTGTTCGCTCATGGAGGTTGTTCTACTGTATTGGTGATGAAAACTGTCCTTTGTAGAAAGGTGTCCTCTAGCAGGGAGTGTTCGCTCATGGAGGTTATTCTACTGAATTGGTGATGAAAACAGTCCATTGTAGAAAGGTGTCCTCTAGCAGGGAGTATCCTCTTATGGAGGATGTTCTACTGTATTGGTGATGAAAACTGTCCGTTGTAGAAAGGTGTCTTCTAGCAGGGAGTATCCTCTCATTGAGGTTGTTCTACTGTATTGGTGATGAAAACTGTCCGTTGTAGAAAGGTGTCCTCTAAGCAGGGAGTGTCCGCTCATGGAGGTTGTTCTACTGTATTGGTGATGAAAACTGTCCTTTGTAGGAAGGTGTACTCTAGCGGGAGACTGTCCACTTATGGAGTTTGTTATACTGTATGTTGTGTCTCTATGATACCACACTGTATATAAATATTACAGTGCAATCTCTCTAATTAACCACAACTAGGAATCAAAGTTTATCCAATTAAATATTTAGGGATGAAATATAGTTGATTGGTAAAAAAAAATGAGACAACAACAAAATCACTCAACCTCAGGCAAACCATATATGTACCACCAATAAGTGGGTTTTAAAACTTTCAAAAATCTATGACAATTATAACTAAAGAGGCAAAGTAAGTGGGATTAAGCCAGTCATGGCGGCAAAGCCAAGCTGAGGTGATCAAGAAACAGTGACTCTGTTTTTGGAATTAAATATATACTTTAAAAAACTAAATATATTTCTAAAAGTTACTTATTATATTTTTGTGAAGTGTTTAAACCTACCATAAAACCCTTTTCAACATTTTCTCCTAAATTCAGTTATCTTCATAATTAGAATATCCATCCTAATAAATTGGTTAAATCATTAGAGATAGATAGAAAAAAAATTGTGTATATTTTAATCAAAGTATCCTACATAGAAATCTTATGATAAGGACAGAAAGATGATCATCTAACTCACCAGTACCACCAACATTACATGAAAAAAGGAGGAGTAATGACTCATAGTTGCATGGCTGTTGTAATTGGAGATAGTGGAATGTAGAAATTGAATACTCTTTTTTTTTTTAAATAACCTCCAGTGAGATTCATACTTTTCTGTACTGTTTGGTGGGTATGTGGTTCCCTTACAGTTATATTTATATTATACAGTAGAACCTCCCTGTAAAGGATACCTATTTGCAGAACCAAAGTGTCCTTTACGAAGAGATGTCCTCTTACTGGAGAAATGCTAAATAGTAAAAATAGTAATTTTGCTAATGAAAACTGTCCTATATAGAGAGGTGTCCTCTAGCGCGAGTCTCCTCTCATGGAGATTCTAATGTATATCAAAAAGTAAATAAGGTTAAGTAAAGAAAACAAAAATACATATAGACAAAAGAATCTTTTTAATTCTCAACAATTATTTTGACAGTTTTTCAAATTCAAATGAAGTTATTTCCTTTAATTAAACCAAAAATTCTGTTCCCTTGGGGTGTTGAATTGAAGAAGTTGAGCTATACAGTAGAACCTCTTTGTGAAGGGCGCAACACTGTGTTGCAGAGTCAAATTGTTCTTTAAAAAGAGATGTTCTATTAAGTGAGAGCAACTAATTGGTTAAAAAATGCTAAACTTGTGGTGATATGAAAACTATTCTTTGTAAAGAGTTGTTTGAAAGCTGGGGTGTCTTTTCATGGAGGTTCTACTGTATCTGAATTTGATTTAGAGAAAAATAATTTGTTTTATATTTTAATAATCTGTGTAGGGTTTTGAAACAACAGTTGAAATTGGTCACTTGAATTAAGGATATTAGATTGTATTAAAGAAATATATTTTAATGTAACATAAAAAGTTTGGTATGGGCATTAGGAAATTGCTCAAATAAGTGGTGAAGTAGCAATTGTAGGTTTGAATGTGAAATGGTTATAACTCATAAAATATTGGAAAATTGGCTTAAGCAACATTTTATCGGATGGGGAATTAGCAAGAGTCTACTGTGTATATATTTCTAATTTATATAAGCAAGGTATTAAGACCAAATCCAAAAAATAAATTGTTTCTAATATATAATCCTAATTGTACCTTATCATCTAATTTTTATAAAAATACAATGTTTTAAACACAAGGTAATCTACTTATATAATTGCCTTATTCTGAAGCTCATGGATAGAATGCGCGCCCATTGGCTGCCGCCGGCGAACACGTGTCCTCCCTGCCCCCCTCTAGACAACCCTGTTATCAGCTGTGTGATACATACACCTGTCTATAGCGGCCATTCTAGACAACCCTGTTATCAGCAGTGTGTTACATCCACCTGTCTATACAGACCACCCTGCCTATAGCGGTCACCTTAGGCAACCCTGTTATCATTAATGTGTTACATTCACCTGTCTATACAGACCACCCTGTCTATAGCAGACACTTTAGGCAACCCTGTAATCAGCAGTGTGTTACATCCACCTGTCTATACAGACCACCCTGTATATAGCGGCCATTCTAGAAAACCCTGTTATCAGCTGTGTGATACATACACCTGTCTATAGCGGCCACTCTAGACAACCCTGTTATCAGCTGTGTGATACATCCACCTGTCTATACAGACCACCCTGTCTATAGCGGTCACCTTAGGCAACCCTGTTATCATTAGTGTGTTACATTCACCTGTCTATACAGACCACCCTGTCTATAGCGGTCACCTTAGGCAACCCTGTTATCAGCAGTGTGATACATACACCTGTCTATACAGACCACCCTGTCTATAGCGGCCACTCTAGACAACCCTGTTATCGGCTGTGTGATACATACACCTGTCTATACAGACCACCCTGTCTATAGCGGCCACTCTAGACAACCCTGTTATCGGCTGTGTGATACATACACCTGTCTATACAGACCACCCTGTCTATAGCCACCACCCAAGACAACGTTTTTAAAATATATTCGCACTCGGGTAAAACCCGGGCGTTGCCCGGGCCATTCGTCTAGTAAATATAATAAATAAATAAAATTAGATTTGGTCTTATTACCTTGTGTTTATTATTTATAATCCAAATTGTGCCTTATCAATACAAGGTTTTGAAATTCTCAACTTTTCAAATCTTAAGGATATTAAAATTCCTTTGGGGATAATAAAATGTAAATAATTTACCTAGGGCACTATTGGTTTGTAATAAACTATTCTATAAACTTTATTTCTTGTAAAAGTAGCATATGCATCATAAATAGTTCAAATTTCTAACAGATGGTGCACTAATGCATCAAATTTGTGTCTAAAAAAGTCCTTTATTTGTTGTTTGTGGAAGAGCCATGCTCAACGCAGGGGTATATGTATATATATATTAAAAATGGCATATCCTGAACAGGAGCACATGTGCTTTACAGAAGGCAGAGCGCCATCTGGTGGAACAGAAATCAACTAAACATTGATTTAGCCTGTTCCCTGATATTTGGCCAACCCAATTTCTTGATAAATCAAGAAAAGCCATCCACGAACGCGTTTCGCGCTTATGGCGCTCGTCAGCGTGGAGTAGGCTGAACCATTGCGACCAAAAAAATATTTTTCCATCCCAATGGCTTCCTGAAAAACCAAGAAATGGGTATTTAAGGCCAAACTTGCGTAAATACGCTTAGCACATTAAAAAATGAAATAAAAAAAATAAAAGATAAAAAGATCAGGTGTTGAAATCAATATTAAAAATGGCATATCCTGACCAGGAGCACATGTGCTTTACAGAAGGCAGAGCGCCATCTGGTGGAACAGAAATCAACTAAACATTGATTTAGCCTGTTCCCTGATATTTGGCCAACCCAATTTCTTGATAAATCAAGAAAAGCCATCCACAAACGCGTTGATTTATCAAGAAATTGGGTTGGCCAAATATCAGGGAACAGGCTAAATCAATGTTTAGTTGATTTCTGTTCCACCAGATGGCGCTCTGCCTTCTGTAAGGCACATGGGCTCCTGGTCAGGATATGCCATTTTTAATATTGATTTCAACACCTGATCTTTTTATCTTTTATTTTTTATTTCATTTTTTAATATATATATATATATATATTAATATGTATTTCTACTGTCCTCTAAGCTTTGGTCCATAATTCATTTAAAATACCTTTTCAAGAGTTTGTCTTCAGCACAGGCATGTATAAAAGTAAAACAGTTCAATACAATATTAGAGCGGTATTATAGATTGAGCTAGCGAAACAGCTAGAAGTGTTTACCACTGATAAGCCAGGCTATCCTAATCTTTTTTATTTTCATTGAAGTAAAGGTAATAGAAAATGATTTTATTTTTCAAAAAACATGCACATCATAAATATTCCAAATTTCTTTAAATTATTGTAAATACACAATAAAAACCTCTCTCTAAAGGACAATATCTAGTTGCAAAGCCAAAGTGTCCTTTAGAGAGAGATGTCATCTTACCTGAGAGCAGCTAAATCGTAGAGATGATCATTTTGTCTATGAAAACTATTTTTTTGTAGAAAGGTTTCCTTTAGCGCGAGTATCCTCTCATGATGGTTCTACCACATATGTAAATATTTTCTCTTTATATATATTCTCTATTAAAAATATATATTTAAAAAAAAAAGATTTTTCTCAAATTCCAATGGCAAAAATCACAATCTTAATTAAAATGGGGTGATTCAATATGCATAACTGGATCTGTATGAAAAAATGTATAAATCAAAGAAGAACTTGAGCAAATTCTTATTATATATATATATATATTTTTAAATTAATGTGCAGGTCCAAATTATTTTTTTCATCAATTCTCTCTAAATCATGTATATAAAATCAATATGAGGTTCATTTTTATGTTTAAATGGAAACAAATTTCAACTAATTTCAATAATAATCCCATTAATGTTGTTCACCAAATTTTAAATTGCCATTTAAAAAAAAAAAAACATCTTTTATTAAAACAAAGCTGTAATCCTCAAATTGAAATGGAAATTTCAAAATGGAAGTCAACGTCTTGTATATTTTTTGCTCAAAAATGTATTTGAAAATTTATAATGATTCTGAAAATGTGTTCTTATTAAAATTTGCTCACCCATTTTTTTTTATGTGCTTTGGATTGATAAATTGGAAGGAGTCTGGGCTTCGTTGGTGATATTGATTCTCAGGATGATTTTGCTGAAAATAATTAATCCTGTTGATCTTGGAGATGTGGTGTCCAATTTTCTAGTCTTGTTTTATGGTAATTATGTCCCAATACATGAGAAACTTTCTTTTCTGAACTATGAAAATTTGGCATTAACCCAAAGTAAATGTAATTTCTAACATCTCAAGTATAAACAATTTTTAAAAGTATATTGCAAATTATTTTGAAATATCCATTTTAAAAAGAAATAAATGTATTTGTTGCCTTTAGTAGTATTTTTGAGGCACAGCTTGTTTCAGGCATAAAATGTGTCTCTGCAATTGCATTTTCTTAATTAATCAAGAAACGATATTAGAATATTTCAGAACTGTGTGAAAAAAATGAAAAGTTTGATATTTATTTTAAAAGTTGGCCTTAACAATCTTGGCAATGTTTAGTTGCACAATCATGGAATTTTCTGGAGTTATCACATATATATATATATATATATGATAACTATATATATATACACGAGGGCAAGTCAACTATTTTCTGCAATGTGGTTATATTTTTCTTTATATTGATAGTATTGTTATGAAGCGTAGATGACACACATGTGGTTCAATTGTTATTATATGTATGCATGGGTTAGTTCCTGCTAGGTTAGTTCCTTTGCCGCTGTCATGCCGTTATCCATGGATGCTCCACTATCTGTTGTACAAACTAAAGAAGAGCAACGTCCAGTGACCCGTTTTGTAGTCGGAAGGTGTACCAGGGACTGAAATTTATCAAAGACCTTCAGTAGAGTACGGGAACAGTGTGTTGCCTCAATGGAGTGTCTACAAATGGATTGAAAAGTCTAAAATGGCCATTGTATTACACAAGACAAAGGTGGTGGACCACCATTTACTGCCACAAATGAGAAAAACATTGAATGCGCATGTGGCTTAATTCTGTTAGACTGACGAGTAACCAATGATAAATTTGCACATCATCTGCAAATTTTAGTCATAGTTCTGCTACAAAATAATCCACAACAGACTTGGGTTTCATAAAGTCTGTGCAAGATGGATCCCAAAACAACTCACACAGTTGCATTAGCAAAAAGCTTGGAATCTACCAAAAACATTTGGATCAATATGGTAATGAGCTTTACATCTTAAATAGAATATACAAGAAACTTAGCCCTGGATACATTATTCATTTTATTAAATTAAATGGAATTGTCACTGGTGATGAAACATGGATTCATCATTAAAAGCAAGAAGGTAAACAAAAGAGTATGAAATGGAAACATCCAAATTTTCCCTGAAATAAAAAGGTCAAAAGCCAACCATCCACAGGGAAACTGATGCTTGCAGTTTTGGGACTTGAAAGGCATAGTACTGGAACATTCTCAGAAAAGAGCACAACAAAAAACAGTGCTCATAACAGTGAGATGCTTACTGGAAAGTTGAAGCCTGCAATTCGAAGCAAACATTGAAGAATTGGTGTTTTGTTGCTCCACAACAATGCCCGTCCACATACTGCTGCCCACACTATTGAAATGTTTCAAAAACTCAACTTTGAAGTTCATCCGCATAGTCCTGACTTGCCCCATCAGATTTCCACTTGTTTGGTCTACTAAAAGAGGCAATGAAGAGACTGCAGATTTACCTCAGACGAAGCAGTTAAAGAAAGGTGGAATCCTGGTTCCTAGCTCAACCAAAACCTTTTATCAGGGTTTCAGGGAGCTTGTACAATGATGGACCAAGTGCATTGAAAGGCAAGGGAACTAGGCTGAAAAATAATGTACAGGTAAGATTCCTTTTTGTATTACAATAAACTTTTAACCACATTGCGGATAATTTTGTCTTATCCTCGTATATGTATATAATTATAGCTTAGGATTTCATTCAAATTTCAAAGTAACAAAACCAAATAATCCAAATTAGTAGTTCACATGAAATATTGGTACACTCGATACCAAAATGCCCAGCATGAATTACTAATTTGCCAATTAGTCTTGCTAGCTTACTCAATCCAGTGTACCTCATTCTATATGATTTGGGGTCACAGGGATTTTGTAATTTCTGGTAGCTCATTGGTGGTTTGTGGATTTTCACAATAAATGATTCTTGCTATTTTTTTAGTGCTAAAATTAATGTTTGCAACTTCAATGGATGAACTTATAGGTTTTCAGTCTTAACCCAAAACTATGCATATTTATTTTCAGAAATTCAAATTAAATACTCAGGAACTTGCCTGAATACAAATTACCTGAAACGTATAAATTTTTCTAAGGGTTTGGGTATTCAATAGTTATGAATAATCAAGGCTTCTCACAGATATTCAAGATATCTACTTTCATTTAAAGTGAGCATATTCAAATTCAAAATAAATAAGGGCAACTCATTATATGCACAACCTCCTTCTGTGACAACACGTCCACATGGAAATTGCACTTGGAAAAAATTGAAACAACTTTCATCTAAATATGCATTCAAGCCTCATTATGAGATCACTTGAGATCAAGAGATTTTATGTTGTTATAACTATAGTTATAACAAATGGGACAAACTTGAGAATTTAGAATTGGGATGTTATAGCCAATTTTCTGTTATAATGAGATATATCCACAGTATTTTTCCTTATTTAACTTATCCTTAAAAGTTTGTTTTCCATGCTGTAAATTCACTTTTTTTTCTTGGAGTCACTTTCAAAATCCCATCATATTTTTTAAATATGCTCACCATCCATAGTTGAATTTTTGTTTTAAAAATACCAAATGTCCCATTTTCTTTATAAATTAAATCCAAATAAATAGTGTGTGACATTTTGGTAACTGTTGTTACCATCATCAGATAAAAGTACTAAATGTATGTATATTGTAGTCTCCTGGTTCTGAAAACCTCACTGGCCCATGTTGAAAAATTTTCAATTACAATTGGAGCTCTTCTACCTAGCCTAAAGAGTAGAAACATGCCGCAATTATCCCTATCCAGCAGCCAGGAAAGCCTGAGAACGACCTGACCAGCTACAGACCTATCTCTCTGACCTATATTCCCTGCAGAATCATGGAACACATGATTCTCAATGGGCTAACTTTTTATCTTGACTTCAACAACCTACTAGACCCTCATCAGAGAGCTTTTGAAAAATACCAAAGCACAGAGAACTCAATCTTTTCTTTGTTCAATAAACCAAGGACAGCTTTCATCATAAACCAATGCAATCAATTGTAGCAGCCTTCATTCACCTTTCCCAAGCCTTTGACAGAGTCTGGAGGAAAAACCTAATTCTCAAACTCAACAAACTTGGGATAGAGGGAAGCCTGCTGAGTTGGATGGGCAACTTTCTATTCAAATGTGCCATACAGTTCAATTTCAATAGCGATATATCACAAACTACTCCAATTTACCAAGGTCTACCCCAACGGTCAATCCTAAGCCCTATTCTCTTCAACATCTACTTAAATGATGAACACGCCTTCATCAAACTACAAACCAAAATTGACTTTATGCAGATGACAATGATCTGGGTCTCCAATAAAAACCTCTCCCAAACAAGGTTATGAAAAATCTTCAATCTATCTTACGCACAACCTACCTTGCACTTGTAACCCTCTCAGAATAGGTTAAATTTTAAAAAATAAGGGAATACGATCAAATCCAATTAAACAAATAGTGTGAGGCATTTCAGTAACAGCATATTCGAAACTTGCTGCAATAATACAAAGTTGTTACCGAAATGTCATACACTATTTATTTATTTGGATTTGATCCTATTACCTTTTGCTTCTAATCTATAATCTCCAAATTGGTACCTTATCATTAAATTCGAAATATACTATTTTTTCCATGCCACCTTATGATTGTACATGCTTTTATTCTGTGATGCCAAGTACTAAGTGTACAGGTCCATGCCGGGTAGTTAGCACTGCCTTTTACTGTAAGGGTTCCCTACATGTCTACACATCTAGAAATCACTTAGACACTTTAAAAGATATAAAATGAGACGTTAGCAATGTGCTTCTTTATCAGTATGGTGAATTTCTATATTTATATCACATATGCCTGTCTGAAAGCTCGCTATACAAATAAAGTAACACATTGCTAAAAAAATATTGTATTTATATTTTTTATAATCTTTAGCACAATTCTCTTTCAGTTAAGACTTTTTCTGTTAAAAATGTGCCAGAGCTCAGTTTGGCTAATTGCACTCACTGGACATCTTTCACTCTCATCACTACATCATTCAAGAAAAAAAAATGGTGCCGATATGCTCCAGACTAAAACTAACTGTGATAATCACAATAACTGTGAGAAGCCTTGAACATAACTTACAACTAGCTACAATATGCACAATTTCTTGGGGAAGAGGGATATAAAATGTATTAAAAAAGAAATGTATCTTTCCTTATATGTTTTTTTCTTTAACTTGTAAACAAAAAATAATAATTCCCAACTACTTAGAACCAAGAATATAACCTACCTTTAATTTTCAAGTTGAAATTTGCTCATCTTGTTGATTGGAATCTCTTGAAGTGTTCATCATTTAAATGGTTTTCTTTTTTTGGTTAGGAGTGCAGGGCTGATGAGGGTCACAGGACTTTTTTTCTCATCAGTCTTGCTGTAGTGAAATGATGAAGATACACCATGATGATGATGATCTGTTCACCAATATGGGTCAAAAAAAAAAGGGAGGGGGTGGAGGGTGGCTCTTGAAAAAGAAACTCTGGATGTTAAAAAAATATTCTTGGATTGCTCAACATTGAGAATCATTTTTTGAACTATGGTAATGGTAGATGTGTTTGAAATCTGTTCCCAAGTTCTTGATTTTTTTTTTAATATTGGGTGAAGGTATTTCAATATTTGATGTTTCACTTTTGTTAAAAAAAAAAAAAGAAAACATGCTTAAATACTTTTTGAGTAGAAATAAAATAATGTTTGTGTTTGAAAATTAAGAGTCGGAACATAAAAAATATATTTAGACAGTCTAGCTTCTTTAATTCGACCAATGAAAATTCAACCATAGCCTATGATCCAACCAACAAAAATTTAACCATTATTAAACCAAATTTTGACAACAACATTGGTTAAATGTTGTTTAAATACAACTTTATCGCTAAAAACCGTGGCAATTCAGCGGTAATGTGGCCATAGTTAAATCATAGCTGAAAACATTGCATGCTGACACAGATGTCACAAGCCATTTTAATTTTTTCATGGATGATTTACGCATCATTGGTTAGATAACCTTACCAAAAGTATCTGCAAGTTACTGACATTAACAATGAAGTGAAGAGTAACATTCTACTATTTGAAAGAACTTACATAAGAAGAACTACCTGAACCAAATATTTTATGATATTTAAAAGAAGCGCATTGCCAGTAAATTTATTTGTGTAACATTTTAACGATAGATGGCAATTAAATTTAATTAACTTCCTGAGTGCTTGTTGAAGATTTATCAGCTATATTGCACAATGTATAAGGTTCAAGCCCAAAAAGTAAACAACCATAAAGGATTTCTTGAATTTTTAAATAACACTTTTTTGTTTTTTTTTTCTTCTTTATTTTCCAAATAAAATCACTTTTTTTTTTCACAGCAATTTTTCACTTTTGATTAAAAATAGCATTTGTAATTTTTCAGTTATTTTAAAAAAAAGTATTACTGTAATTTGCTAAAAGCTAATAGTGAAGCACTCAAAAATAAATTTTTAAAAAGTCCAATGGTATTTTAACTCATATTACTAATTTTAAAATATATTAAAAATATATAGAACATATATATTACTAAAAGAGGTACTTTTCCCATTAAAAAAAATGAATTAAAATAATACATTTTGGTTTGCCACCTCAGTACAGATGTTAATGGTGGTGAAGAATGATGTGGTGAAGAAGAATAAGCCTCAACACCATTTTCAGAAAATTCTGACAAAAGCAACCCGTATACTGTGGTTTTGGGCTATGGCTCTTATAAGTACAGAACAAACTTTGATTTCATAACATCCTCTGAGAGAGGTTATAAAAATGGTCGAATTTGCAAAAAAAAAAAAGTGTTCATGCTGGTAAAGTCGCATTGGCAAATTTTCAGGCCAGAAAAAGGTGATGAATCTTAATGCATTATTTTAATGCACTTTGGGTAGATGAATACCATCTTCCCATGACTCAATGTTTAATATTTCTAAAAGTATTATTTTAGAATGATTCACCACCATTCTGTTTTCAGTAGACATCAAACTAACTTTTTAAAACCCGAAAGCTCTGATCCCTTGGGGCATTGAATTAAAGAAGTTAGACTGTATTTAGAAAAAGAAAATAAAGGGAGGGGGGGGGGGGGGAGAAATGAATAGGAAAATGGAAAGCATAGTCAGAGTGAGAAAGATGTTTTCAAATAAGTATAAATAGAACCCAGAAAAAGAAAAAGAAAGGGAAAAGATGAGACTAGCCCCAAAAGAATATATAAAAGAGCATTTAAAATTAAATATTTTTCGGAATTATTTGAATGTAATTAAAGGCTGAAAAAAAACTTTATTAAAACATTGGCATTCTAACAAAAATAAATGGTTAAGCAGGATACGAATTTGATGAAAATTTATGTGTATATTAGTAATGAACTAGATGCTGAAAGTAAGAAGAATCATAATTGATCCTAAGAGCAGACATAATATCTATGTAAGAAATTAGAACATTACTATTAATTTATAAATATTTTTAAAATATAAAAATTTAAGACATTTAAGGTAGTATTGTGGGATGGTTGAAAAGAGAGGGTTGTATATAGTTGTTTATCAATCAACACTAGTTTGAGGAAAATGCCGAATGCATATACCAAAATGATGAATAACTGAAAACGAATTATTCTACAATGTGTAGTGCAAAGTGCATAAGGGAAAGAAAATGTTACTTCACTTACCTACTGAACTGGTAGCAGACATTCTCTTCAACTGGATCCTAAAACAAAAAATATAAAACACTGAATCCATTTTTTCATAGAATAAATTAGATGAGTTGATAGAAAAAATTGAGTGTTTTCACCAAGTTATATAAATATCATTAAATAGTTATTGCATTATGCTATGTCAATTCTGTACACAATTTGGATTATAAATTAGGAACAAAATAAAAAGAGAGTATCTAAATCAAAAGTTGTGTGACATTTCTGCAAAAGCATTGTTATACCATCTTCAGACAAAAAATACCGAAATATACCGAAAGTAATGAATATTGCCATTCAGTAAATTTTGGTATGAACATGTTAACATCATGCACTATTAAGTGATTTGGTCATGTAACTCTCTTGGTGTGATATGACATTATTCTAGATATTTTCTCAGAAAAATGAAGGCAATTAAAAAATAATCAAATAAAAATATACGATAAGATAAAATATTTTATTCATGGGCCTTCAGATTTCAGGCCTGAAAAGATATATTTAAATCAACTTACAAGATCAAAGGGGCAACAATAGATGCTTCCTTACATCATATAAAAGAGAGTATATAAAATAAATATATAATTCAGTAATAAATATTTCTATGAATAATAGACACTTCGGTCAGTTAGTTTTTTATTTTCTCAACGTTTCGATAAAAATATTTTGTCTTTGTCAGGAGGAGTAAATAAAAATAAAGCATTTGGCAAGGTGTTAAAAATTGTTCTGAGGTTGCAAGGGCGTTATCACGTGATTTTTTGAATTTAGTACAACATCTAAAGCACGAGTCAAAAACAAATATTAAAGTCATTATTGTAAAAAATAAATATATAATAATAAAATTATAATCAAATAAATAAAGTAATATAATGATAATATGAATGCCGGCCAAGCAACCTCTATCTTCAGTAATAAATGTTACATTGCTCCTCCCTTATAGATAGCTGCAGCCTCAGAGCTAGACTGATCATTCCTGGGTCAGTGATTCAATGATGTTTAGGTCTTGGTCCTTCTGTCCAGATGGACCATGGCACAGTTTCATCTTTAAGATGTGCATGAGGTCCTTGGTTCTATGGAGTCTTCCTTGGTCTCCTAATGGTTCTACTTCATAGGTCACATCAGATAACTTCATTCTCTGGAGTCTTCTTTGTTCTCCTAATGGTTTTACTTCATAGGTCACATCAGATAACTTCATTCTCTGGAGTCTTCTTTGTTCTCCCAATGGTTCTACTTCATAGGTCACATCAGATAACTTCGTTCTCTGGAGTCTTCTTTGTTCTCCTAATGGTTCTACTTCATAGGTCACATCAGATAACTTCGTTCTCTGGAGTCTTCTTTGTTCTCCTAATGGTTCTACTTCATAGGTCACATCAGATAACTTCGCTCTCTGGAGTCTTCTTTGTTCTCCTAATGGTTCTACTTCATAGGTCACATCAGATAACTTCGTTCTCTGGAGTCTTCTTTGTTCTCCTAATGGTTCTACTTCATAGGTCACATCAGATAACTTCGTTCTCTGGAGTCTTCTTTGTTCTCCTAATGGTTCTACTTCATAGGTCATATCAGATAACTTCGTTCTCTGGAGTCTTCTTTATTCTCCTAATGGTTCTACTTCATAGGTCACATCAGATAACTTCGTTCTCTGGAGTCTTCTTTGTTCTCCTAATGGTTCTACTTCATAGGTCACATCAGATAACTTCGCTCTCTGGAGTCTTCTTTGTTCTCCTAATGGTTCTACTTCATAGGTCACATCAGATAACTTCGTTCTCTGGAGTCTTCTTTGTTCTCCTAATGGTTCTACTTCATAGGTCACATCAGATAACTTCGTTCTCTGGAGTCTTCTTTGTTCTCCTAATGGTTCTACTTCAAAGGTCACATCAGATAACTTCGTTCTCTGGAGTCTTCTTTGTTCTCCTAATGGTTCTACTTGATAGGTCACATCAGATAACTTCGTTCTCTGGAGTCTTCTTTGTTCTCCTAATGGTTCTACTTCATAGGTCATATCAGATAACTTCGTTCTCTGGAGTCTTCTTTATTCTCCTAATGGTTCTACTTCATAGGTCACATCAGATAACTTCGTTCTCTGGAGTCTTCTTTGTTCTCCTAATGGTTCTACTTCATAGGTCACATCAGATAACTTCGCTCTCTGGAGTCTTCTTTGTTCTCCTAATGGTTCTACTTCATAGGTCACATCAGATAACTTCGTTCTCTGGAGTCTTCTTTGTTCTCCTAATGGTTCTACTTCATAGGTCACATCAGATAACTTCGTTCTCTGGAGTCTTCTTTGTTCTCCTAATGGTTCTACTTCATAGGTCACATCAGATAACTTCGTTCTCTGGAGTCTTCTTTATTCTCCTAATGGTTCTACTTCATAGGTCACATCAGATAACTTCGTTCTCTGGAGTCTTCTTTGTTCTCCTAATGGTTCTACTTCATAGGTCACATCAGATAACTTCGCTCTCTGGAGTCTTCTTTGTTCTCCTAATGGTTCTACTTCGTAGGTCACATTAGATAACTTCGTTCTCTGGAGTCTTCTTTGTTCTCCTAATGGTTCTACTTCATAGGTCACATCAGATAACTTCGCTCTCTGGAGTCTTCTTTGTTCTCCTAATGGTTCTACTTCATAGGTCACATCAGATAACTTCGTTCTCTGGAGTCTTCTTTGTTCTCCTAATGGTTCTACTTCATAGGTCACATCAGATAACTTCGTTCTCTGGAGTCTTCTTTGTTCTCCTAATGGTTCTACTTCATAGGTCACATCAGATAACTTCGTTGTCTGGAGTCTTCTTTGTTCTCCTAATGGTTCTACTTCATAGGTCACATCAGATAACTTCTTGGTAACTTGGTAGGGGACGAAGTACTGCTTCATCAGTTTTTCAAACAATCTTATATGTCATATTGGTATGTAGATCCAAACCAAGTCACCAGAATGGTATGTTGTCGCTTTGTGTCTGGGATTTCAGGATGTGAAGCAGGTAATGAGCTGGCAGACTCTCTGGCAAAGGCTGGAGCTCTTGGCCTAGCTGAAGCAAGAGAATCTACCACCCAACTAGATGAAAGAGACCTCCTCAGTACCATCAAAACCCAATGCCTGCAGGAATGGAAATCTGATGCTGCACATGACTGGTACAGAGCAGGAGGGACAAGCACCGGTTCTATTCTCCCAAGAGAACAACAGTCTTTGATTTCCAGACTTAAGTCTGGTCATCTACGGACAATGACTTTCCAGAATGGTTGCAGGGTTTTTCCACTATGTACTAAGTGCAATTTTCAGCCTGCAACCCCAAGACATATTATTGACTGTATTGACTCATCCATTGATGAGCTCTACTCTTCCCCGGCAGACACCATCAAAAATCTTAAACTTTACAAGCTTGATATCATAGTGTGATTGAGTGGAGATAAGAAAGAAGAAGAAGAGGATGTGAAGCTATCCAATCTGTCTTACCTCCAGTGCTTTTGTTTCCATCTCTTGGATAACCTTGTTGCTATCTGTGGTTTCTTGGTAAGGAAATATTGCAAATGAAGAAATTTAGATGCCAATGTTTCTTTCACACATATATCATACTTCTACTGTCTTTACTGCAATGAAAAAATTATTGGGAGTGCTTGGCTCAGTAGTGGTGAACCCTCCCAGAGGTTTCACCCAATTTAATCCACCAAACCTCTTCTTTAGAGTGTTAATACTCTATTGGATCATTCTGCTTATATATGCTACACTGAAGGGTGGAATCTACAAAATGGTATTTAGGCAAACTATGAACATAATATTTTAGGAAGTAGAATTACGTATAAACTTTTCATCGCACTAAAGATAGTAGAAGTTTGATATAGGTGTGAAAGATACATGGCGTCTAAATGTTTTCATTCGCTATATATAGATGACGCATTATTGCCTTATATTAAGGAAATATTATGTCAAGAAGTTTAAGCTTCTCTACCTTGGACCAAAAAGAATTGTTAAAAACCAGTTGATTCCTGTTTTGAGGCATTGTAAGCCAAAGTAATGAAGGGCAAGATTTCATACCAATTATTCTGTTCAAGTTCTACATACATGGAGAACATTTATGTTGTTTAGCCATTTTGTTAATCCATTGGTTTGGGAATGATATGTTGTAGTGGTCCTTTTAATACTTCTGCAACATTCAGCTGATCAATTCCTGGATAAGCCTTGACTCGAAGTTGCAGGCCCAATCAGTCACAATTTCCCAAGGGGCTCCCTGGACTAGTATCACCTTCCCACTAGGAATTTCACGACTTCCTGGGCTTCTTCAGATGCTACAGCTTTCTGTGATCATATATTTGGATAGTCTGTGCACACTATGATTGGGAAATGTCCAAGTAGATCTATGCCTATCTTTTGGAAAGGTCGGTTTGGAGGTGGTATAGGCATCAGGTATCCAGGTAGCAGTTGAAATGTGTTCTTCCTCTGTTGACATTCCTGAGAGTAGCTCACACTTTTCTAATACTCCTAAAGAACCCTGACCGAAAATGCTTCTTTCTGACTATCATAAGCCTTAGCATAGCCCAGATGACATGCCATTGGAGTGTTGTGCAGTTCATTCATTCAATGTCAGCTCTCTGTTGTTTAGCAATGATCAGTAGTATGGTTAGACTAATAAGGTCTAAATTATCTTATAAAGAATTCCATTAACAATCTTGAAGCAGTTGTCTTTGAACAAAGGTTCTGTCAACTTATTGAAAATTTTCAAAGAAAAAGGGTCTTTCTTTTATATATCTATGATGTTCCCAAAGATTGTTAAAAACAAGAAATCACCATCTTCAGTTTCAACTTTGCATCTTAAAGGATTCTATGAAAGATTCTAATCATCTTTGTACATCTCTCCAGTCCTTCCTATATGTCGAAGCCCATTTGGCCAATCTGCCTAAAGGGGCCTTCAGGTTTGTTAACCAGCACAAAGAAAGGTGTGTGTGATCAGTCACAACCTTGAAGGGACATCCAAATAGATAAGGTCAGGACTTTCCAATCGCTAATATGACCACAAGCATTCTTTTTAAGATGTTGAGTAGTTCAGTTCTGCTTTTAATAAGGTGCAAAACACATAAGTGATGACCTTTTCTATTTTGAAACTGCACTATAATGACTTTTATTCCATACCTGATTTTGAAAGACATCTAAGACTCCTTGAAATACTATTAAACTGTCTGAAGAAATCAGGTTTATGCCTCAATTCTAAGAAATGCAAATTTGGGTCTAAAATGATGACTGCCCTTGGAAATTAGATGAGTAGAAATGGAATTTGAAAAGATTTAAGCAGTCTGCAACTTCTCTGCACCGAAGAAGTATTTGTTGTCTCTCATCCTATTAATGCCGCTTTACAACCAATTATACCCACATAGCCCAACCCTTGAATGACCTTTTGAAGAAAGGCAGCATTTTTTTGAAACCGAGAAAAGCAGCCTATATTCAAGGCTATCAAGTCAGCATGAATTTTTGACCCAACCGGACGCAAGCAAATATTTATACATATTTATTTCTGTATATAGTCTTAGTCCTGATTCAAAATGAAAAGAGCCATTGCTTATACGTCCGGGAACCCCTAGTAACTAATGAAATGGAAAACCTTGCCATCATTTGTGCTATCAAATTCCAGCCATATGTTTTGAATTCCCATTCACTATTGTTACAGACCATCACTCTTTGTGCTGGCTGACCAACCATCCATGTGGATTGCTAGCAAGATGGGCTCTTTGGTTGCAAATCTGATGCCACTGTCATGTATACGTACAGAAGGAAACATCAGGAATCAAACTGTTCATCAATAAGTCCATTAAATTACAATGAAAATATCAAATAGGATATGCAGAGTAGAATGACATTGCAGAATTTTAACAAAGTATAGACAAAGATCAAAACCTAGATAAATTGCTGACTAATCATGATAAGATACTTCTACAAATTATTTTTAAGAATCGATGAAATGCTCAACAGAAAAAAATATGATCCTATGGGGAGACCATGGCTTTTGGTGGTTCCTCACCATTTAAAACAGAAAATTCTGAAAATTTTCCATGATTCATTCATAGCTGGATATCTCAGATCCACAAAAGCCTATGAAAGAATAAGAAAAAGTTTTACTGACCTGGAATGTATAGAAATGCTAGAAGATATGTGGCTCACTGTTCACAGACTGTGGGAGGTGCAAAAATCAGCGCCAACGCCCCTGAGGGGATCTAAAGGTAATATTCAGTCCTAAAGTTGCCTTTGAAAAGATCTTCTGGGGAGATTTCCAATATTAGAATGTGGAAACCATTGGATTATTATATGCATGTGTACCTAACATATATGCAATTACTAAAGCCCTCTCTCTCTCTCTAGCTAGCTACAAGTTAATAGATGGAAGTTACCAAATTCTTTATTAAAGATGTCATCCTAAAGCACAGCATGCTGAGGGAAGTGATCTATGTAGAATAAATTACTGGAAGATGACCACCTACAAATCCAAGACATTTGCTTAGAGGTTGAAAATGATCATAGCAGACATTTTTTCTATGTTTGTGATGTCAACAAAAAAGATAGAATAAAATCCTCACATTTGTTATGTTCACATACAACAAGGCTAAACGAGATTTTATTGGATTCACCCCATATTCCTTTGGAGAGGAGAGACCTAAAGCAATAAGACCAAATACACATAAAGTGTGACGTTACGGTAATTTATCTGAATTTGGTCTTATTACTTTGTCTTCCGAATCTATAATCTTAATTCTAATTTATCCTTGAGGAAGAGATTCAATTCTAATTTTGTTCTTGATTATTTTTATCCATAGCTTTTTGATGTCAAACCATCTAGCTCCTGGTGAATTTGGTTGTCTTTATTCAAATAACAGAAATGAGAGACCCTATCTTCATTAGATAACAAAAATGTAGTGCAATTATTGAGGTATTTTGGCAAGGAAAACAGCAATGTGAAATTGTTCTGTGGCTTTAAGTGCCTTAACAAATTGTGTTCAAGGCCATCCATTTCTTTAAAGAGCTTGGCCATGAAGGTGACCATGCTGAAAGAGGAAGAATGCTCACCACCACTTCCGCCAACCGTAAGATCATCAAAAAGCAACTTCAATGAAATTCAAGGGTGTGCATGAGAAAAATCATCTATGAGACCAGCAAGCAAGTTGTCGGAACATTGAATAGCCAAAAAGAATTCAACCTCAAGGCGTACAAGCTTCAAAAAGTTAATTTCCTCATGGATAAGAACAAGCATGTACAGCTGGAGAGATGTTGCCAACTCAAGCATCGGGCCACTAGTCAGCAATGGAAGCACATCCTTTTCACTGACAAAAATCTGTTCATCCTTTTGCAGATGCACACCAAAACGGCAGGAGCTGGTCCGCTGAGGCTCCTGGCAAGTCGGGCATCATCGAACACTGCCAAAATCTGTAGCTGTGGTGAATCAGGGGGTCAAAATCAACCAAGAAGTATATCACCATGACATTCTCAAGGTTGTCATACTCCAGTGGGCTCAACATCACTTCGATGATGTGGATTGGATGTTCCAGCTGGACTCCGCACCAGCTCACAAGGCAAAATGACTGCCCTACTCATCCAATCTCAACCCAATGGATTACAATGTGTGGTCCAATTTTGCAAGCCACAGCCTCTACTACCTGCCACAAAAGTTTGAAGTTGCTGAAGCTATCGCTACGCTGGGAATGAGACTGATTGTTGCCGGAGGACTTGCGACCCATTGCCAAAAATTTCA
Source organism: Cordylochernes scorpioides (assembly GCA_030710605.1). NCBI lineage: Eukaryota > Metazoa > Arthropoda > Arachnida > Pseudoscorpiones > Chernetidae > Cordylochernes > Cordylochernes scorpioides. Next base: position 7,051,730 of record CP092864.1, on the reverse strand, counting down.
AGTCCTCTTTGCACTTGGGTATCACCGCCAAGGAAGGCCACCTATTTATTAAAACTTTATTATCTGTTATTTTGGGACACCCTGTATAATATTAGTTCATATATATTTGATAGAACAGATTCTCAGTCAACAATGGAAAGATGAGGAGATGTTCCAAGTTTAAATTAGCAAAAATGCCACAAAAAATGAGTTTTCAGAGCTAAATGTAACCCATTTGAATAAAACTTTTATTTCAGGTGTGTTCAATGTCATTAAATTTGAGGTTTGTTTTGAGAAATAGATGGTGCCAAGATGATAAGACATTAAAAAGGCATTTAAATTTTTATAAAACTAACTCAAATGCAAATTATTACATGTTTTTGTATGCCTATCATGAATTATAAGATAAAAGATGAGGAGAGAAAGTAACATGTTCTGACAATTAAGAAAATGAGTCACCCCAATACACTTCAAGCATAGAAGAAAGCACAACCAAAACTTTCTAGTAAATCCTCAGCAATTGATTAATCATCTAGGTAGAATTAATCACCTATTCATTAGACATTTGGAAGTTCTAGAAAAAATGTAAAACATACAACTGATCCAGAAATTGTTGGCTTACAACCACATAAACAAGGGATAGTAAAAAGATGTATGCATCAGGGTAGTTACACAAAAGGATATAAATTCTATAACTTTTCAGTTACAGCATGTCTTCATCAATGTTTAAAAAATTGGTATATGTTAAAAATTCAAATAAAAAGTTCAAATTTTGGGTTGAAAGCTATTTTTTACTTTACACAATAGTTTGTCAAACTACAAATTTGAATTTTAGTTTGAGCATATGAAAAAAATCATACAATATATAAAACATTAGAAAACTAATAAGACAACACACAAAAATAAGAAACAAAGACAACCACCACAAACAAAACAAAACAAAAAAAAAAAAGAAATATTGATTTCTTAAAGTTTCACTCTAAATTTGATATCTGTCAATGATAAAGCACAATTTGGATTATAGATATAAGAAAATAAGACCTAAACTGTCAATATTTACCTAAAATTCTCAAAATAAAAATATTGAAGAGAGATGAGGTAAGCACATTGAAAGAGGACAGGCTTAACATGAGGTGAATCATTCCCTTATCACTCCCCACCCCTCCCCCCTTTTCTCAGAAGAGAGCCCCCCTAAGCTACCCCCTCCCCTCTTTTATCTTCATAAAAGGACACCTAATCCCCTACCCCACTTCCCCCACTTTGTTTGAGAAGAATAGGCCAGAGAAATGTGTATGGGGAAAGTTGGAGTCTCTTTTACTTTCCTGAGAAAAATGTGCATGCTCTTGTAAGTCTGGATATATTTAATAATACAATTTTTTTTTGCATTTTTTATACTTGTATTTAAAAAATATATCTTGTTAACAAAAATTTTGCCTTGAAATGGATTACTTTGAAATATATAGTTTCTGAAATTCAGGTTCCCAACTTGATTTGTAATCTTTCTTATTCCATCCTTGCTATTAGCTTTGGTAAAAGATTGTTACCTATATATATATTCATTTATTTTACTTTCAGATATAATTTTAGACCTTATGTGACTTGGCTGCTTATAATCTTATAAATTAGTAGGTTGATTGTGCTTCTCTTAAAATTACAAAAAGAAATTTAGAAATGCAATTATGATTTTTTTTGTTTCCTCCTTATATATATATATATATATATATACAAAGAAAAAAATCACTTCAAATAGTAGTTATGAGTAATTTTTGTTGGATATATATTTTGCCAGGAGGAAAATATTGATCTATAAAACTACAAGGTAATAAGAGCAAATTCAAATAAATAATGTGTGATTTTTCGGTAACATTACTGTTAACAAAACTTTACAAATTATTTGGTTTTATTATCTTTTGTTTCTAATCTCTTTATAATCTAAATTGTACCTAATCATGATTTATAAAAAGAAAGATCACTTCTCTCATCAAAATAAAAACAAAACTCTGTGCTATCTATTGACAGTCCCTACAAACTATAACTAGAAGACTCTGGTCAATGACAAAGACACAACATCAGCTTTGGGAAAATCAGAACTCCCAACTGGAGACTATAGTTTTGAATTAGTGGCCCTTGTCAGTCCAAGGCTGATATAATTTCAATGAGATCCACAAAGGAATTTATGAAAAAAATTCAGAATTTGCCATTATTCTATGGGCTTTCTTTCTTATATTTATTTGAACAATAGTTACACTAATAACTGAATATGGTGGTAAGTTGAATCAAACTAAAGGCCTTGGCTAGATGCTTAATCACTATGACAAGCATCATTTGATACTTTTGTCTGACAAGGATAATAATGCTGTTGGAAAAATATCAGACAATTTTCTAATTTGGATTTGGTCTTATTACCTTATGTTTCTAATCTCTAATCTAAATTCTATTGACAAAAAATTGGACAAATAAAAGATGTTTAACAAAGAAGTCAATTGCCCACATCAAATATCTCAAGCACTTGGTATTCATATCAATTAAGAAACTGGAAGTTTTAAAGATTTTGCATTTATATAGAAATCTAAATGACAAAACTGTGAAGAATATCTATCCCATCCTCAGAGTCGATGATGTCATGGACACCCTCACCATGGGTGGAAATACTTCTGGGCAATTGATCTTGAAATATTGTGCTGTCAATGATAAAGTTCAATTTGGATTATAGCTTAGAAACACAATTGAAATTTACCCAAATCCAAATAAATAGTGCATGACGTTTCAGTAATGAAACATTGCCGAAATATCACATAATATTTATATGGATTTTGTCTTATTACATTGTGTTTATGATACTGGCAAGTTAAAATCGTTAAATATTACAAAACAAAAACGACTTTGATAATGTCAGTTTATATCACTTTGATGTTATGCCTTTTGTCTAATTCGCCAACCACTTTTGAATGAACTTTGCACAACATTCTAAAAAAGTCTGAAGTATAAATATATATTTGTTATTTATATGACATTTATAATATATAGTCATGATTTTACAAATTTTGAAAGATGGAGGCAATATTCAAATGTTTCCATGAATCAAGCTTAAAATTATATGCGAAAAATGGTGACTGGCCTTTTAAGAACTAGAGATATAGGGCCATATAACAAGGGCCAACACAGAATAAATCTATCCAATCAAAATATTATGGCTGTGAAAATTTATGAAACCTAAAAAAAAAAAAACATTTTAGTACTTTATTCATAACCCATACCAGTCTCTGCAAGTCACTATCAGTGGCTTGTGTATACAAAAGGTGGGGGATGTCTGCACCGGAGTTATATTTACTGGAAATCATGCGAGAATGTTGCTGAATTATCTTCCATTCCCTCTCGCCTCATTTTTAATTGAATTTTATACCCTTTTTTTTTTCAATATGGCTTCCACTTCATCCACTCACTCCGAATCTCTATTTTTTAGATGATTCTTCATCAACTGAAAGTGTTCTTTCTAATTCTGATAATGTTATTAGTTCCCAAACAACCAAAATTTACATATTTGAAAAGTCAGGTGAAACTCTTTAAGACACAGATTTTGGTCTGATGTTTCCCAAGATGATCAGCAGATTCACTTCTCATTTTCTGTCCCATCCTAGGTAGGTCAACTTACATCGTGGTCACCAATTCAAAATTTCACTTTTTTTACAATCCAATTCATTGAAATGATATGCCAGACAACTGATAGGGAAAAGAGAAAAAATGATACTAAAATCACCAAAAAAATGTTTTGGTTATTGGACTGAGTCACTTCTTTGGCTGCATTCTCAATTTGGAAATTATACCTCTGCCCTTAATAGAAGCCAACTAGTCTCAAATATTTTTTAAAATGATATCGTTTATTTCTTCAATATCCACAAAAAACGTTTCAGGCACATTTATTTTATGCTCCATGCCAGCACTTCTGATCCTTGGCTGATTCCAACAAAAGCTCAAAAATAAAACATTTTTAAATTGAAAAAAAAAAAAAAGTTTATAATTTTTCTATGGTTCAAAATTTTGCACTTGAAGCAACTGTAAGTTTCAAGGGAAGAATCTCGCTAGAAATAGTAAAATTCCTCTATATTGAACTCCAATGGGACGGAACTTTGGTTCACTGAACATTTGGTGCCACAGTTTAGCAATTTGTTTACTTTTCACAATTTCTAGATCATAAAATTAATTTTTCAAAAATCATAATTTATTTTAATATTAACCAGTAGTTTGTTATTTTAAAAATCACAAAGTTCATTATATCAATGGTATTTTCAATGGAATGGAGAATTGGAGATTACCTTAGGTTCATTATAAGGGAAGGTTTTTTTTATGTCCCAGGTTCGTATTAGAGAGGTTTTACTGATGTTATATGTTTCCAAGATAGGTTACATCTATTCTTTTATGCCATATCTAAGCTGTGAAACCACTTCATCTCTAATACAACTAGATCTGCCATTCACTTCAAGGATTGTGATTCATATCATCATTTTCCAGCAAAATCTCCATCAAATAAAAATTTGTTTTCATATTTTTACTGATAGATTCAACACCCTTTCACCCTTATTGAATAACTTACTAGAATGCAGTTATCTAACAGAGACCATTGTGCTAAACTGACAAGGAATATCACAGGAAATGAAAAAAATTCATGACCTTCAATGAGGCAAACTCTTGTCTTCAGAAAAAAATACTTACTTGCACTCTGTTGGAGGAACAAGTTTGTGGTCAACCTTGCCATTTCATTCCACAGAGAATCAACACAGCTAATCATCAGGCAAGCTAGATGTGGCTCATAAAAAAAAAACGCAAAATCCAACTGCCATTATAGATTAATTCAAATATGGGAGGTGTGGATATTGCTGACCACTATTGTGCAACATACTTTCTAGAAACACCAAAATGATGGATAATTTTTTTTTTCTGGGGTCTAGAATTCAGCCAGAATATGAAAAAAAAAAATGAGCTAAGACCAAGCAGCCATGAAAAATATCGCGAAGAGTGGGAGGAAAAGTCTGTGAAGCCATGGCAGAATGAACGTTCAAAATATATGAAAGCTTCACACCTTCAACAAGCAGGAAGGAATGGACAATCAGTTCCACAACGCTAACATCAAGACAGGTCAGTTATTCCTAATCCACAACTGGTGGAAAAAATAAAGAGGTTTTTAATTTCATGAATCAGTAGTTACAAACCAGCTCATCATTTGAGGGATTGTTTCCGGAAAAAAATAGCATTATTTATTGATATATAAATAAAAATAATATTTTTTTGTACTTTTTCATTGATTTATGCACTAATAAATATATTTCCATTTGTAAAACATGATGTTTTAATTATATTTGATAATATGCTGATTTAAGGGGAGAAGCAAGGGTGGATTGTATTATGTGCACAATAGATGGCATCCTCTATGCTTATGTAAGCAAATGCATGTACAGTAAAGGGTTAATAAAGAAAATTAGTGTATCCCTTAACTAGACTCACTTACTAAAACACCCATTTGAATAGTTCAAAGCACATAAAAACATTATTTACAAACTTTGAGGTTTGCTCAATTAAATCCTCTTTAAAAGCACATTTTAATCTTTAAACCACTAGTTAAATTTAAAAAGATTCATTGAATATCAGAGTAGGCACGATTCTAGTGCAAACAATGGATGGACAGGAAAAGGTAGCGTCATATAATAGAAAACCCTATAATCAAATCAAACCCCAACTATTCAACCACTGAGCAAGAATGTTTAGCAATGGATTAGCCAATATTATCATGAAATCAATTTTGAGTGTTGAGAGACCACTCTACTAGTACTGCTAGCCAGATGGGCTCTAAAAATCAAGGAATATGTTAATGGAAGAAGCATTTTTATATTGACTGTATCAAGAAGACCATTGCCTGAAACTGAACCAAGGTGATTGCAAAAATGATGTCTTTAACAATAATGAGGAATGAGAAGGATGACTTCAACAATTGCATTTGCCCATAGAATAAGCACTAACTTCATCCTAGATTCCTTAAAATCCTATAATTTGAACATTTCCTTTTCTCTAGAAATGGAACAACCACTCTTGAACATTCTGGGCATACAAATTGGTGCCAAATTTCATACATCTATGCTTTATGAAACTAATCCATTTCATCGTCTACTGACCCATTTGCTTCAAAATTATTGTGAGAACATTTTTTAAAATGAGAATATATGCACTTCTTTGCCTTCGATAAAACCATCAGGCCTCTCAATGCAGCAGGATCTTCTTGATGCTGAAGCATTTTTCACCCCTAACCTACCCTGAAACGAGTTTTCATATCAAACTCTGTAATCAATAATCATATGCAAATCCTTTATTTTACCACAAAATAAATTTGAAGTCAATGTTCCGCAGAGCATGTAACCCTGATCTCTATCAATAAGAATGTAGTAATAGACCCCCTTCTCCACTTAATGCTATATACTGTCTCATGCACTGGATGTGATGCATCTTATGTGGGTGAAACGGATAGAAAGAACAGTAGGCATATGTCTTATAATAAGCATCGCAGATGCGAAAAAAATGTTATAACATATCTCTAATATACCAGCACAACCACATGACAAAACTCTTAACTTAAACCAGGCCATAGTACACTACAGTAACATAGGCAACAAGCACCAGATTGGCATTGAAAGCTTTTTCTCGCTGATAATCATGCTTAATCATTTGCAATTAATCTTTGCAACTTGGTTATATATAATCAATGCAAAACAGTTGCAGGCTGTATATAAGATTTCAATTTACACCAGTTGAAAGGCTATGAGGGATGAAAGCTTGTAAAACAAGTCTCTTAATATAAAAACCTCTCACCATCACACTTATTTCTCGAAACTCCGCCTTTGCCGGTCCCAAGCCCGGATGAAAAAGGAGGAGGGGGAGCAGTAACAAGCTCACTAAAAAACCTGGGTTCAGCTGGCCCGGCTGATAGTACCCTGTAAGGGCTCCTAATCCAGGGATACAGGATGAGCAGCGTTTGTACTCCATGTTAGGAGCGGCTGCACATGGCGTCTGTTCCTCATGTCAGAGGCGGCCATTTCTTTTGGAGCTAAGTCGGCCTGCCACTGAGTAGTGCTCCCAGTCTTAATGACAAAGGCAGACACATTCTACTTCACCCAGTCATAATGGTTGTCAAGCTTGATATCCTAATATGATTGAGTGGAGATAAGAAGAAGACACTTATTTCTTATAATATAGTTTTTACTTTGACATGAAGTCCCTCGTTATCTTATCAGTGATAAAGATTTACAGTTCACAAGCAACCTACTGAAAGAAATCATGAGAATTTGCAAAGTAAAACCCTGATTCTCTACCAGCTATTGCTTGCCAACAATTGGATTAACTGAATGTTTGAACAAAACGATGATCAAAATTCTGAGCATGTATATAAATGTAAACCAGAAAAATTGGAAGGAATTACTGTTTATTACCCATGCATACAACTCAGTGTTGCAAGAAACAACTCTATTCTCACTGTTCTTGCTTCTATATTCTAGAAGCCAGAGCCTTTCTTAAATATCCATGTTGATATCGAGACCAGCACAAGTGATTATGAAGACTACATGAAGGTCCTACTGAGAAATGTTTATAATTGAAGACAATAGAGCATTCACAACATGTAAATGTTCAAGACTGTATGAGGAGTTGCTATATAATGGAAAACATTGCCTTGGTAAATAATAAGATATTTAGTATACATAAGGGAAATGTGAGAACTCTCTCTACAAAGAAGATAATTCTATACATACAAATATTTTGAAAATAAAGCAATTCATATTTAAATCTTTAGGTAATAAAGGGCATATATTGGATTAAATAAAAGATTATTTGCCAATATTTTATCAGAGTTGGCTGAATTACATTTTGTATAAACAATAATGACGCTAAAATTTTAAATACAAAATGTAATCCCTTTACAAAGGTTGGCATTCAGACAACCGATATATTGGCAAATAAATATTTTTATTCAATCCAATATATGCTTTTTATTACCTAAATACATATTATTAGTAAAACCTGTCAGAAGCAAATCCTTTAGAAACACCTGATAATGAATCATAGACTATTTATCAAGGAAGAAACCCTACTTCTCAAGAATACACAAAGGCCATATGTATGTAGGAGCCTGAACAAGGGGATAATGTTATATAAGAATCTGTGGTCTACTTGGTGAATCATCAATTACTTATGTGAGATCCAACACCTTCTGTGAATATTTGGTCTTTTGTCAGCCTTTATTGCTATTATAATGAATAGGTTTGTAAATAATTGACTTTTGTAGAAAATAAATTGTCTCTACATGCTCTGGGCTTATTTACTACATAGCCATGAAACAATCAATATTTGACACAAAGCCAACCCTTACATGACACACTGCAACAATATTTACATGCAATCAATTTATATGTGAATTTCATCTTTGCTGAAAAATGAAATGTTCAATAGAAATGGAAGCAAATGCCACTGGAATTTAGGATATGCTGTGAAAGAATAAATGGTAAAGTATTACATGAAATATTGAGATGATTCTCTCAATATTTGTTTAAAATATGTTCTAAATTTCATGTATTCTACAGGTTCTTTAAACATTTAAGAACAATATTCAAAGGAATGATCAAAGGCCTGGTTATTGAAAAGGCAAAAAGAAGACTGTCCACAATTTTTGGGAGCGATGTTTTGCAAAAAGATGTTGATTCCATTCTTCGTTGAATAATGACCACAAATTTAACAGGTTTTGCTATTTTTATATTATTTAGGACCAATATATGGAAAAGTTGGAGGCTATCAATCAATGCCTTTATAAAGATCTTTAGTCTTATATAACATATTCTCCTGACAGATACCACAATGAGTGGAAAAGAGAGATAAAGGAACTAGAATAAGATTATATGGGATGATCTACTTTTTATTTACAGATTAATTAAGTTATGGGAAAGGTTAGAAAAACACTTGACTCAACAAAAAGAACATAACAAATATATACAACACACTAGAGCCTGCATACATTTTTAGAGAGAGAAAGCAATAAGATAAGGTGAAGTTGGAGACTATCTTGCTCTGTAATATCAGCTCTTACAGTTCCATTCAACTTTTCTTTTATCTTAATGATTGGAGATCAAAAACACTGCAAAGTCATTTTCTTTCATATTATTTAAAAAGATAATATTTTCATCATTCATCAATATGATATTTTAAAAACTTGTGTCAAGTTGATGAATCTTATTGAGCATATTTTTTTGTTTCTTTAATTATTTGTTGACAAAGGGCTTTGTAAAATTGGAGAGAAATTATAAAATGGTTTACTTGATATCAGGTGTTTTTTTATTGGTGGAGTGTAAAATGATACGTTTGGCGAGTCCCTATTATCATATTATCATGCATTCACAAGCAGAATTGTCTAAAATATCATTATTTCCATCAAAGGAATAAATTTCTGTGTCATCTTAATCAATTGACAATGAATTAGAAGTATCTGATATCTGAACGCCTAATATATGTTGATACACTAGCGATCAGTAAAGTTGCTTTCAAAAATGCGCCAAATAATGAACACAAAATGGGTTAAATCTTCTTGATACTACAAAAGCTCCCAGTCCAAACAACATCACTGGATCTATTTTAAAAGATCTCAGCTCCCGGGCCCCATCAAACATTTAAATACAGTTACTTACAGTTGGAGCTCCTATACCTATCCTAAAAAGTGTAAATATGCCACAATTATCCACAAAACAGGCAAGGCTGAGAACTACCCAACCAACTACAAACCTATCTCTCTAACTCCTATCCCTTGCAAAATGAAACACATTATACTCAAATAAACAAACATTTTTTTCTCAACCTCGACAATCTACTAGACCCTTATCAAGGAGCTTTTAAAAAATATCAAAGCACAAAGGATTCAATCTTTTACTTTATTCAACAAGTTACCGACAACTTTCACCATAAACAATGCAAACAACTATACTAGCTTTCATTGACCTCTCCCAAGCCTTTGACAGAGTCTGGAAAGAAAAACTAATTCTCAAACTCAATAACTTGAGATAAAGGGAAGCATGCTGGGTTGGATCAGCAACTTTCTATCCAAATGCACCATACAGGTCAATTTCAATAGCAATATATTACAAACCACCCGAATTTACCAATATTTCCTAAAGGGTCAACCCATAGGTCTATTCTTTTCAACGTTTACTTAAATGATACATACCATCAAATTACCACTAAAATTGTCATTTCTGCAGAGGGTATAATCTTCTGGTTCTCCAAAACAACCTCTCCCATGCAGAACACTCACTAAACAAAGCTATATGGTAATTCAGAAACTAAAACTACCTATTAACATTACAAAATCTAAAATTGGCCTTTTCACAACTAACAATCACCTTAGCCAGTGGACCAAAATATTTTCTTAATAACTCAACAATAAAATATCTAAATTTCCCAAGATATCTTGGTGTAACACTTGATCTTTAAAAAATATATTGATACCATGATAAACAGTGCTAAAAGTCTCCAAATTCTAACAAAATACCAGGCCTAAACTAGGATGCAAATGCCAATATCTTACACAAAAAATACCTTACTCTCATAAAGCCTATTTTGAATATGCTGCCCATCCAAGGGAGTGCAACCAAAATCATCACCAACCCTTAAGGATCTTGCTCAAATTACATTACAGAACTCATACAATTCCAACCTTCTTCCCCTGCACCTAGTAAGAAAATTCTGGTTTTTTTTTTCAAATTCATATTCAAAAGTTGAATCTCCCAAAAATAACAGGAAATTTTGTTCAAAATTGGGACCCAAATCAAAGACTCAAACATCCCAATTCTCTCAACATGGCTTACAATTCACATCTTTTAGATATCCCAATCAATCCAAAACACAAAACTTTCTACCCTCCACACAGATTTCACAATAAAGCCAAGTGTATACCTATCTCCAAACTAATCCTCCACACAACCATGAAACTCAGCCACAATTATTCGAAGCTCTTGGCCTCCAAATCATTGAAAAATTTGACATAAAAATATACACTGATGGCAACCAACTTGAAACTGGACTTTCTGGCAGTGGAATTGCTAAATCCTTGAAAAATCTCCCTTTTTCACCCTGGACACATCATTCATTTTATAAATTAGAACTCTCTGCAATAGATACTGTTCTCAAAAACATTAACATCAAATCATCAAGTAAAATAATCAACTACTCTGACTCAATAGCAACCATTTACACCCTTCAAACCAGTTTCTCCAGCCATATCCTCCTCTCAAGAGCATTGCCATATTTATAAACCAACTCCCAGTCAATAGCTCCATTGAAGTACAATGGCTTCCAGTTTATTTTGGAATGCCTGGAAATGAACCAGCTGACTCTGGCAAAATCTAGAGCTTTTGGCCACCCTGAGGCCAGACAAGCTACCACCCTACTAGATGATGAAAAGATCTTATCTGTACCATCATGGCACAATGCCAAGAAGAATGGAAATCTACTACAGCACATGACTGGTACAGAGCAGAAGGGACAAGCAGTAATTCTGTTCTCCCAAGGGAATAGTAGCCCTTGAATTCCAGACTTAAATCTGGGTATCTATGAAAAAACAGGTGGGGAGCAGGTGAACAAATCAGGAAAAAGTCCATCTGGCCAAGAGTGAAGTTGTGTTCGCCCTTGTTGATGGCTGCTGTTGGATGATGTGATCTGAATGTTACTTTCTTTGTTCTCCATAATGCACAAAGGTAAATAAAGAAGAGTCAAACAGAGATCATTACTGATTCTATGTGCTCATTTGACCATCCTTGACACAGCAGCAGCATAACAAATGGATTCAGAAGTAGGATCTATGTTAGTGAAGACAATTCTGAATTCCTGTGAAACAGAAAATGGAGGCAGAATAATCACAATTCATTCAAGCTCTCCTCTCAGCTATGAAAGGATTGAGTGAAGAAATCTGGGAAGATCACCCAATGGCAGTAGACTCAAAATCTGAACTTTACAAAATGGGAAATGCCCTATGGAAAAAGGATCAAGATGGCAGCATGGATACGGTAAATATTTAAGCCAGTACTATAGTTGAGGAAAGCAGAGTGATCTCCCCTGACAACAGCTGTGGCATGAGTAGTTTGAAGCAAGTCAAGCAAACGGAGAAAGAGTGCCCTCCATATGATGTGCTATGCCAAAATACAACCCCCAGGATCCTTTCTAAACATCCACATGAGAAAATTGTCTAACATGGTAAGCTGCAATATGATGAAGTGACTGCTGCGACGAGGCCAGACTGTCTGGGACTACAGTGGTTATTTAACTGGACAAATCGGGGCTGGGCCCTCTGTAGAAGTGTGACAAGACTGGATAGTAGAATCATATGAAGTTGGTGCCACAAAGCATTAAATGCTCCAGGAAAGCCCAACTGTAATGTGGTTCCATGTAATTTGTCAGCACTGCTATCTGCATTCCACTCAAGAGGTGAGCCATGGATTTTGGCTCACCATCTTCACTCCTTCCTCCAAAAGGTGCAAGGCAAGCAGTCATCGCCTGGAAAGTTATGCTCTAATTGAGACTACCATGCTGCCCGACATTTTCAACAGGTTTTCAGAGCCCACAATGCAGTGCAAAATTGGTGAAAGGAAACCCAAGTCTAGAAGCTTTGAAAATAGTAATTCAAGAAACAAGAAAATGGGATACCAACAGAAAACTTCCCCTGGAAAATGGACTGATCCTACCGAGCCATTGGAAGCTTGATAAGGACAAATGTGCTGGACAGATATGATATGGAGAGCATGAGTCAGGAAGACACTTCCATGGTAAATAAAGACAACCTATAGCGCTGAAATGGGCAGAAATGATGAGAGATAGAGTGCAATATAAATGTTCTTAAGTATAGGAAAACAAACTCCAAATTTTCTGGTCGTAAGCCCGGATAAAAAAGGAAGAGGGGTGCACTAACAAGCTTGCTTGGAAACCTGGTGTCAGCTGGCCTAGCTGATAGTACCCTGTAAGGGCTCCCGATCCAGGGATACACGATGAGCAGTGTCTATGTTAGAAGGCTGCACAAGCATCTCTTCTGCATGTCAGATTCAGTCATTTCATATTGGAGCTAAGTCAGCCTGCTACTGAGTAGTGCTCCCAGTCGTAATGAAAAAGGCAAATGCATTCTACTTCATCCAGTCAAATGGTTGTCAAATCTCCTCACTATGCTGCATCAGCCATTGCATAGAATATTCAGGGCTGCATCTGTAGTTTAGACAGAGAGCTTCATTTGAGAAATTCCCTACAGTCTTCGAATACCAGATTGAATGATCTTCAGTGCAACATCAATGGCATATCTAAAATAAGAGCAAGGTCAAGCTGGACAAGATATTATTGCAGGAAGATTCCAAAGGTGTTAATATAAATTGTCTACTAGTACCCACGCTTACCCCGAACATCTTAAGGTGAAGGGCTTCAAAATACTGAGAAAAGATAGGCCATCTGCAGATAGAGAAGGAGGACTCTTGACCCTCATCAGTCTTTTCTTTTGAATATAATACGAAAATAGTGACCAAAAAGATTCAGGATATGGGCAAGGAGAAAATCAAAAAATTGACAATAACATCACAAGCAGTGAGCTATGGTTGCCATCATGTAAAGAACCATTGTCCTCTAATAGGCGGGTTACTAAATAACAAGAGCCAATGGTGTTGACACTGACAGAATTGAAAGAGGACCCGAATTAGAACATGGTTCAACAAAAAGTGTAATGGGCTTTATATTTTAAATATGGATTGAAGGATTAAAGGTCCTCCTGATGACTGTAGAGATTTGCCCTTCTTGAACGAACAACTTTCTAGAAGGAGAGTCATGTTACAAAAGCATCCACCACATGTGAACCGCGAAGGGGGGGCAGATGGACCAATCAGGAAGAAGCCCATCTGGCCAAGAGTAAAGTCAGACCAGTGTTTTAATAAAGTACTCCTTGAAAGTCTCTGAAAAAGAATTTTTCATGTTAGACTGGACATTGCAAACAATTGGGTACCACAACATGACAACCCAAATTTTCATACAGCAGTTTACAAAGAGTTTTTCAGAAAAAAAAAAAATACTTATGGAGGGGGGTCCCAGGTCTTTAATCATGTCATATCATCAGCATGACAATATTTTATCTTATGATCAAAAACAATATGAAAGGGCATGATATCTGTATACTGTGGAGTATGTCCTAAAATGAGCAAAACCAAGAAGCTGAAGATTTCCATTCTAGGCTTACAGCGTTTCTATGAAGAAAGAAAAAATGTCTCCATCAATATGTAGCAGTCAAAAAGAAAAATATTCATATGAAGAAAATGAAGTTGAAAAAAATCAATTTCATAACTCTCCTTCATACACACCTTTATACATATATACTTGGGATCTTATGCATATATGCTTGTACTAGGTTAGCTTTAAAGTGACTTCCAAATTTGCGGAAAATGTAAAAATGTTTGGAAAAACAAATAGACTATTCAAATTTTTAATTTGTAATCAATTTGATTGAAAATGGGAAAAATTTTCCTAATTCAAGGTCAAAAAAATGATAAAATCTAAATATTTGAATTAAAATGAAACTTTGCTACCCAATAAAGTTAAGGTCTATAAAGAATCTCTAACTAGTCAGAAACCTGGAATATGGAAATCATCCAAAATTTTACCTGATATTCTCGGTTGAATAACAAGGATATGATATAAAGAGGCTATTTTGAGGATTTTTTGTGTATATATTCAAAAAGGGAAATTTGTTTTAAACCTTATTATGAACAAGGCCTATTATTTAACCCCTTTTTAAAATAAATGATCCATCTCTTTTAAAAAGATTTCAAAAGAATATTAAAACCAACTGTGAATCATATAATAGTGGGATATTAAGAACCAATATCAAATTTAAATAAAAACATAAAATAGAATGATAAAAAGATTGTTATTTGATATAGATAAGAGCTTATATTAAAACACCTCAAGTGATTACATACATTTTGGATATTATAGATACACAAGGTAATAAGACCAAATCCAAAACACTATTTATTCGAATTTGGCCTTATTACCTTGTGTTTCTAAAACACCACAAGTTTATTTTTAAAGAAACTATAAACACTGATTATAAAATGTGTTATAAGACAATGATATATAGAATCGATAATATTTGTGAAACACTTGTTTGACTCTGATAGTTTATGGCAAAAAACTTTAAGGAGTTGAGAAAGAAGCCTGATATTTGTTATTTCTTTCTTCTTTTAAGTCCAAAAAATCCTAACAATTAAATCTGGCCTGATGGGATCAAAGTTATTATCGTGCATCACAGACATTCCATTTATGCAAATTTAAAATATATGGTGTGATCATCATACACATTAGGTAATTAATTAATACATCATTTTACACAAATTGGTTACTGTTTAATTAATTTTAGATAACCTAAAGATTTACACATTCTACTATTTAAAATGACCCAATTATTGAAAATACATTTGTGCCAGTGAACATTCTTACTAGAGGAAACCTCCAAAAGATGCTTTCTCTAAGCATTATTCAGTAATGTTATATAAAATACACATTTACATTAGCAAATGAAAAATTATCAAATTAAAGTGAAAATTTATATTATTCTGCTAATGAGGATGTCTTTTAGGTAAAAAAAAATCAATTAATAATGTATTGGTAAGGTACCTGTTGTTTGGAGGTCTCTGCTACCGAGAATGATTGTTCAATTGAAGTAAAATTTTATGATCATAACTTTCTTTGTTTAGAAGTGCCACTATCATGAGTGTCTGCTCACAGATATTCTGTATATTGAGAAAATAAATATAGAATTTAGTGAAACACATAACTTGCTAATCTGTTAAGCCACTTTGATTTATATGTATAAACTTAAAAAATACATGCATAATTTATTAATTAACTTTATTAAATTGGAACATTAATAAGATTTATGACTAAGTATCATTCTAGACCTGTTTGTAGAATGTGTAATTTCTCTAGTCTCATATATCAAGTTAACATATTGTAAATTTGTTTATATCTATATATATAAAAATGAATGTTTGTATGCCTGTTTGTCTGTATGTCCGGTATACAAATTCGCAGTAGTTCACTAATTCAAACCAAAATTTCCATACATAGGTAAAAGAATACGGGGAAGACGATAGGCTATTTTAAAAAATATATAAATCAATTATTAAAACTATATATTCAAATTATTCAACTTAGCTCACAAACAGCGCCCTCTAGAACGCGTGGGGATCTGACGGTGGCGCGCGCCCATTGGCTGCTTTATACTCTTTACTTTTGTTTAGCTTTTAAATAACATATTTTTTCTCTACTTTGCCTATTTTTATTACTGTTTTATACTCTTTTCTTTTGTTTAGCTTTTAGAGATCTGAGATGCCTCCCAAGAAACGCAAACCTATTGGAAAAGTCCTACCAGAAGTGAGTAAAAAAAGAAATGTGCAAAGTGCTGAGACTGCTGTGCAACGTGAGCATCGTCTTAGGATTAATCGAGAAAGGGCCAGTACTTCGAGAGCGGCGGAATCCGTGGGACAGCGTGAGAACAGGCTTCAACAAGATAGAGACAGGGCCAGTACCTCAAGAGCGGCGGAATCCGTGGGACAGCGTGAGAACAGGCTTCGGCAAAATAGAAACAGGGTCAGTACTTCGAGAGCGGCAGAAACCCCACAAGAACATACGGCCAGGATTCTGAATGTCAGGGAAAGAACTTTGGCCTCACGAAACTTGCGTGATAGACTTTCCAATTTACTTTTAGAAGGTTTTAATTATGATTCGTGCAAAAATTACGAACAACACCCAATGATATTGCTGTATCATGTTTGATTATCAGATACAAAATTATAACGGGAAAAATTCCAAAAAGCAGAGACCACGGGTGAAACCAGTTCATTATTTTGTATGCAGGAACAAAATTCTAACAGAAAAACATTCATTTGAGCAGAAAACAAAAGCCAGATCATCTTTCTATAAAAATATCGCTTCTCAGACACAAAGTTTGGAGCGGTACGTTTCACAAGAGTGACATCCACGGCGCCAATTTATAATTGTAACGAATAGTATTTGAATAGGGTACATTTAATAGGGTAAAACCCGGGCGTTGCCCGGGTCATTCGGCTAGTTTTAAATAAGGTGGGCCTTTATTTATTATTGATCCCTTTAGAAGGCCTTACTTAAAAAAAGGAACAGAAAAATAGATGCCCTTATCAAGCTAACATTTATATTTAAATAGGTTAATAAATCTACTTCCCCATCAATTAAAGATCAATATTTATTAAATTCATTTAAT
>CP092864.1:6796617-7034310 GCA_030710605.1 Cordylochernes scorpioides | reverse complement strand
CGCTGGCCACCAGGCATTATCAAAAGCCCCCGAGATATCTATTGTAATTAGTGCAGACAGTTCTTTTTGCTTATGCTCCATTAATACATCGATTATAGTATTCAAAGCAGTGATGGTTGACTTAGACTTGATAAATCCGTGCTGCCTCGAGCTTAACAGATTGTTTTGAATATAAAATTCATAGATTTTATTTTTGAGAATTTTTTCTAGAATCTTTGAAAAATTTGATAATAAAGATATCGGACGGTAGCTTTTAGCTGATTCGTAATTGGTTTTGCCGGGTTTGGCTATTATTTTGAGTGCTGCTGTTTTCCATTTTTTAGGGAAGTATCCTATTTGAATACATTTATTAAATATTGAGTGTAAAATCGGAAGTATTAGTTGAAAAGCATTCTTTATCATATTATTACTAATATTGTCTGGACCAGGAGCTTTATTTACATTAATTTTGTCGATTATCTCTTCTATTTCTTTCTTATGAATTTTGCATGAGTTGGAGTTTGTAAAATTCGGTGTATAGTTCCTTATTGATGTATGGTGAGCAGTATCCGATATAGTTGTATCATCAGGAATTAGTTCATTAATCAGATCTTTTATTAGAGTTTTTTAGAATCTACTGGTGCCTGTTCAATTATTGGTAATCCCTTTTGTTGATTAGAGGAGCACAGTTTTTTTAAGGTTCTATAGGTGTTTCCAAACGGATTATTAGATCCATTTTCTTCTATAAAATCTCGCCAACTATTCCTCTTAGCTTTTCTAATACTATTTTTATATTTATTTCTGACAGACTTATATTCATTAACACTAATTGCTTTATGATGAAAGTATCGATTTCTCACATAATGAAAATACTTTTTCTTTTGTTCTAATTCTTTGTTCCACCACTTGATCCCGGTATCGAAAGTGAAGTTGGAAGATTTCACCTCCAGTGATTGATATGCAGCTTCCAGAATTATATCCGATAGCCTGTCAACTACCATGTCAATATCAGTTTCCCTTTCGACCTTTTTTACATCGTTTTCCAATCTTCTTACTTCCTGTTTAGAAATTGTATTTGAAAACAGTGACCAGTCTGCTTTCTTTTCGCTAAATTTCCATGTAGATTTTTGTTGATTGTTTGTAATATCTAAGTTAACATTGATATCAAATGAAACTGTCACATGGTCGGAAATATTGGTCAATTCAGAAGTTTGCCAATTGTTTACCAGTTTCAATGAATGTCTATTTGAAATAGTGAGATCTATTATGCTTTTATTACGACAGGTAGGAGTTTTGTTATTGTGAATAAAAAGATTATATTCATTGATAATAGGTTGCATTTTATATCCGTTAGAGTTTGTAATTCTATCGAACCAAATCTAATACCATACCTAGTTACAAAGGGTCCTTTAGAGAGAAGGGTCCTCTTACCAGGAGTGGCTAATTAGTAAAAATGTTAATTTTCGTTATGAAAACATTCCTTCGTAGGGAAGTGTTCTCTAACGAGAGTGTCCTCTCATGGAGTTTGTTCTACTGTATATAGACTTCCTTATATAAGAAATGCTAAATTGTGACCCTCTTCTCTCACAAAAAAAAATATATATATACTGATTCAATCATCAAGAAATTTTGCATGAAGTTAGCTGAAAAAAAAAAAAAAAAACATGTATTGTTATATATAAATTTACTGGCAATGTGTTTCTTTTTAAATATCATCAAATAAGGCATTGCCAGTAAATTTATTTGTGTAAAATTTTAACGATAGATGGCAATAAAATTTAATTTACTAATTGTTATATTAACACAAAGCAATTAATTGCAAAGCAAATAATTGTTATATATACACAAGGTAATAAGACCAAATCCAAATAAATAAATAAATAAATAGTGTGTGACGTTTCGGTAACAGCGTTGTTACCATCTTCAGACAAAAGTACTGAATGTGATTCAGATTATAATCTATAATCCAAATTGTCCCTTATCAATTTAATTGTTATATATATTATATAAAAACATATATTGTTATATTTAATTAAAAAGGCATATATTAGATCAAAATATCATTTATTTTACCAATATATATATATATATATATGTGATGATTTAAGACCATGGAATTGTTGTAAATAGTCTAAATATCCACTACCACATGTTCCACCCCATGACTGTATATAACTTCTTATGTACTGCACATAGAAAGCCTCAACTAACATCAATCTGTACCGCGTAAGAATCTAATAAAGTATTGCAACTGTACAGATAGAAGGAATGGAGAGAGACAGGAGAAAGTTAAGGTTAAAACAAATCAGGTTTAGGACAGAAGTCGAAGCAAGGCCTAGCAAAAGAGGCTTAAAACCAGCCCAACTATAAATAATTTACAAGTAAATACTTCCTGACAGGACAGGGCGTATCTGATATCGCGGAAACCATAAAAGCTAAGAGTAACGCCCCGAATTTCCGGAACAAGACCGGACGTATTCTTCCGTCAAAGAGATAGGCCAGGCCCAATCAGAAGACAATACCTAAGTAGGTCAACCAATAGCCCACTACCACGTGAAAAAGTCCCACCAATTAGGAAAGAATCACCTAAATAGGTCAGCCAATTAGAAAGCAGCAAGGTCGTGGTGTTAAATCGAGGCCCTAGAATTGGCAGTCTTCGCTTGGATTCCAACGGTAACACTTGCTCTTAAAATCTCTCTCTCCCCCTCATCCCATTCCTTCTTGACGTCAGACGCTTCTTAGTGGAATCTCTGTTTGTTTATTTCACCTTTGGCCCAGCTGTGTCGCCTTCCACCACGACTGCACGGTAGAGTTGACATCGAGGTTCGTCTAGCATCAGGTAACACTGGTCCCAGAGGTCCCAAGATATCACAGACTCCCCCGTAACGAAGAGTCGACAGGATAGTGGACGCCAAGGTACAAGTAAGCAAATGGACCACTGTCTGTACAGAAAGATGGAACAGGGAAGAGAGGAGGATTCAAAGGAGCCCATGAAGTCCGATCCCGACTACGAAAGTGGCGAAAACCCCACTTTTTCGAAGAAAGAAAACACTCTCGGTAAGACGCAGGAAATCGCCCCCGGCCAGGAAGACGTCACGCCCCCGCCACTGGTGTCAGATGTCCTGGGGAGGTTGACGACGACGCTACCTCAGCTTTCTGCCGTGACAGGACTATCGCGGGATGTGGAGCTACCACGCTACGATGGTTCGTACGAGGCGCAGAGCTTCTTCACCAACTACGACGCCCAAGCAGATCGGGCCCAACTACAATACTCTACAAGACTGAGAAAGCCACCAAATCTCCTGCAAGCGCCCCTCCGAGTTACCAACACGCGAGCGTATGTTACTGCTCCCCCGACCATCTCTAAACCACGAGCCCAGCGCAAACAATGAACTCTGACTGTCCCAAAGATTCTCCAACCATGGCACCAGAACTGTCCCGACATACAAGACAACACCACAGTAGGTTCCTCCATACATAACTTTTGTTGAACTATTGCTCGTTCGAGCTGAACACACTGTCCAATAATGTAAACCTACTCTACTATTTAATACAGGAGCATCTATCGCTATAATTATGCAGAATACTTTTAAAATAATAGAAATCAGTTTGTAAAAGAAAAATACCTGTCCACCCATTTAACTTAACTATTAATGCCATATCTAACAATGTTTTCACCATAGGTTATATCTTTTTAAACGTAAAAATAGTTAACATAACGCAGAATCTAAAAATTCCATAGTATAGATACCCCCTTGCCTTTTATCATATTATCCCTTAACTCCATAAAAAGATTTCTACTAATTATAAACTGTCCTCAGCTACTCCTGTATCAATATAATGTACCTCTACCAACTACCTTGTACCAATTCACTTCGTGCAAGCAACACGTGTCCCATGGACAGGTTAATACAACTGTCCCATTTACTAAATTTTTCCCTCCTGGAACAGGTTGCTCACACGTGGTGAACTCCAACACTCTTATTTAATCTTATTGTAATGTTCCTAATCCCATTTTCAACGCCCCTATGTCCTTTTCTTTCGTAGCTTCAGACAGAAATAACCTAAGTCACAGCCTTCCAAAACTATTCCAATCGTTAAATTTCCCCATAACTACACTCCTTCCTTTTACATGCATATTTAAATATCGACAAATCGCTCTCAACAAAATAAACAACACCCTCTCACATAACTTTTTCCAATTGACGACAATTTTCCATGCGCGACTTCACACCCAAATCAAATTTCGAGCCACACAAGCTTTAGAACGTCGCCCTACTAAACACACACAATCTTTTTTTTTTTCTCACATTAAACGTGTCATATCCACTAATAATATAAAAATTCTAGATATGTTCGTACAACCAGCACCCATGACTTTAGTAAATTTGTTATTCTTAGTGTAACAGGTTAGATTTTGTACAAAACAGAGACTTCACGCGACACCTTTTCATTTACAATTTTTTCGCTTCGTGTCACAGCGCCACACCACTAAACTCTTTCAATTTTCAGGCCAAAGACGCCTTCACCACGCCTGTGACACATTTATTTAACCACACATTGTTCACGTCGATAGTCGCAATTTCACTCAATTCTAACCTGATATCATTGAATAACATTTTTACTAAGTCCGCCAAAAACCATTCGATTTAATAACAGATACAATATCCGAATTTTCGAAATACAAACACAAATCTAACAAATGCTTGAACACACAGGATAATTACAACCTCTGTATCTCCCTATGTCAATCCCATAACGCTTGTCACCAAACGTGACAAATCAAAACGCTTTTGTGTTTACAATTTTAGAAATAATATCTCCGAACGTAGTTCGAATTAACTTCCAATAAGTTGAAAGAAAGCAAGCAGCCTCGCAAAAGGCCTCCCTGACCTACATCCGGAATCGCATTAAAAATAGCTTCGCTCCCCCTCACCCCCCCGAGCAAACAAACAGCCGACATTTTGTTACGGCCCGTCACCAGGTCTAGATTCTCTCGCCTTCAATTAACTTGTCAACTTAACATCGACACTTAGATCCAAGGACAACATTAGGACTCGATGAGTTTCACAGTTGGAAACAATGTGATCCACGAGTCGCGTCAAACATAAAACAAATTCGATAAGTTAGAAAAACTTAGGCCAACAAGACCAAAGATATCAATCGAGGACAATGTAAAGCTCTCTCTACCCATCCTAAAAAAAAAAAAAAAAAAACAGGAACATTACGTTTGGCCTACAACTTTCCATTCTTTCACGATATATAATTTCTATATATAATCTTACTTGCTCTTCCTTCTCGATGAACATTTTTAAAAAATTTTTCATTTTAATATCCTTTATATAATCATTATATAGCTCTTATAATTGTTTTTTTTTACGTCAACCAATTAGTTTAGATTATTGTCTTTTTTTTATTTTTCTTTACCAAAACTTATTTACTTTTGCTTTATGACTCTATTTTATAATCAACTTTATATTTTATCTTTCATATCATATCTAATAATCTCAAGTTTATATTTCATGTTTATATCACTAATTTGCATTTATCATTTTATATTTTTTCTCACTTTATAAATTAGATGTTATTTACATTGTTTCACCTTCCGCTACCATGTCAATGCTATCGAGTATATTATTGCTCATTATTTTTTTTTCATTTAATATTTTCACTTTCTATTACCCCTTATATACTGCTGTAGTGTGTTAATCTTTGTATCATATCATCACTATTTTTACTTTTTTTTTAAAGATTACTTTGCATTTAACTTCGCAATTCTATTTTCGATTTTTCAAATCCTTTAACGCTATATGCAAAGCCTTAATTTCGCAATTTTATATCTCAATTATATATTATTTTATAATCAAACTAAAAATCATGATCTAAAAACAGGGCAATCTTCAATAACCTCTTAAACAACCACTTTAAAGGTTACTTCTTAAGAATTACTAACATTCCTTTTCCGCAGGAACTTTTAACTCCTTCGCAGGCTAGACTTGACCTACTTTGATTTCGTAATTAACAATCTTGACACATCGTCCCCCAGATTTACCTTCTCCCAACTTCTGGCTTGGATACGTGCAAATTGTATTTTTTTTTATTCCAGGGCACATCTTTTTTTTTATTTTACTCTTTTTCTCGCTAAGCCCCTGACGACTCTAATTAAAACTTTGATTTCTGGTCACTGATCTTCGCCCTCTTTATCCTGCATGCGTACGTCTTAACGACTAATTACTAAAACCCATAACAATCCCCTTATCTTACTTTTCGATTGTGGTACTGTAACTTTATTAGGTCCTTAAATTTACATGTGAAACATGGCCTAGGTTTTCCGCGCCGTGCACATTAAATGGTTTGGGACTTGAGTCAAAGTGACATTGCCTCAACCAAGTAATAACTAACCCCTCAACCCTTTCTAACGCCCATCACGAAGAGATCTTGATTTTCCCATCCAATCGTTTTTTATTTTTACCTAGCATCATTATATGCTCTCTATTAAATATTTTATTCATATTTTTATTTTTACTTGTATGTTTAATATTAGTTGTTTATGCTTTATTACCTCTTATGGATATACAGAAATCAACCCCATGTTATATAACAACTCACTTTAATTAATTTTTCTAAAATTACTTCCTTAATAACAGTCTTCCTATTCCGCTCTCTTAAATCCCTCCATATGAACCCTCTCACATCCGGGGCCATCTGTGATGATTTAAGACCATGGAATTGTTGTAAATAGTCTAAATATCCACTACCACATGTTCCACCCCATGACTGTATATAACTTCTTATGTACTGCACATAGAAAGCCTCAACTAACATCAATCTGTACCGCGTAAGAATCTAATAAAGTATTGCAACTGTACAGATAGAAGGAATGGAGAGAGACAGGAGAAAGTTAAGGTTAAAACAAATCAGGTTTAGGACAGAAGTCGAAGCAAGGCCTAGCAAAAGAGGCTTAAAACCAGCCCAACTATAAATAATTTACAAGTCAATACTTCCTGACAGGACAGGGCGTATCTGATATCGCGGAAACCATAAAAGCTAAGAGTAACGCCCCGAATTTCCGGAACAAGACCGGACGTATTCTTCCGTCAAAGAGATAAGCCAGGCCCAATCAGAAGACAATACCTAAGTAGGTCAACCAATAGCCCACTACCACGTGAAAAAGTCCCACCAATTAGGAAAGAATCACCTAAATAGGTCAGCCAATTAGAAAGCAGCAAGGTCGTGGTGTTAAATCGAGGCCCTAGAATTGGCAGTCTTCGCTTGGATTCCAACGGTAACACTTGCTCTTAAAATCTCTCTCTCCCCTCATCCCATTCCTTCTTGACGTCAGACGCTTCTTAGTGGAATCTGTTTGTTTATTTCACCTTTGGCCCAGCTGTGTCGCCTTCCACCACGACTGCACGGTAGAGTTGACATCGAGGTTCGTCTAGCATCAGGTAACACTGGTCCCAGAGGTCCCAAGATATCACATATACTAATATATTTTACCAATATGTTATAATACCTTTATAAAAGTTGGCGTTCAGCCAACTGAAATATTGGTAAAATATTTTGATCCAATATATGTCTTTTTAATTAAAGATTTATTTATGGATTTCTCTATTTTCAAAATGCTATTGTTATATGTATTATATATTAGTATATCCTAGTAATTTTGCAAATGAAAACTGTCCTTTATAGAGAGGTGTCCGCTAGTGGGGTGTCTGCTAAAGGGAGGTTCTACTGTATATACATAGTTTTAACTTGATGTAAATTAATGTGAAGAAACTACTATGATTCAACAGTTTCTCGAATTCCACACCTAACTATTTTAAACAACTATGATTCTCAAATCCACAATTTAAGTGAACAGGGGAAAAAATCAATCTTTCTTGAGGTATTGAATTGAACTTTTAGAAGAGGTTCAACAATTTTTATTTTTTTTTAATTGAAGTGAATACTTTTTTTTTTTTTTAGCTTATCTCTAGTACACGTGGTACAGGCCATGATAATCATGGTGGGTAGTTAGCGACTGCTTTTACTGTAAGTGCACCACATGTCTACACATGTGAGAAGCAGTTCGACTTTACATTTACAAATGTGCCAGAGCACCGTTTGGTTACTTGCACTCACTGGTGGGGTTGGACTGTGAATACTTTAAACAAGATTCGAAACAAAAAAAAAAAAGGTAACAGGACCAAATCCAAAAGATTTGAAATGTTTGCGACATTTCTGTAGCAGCATTGTTACCATCATCAGACAAAAGAACTAGAAATTCAGTACTTTTATATTTTGTTTTTAAACAAGTTTATTATGTCAGAAATCCTTCAATAATTCAGAGTGTATTTGATAACCTTAATCTCTGTACCAAAGTTCCATTCACCCTTGCTAGACGCCATTATTATTCCTAAGGCATATTGCCCAATCAGAAAAGAGTAAAGCTGATATGTAGATAAGTGTTTTGCCACTGTGTAAATAAATACATACAAGATTTCTGTAGATGGGGATTGGTTGGTGAATTAAGCCGTGATGATTTGGAAATTCTACAGTTCGCAAGTTCTGCAAGAACAGTACATGGCTTAAGTAAATATGGTGTGAAACTGATTTGCATATATGGCCAATATAACACAGTAGTACTACAGAGTAATAAGACCAAATCCAAATAAATAAATAAATAGTGTGTGATGTTTCTGTAACAGTGTTGTTACCATCATCAGACAAAAAAAGACTGAAAAAAATTTGGTCTTATTATCCTATAGTTCTAATCTATAATCCAAATCGAACCTTATCATTTTTGTGAATCTATTTAAACATAAAAAAAAAATTATTTTTCCAAATAAAATAACTTCTTTTACTGTGTCCTTACTACAATAAAAAAAAAAAAAAAAATTGGAACCCGGCTCATCAATGGAGAATTCTCCCAGTGAGCAGGATAGTAGATTAAACTGGCAAAGTCATTGGGAAGGTTCATCACTGATGAGCCCTCCCAATATTTTTCAATCCTATCAAGGAAAGTTGTTTTAATTCTCATAACCTTGCTTGGGCAAAGAAATTCCAGAGTTTTATAGTTAGGTAATAGTTCAAAACTCAAAACTATTATAGATGCGCATGATTCTTTTTAAAATATAACAATTTCTACTGCCCTTACTGCAATGGAAAAATTAATGGGAGGGCCTGACTCATCAGTAGTGAACCCTCCCAGCGGTTTCACCAGTTTAATCTACCATACCGCTGTTATATTGCAATTTTTGTAACTTCCTTTTATAGTGATACTGATGCTAGACTCTTGGAATTAATTTTTCCATTGCAGTAAGGGGAGTAGAAATTATTATTATTATTTTTTTTAAATCATACGCGTCTATAATAGTTTTGTATTTTGATAACAGATGGTGCGCTAATGCATCATAGTCCAAAACTCTTTAGCTGCTGGCCATTCACATTGCAAGATATTTAGATAATAAAAACATATATATTGGATCGGATAAAAAGTTTTATTTGGCAAAATTTCAGTTGGCTCAATGCCAACCATCAACAAAACACATCACACAACATATTTTTTATAAACACAAGGTAATATAATCAAATCTAAATGAATAAATAGTGTGTAAGGTTTCGGTAACAACATTGTTACCAAAATGTCACACTATTTGGATTTGGTCTTATTACCTTGTATTTCTGATCTATATAATCCAAACTTGTACTTAACTAACGTAATATTATATTTTCATTCAATCCAATCATTATAAGATTTTTTAAACACAAGGTAATAAGACCAAATACAAATAAATAGGGTGTGACATTTTGGTAACAACGCTGTTACTGAAACATCACACACTATTTATTTATTCGGATTTGGCCTTATTACCTTGTGTTTATATAATCTATAATCCAAATTAAGCCTTTATTTAAGGACTTTTTATTATCGAAAGATTTGAATATGGATTGCTATATTTCCATAATGATTTCATGATAGGGATCCTTCTGGGATCAGCTTTACCCAAGTACACACCTGCAAGATCTCAGAATGTATTCACTTGGCTCAAAAGCCTCCTTTCAACTGTATTTCATGGTATCCGGGGTAGTAACTAAACTACAGTTTTGATTTTGAGTACACCTTCAAAATTAAAGTCAAATTTGGATTATAGCTAAGAAACTTTAGATTTGGTTTCTTATTACCTTGTGTTTTTTGAATTCCCATTCTTGATAAAATGTGATAGAAAATAATGACTGCACCTGTAAGCAAGTCTACTCCTATCGCAGTGGCTAACAACATGCACTTATAGTATGTTCAATTAGTTCAATCATATATATATATATTTTTTTTTTGGCTTATCCCTAGTACACGTGGTACAGGCCATTATAACCATGTGGTTGTAGGCGACTGCTTTTACTGTAAGTGCACCACATGTCTGCACATGTGAAAAGCAGTTCGACTTTGCACTTACAATCATATATTATACTTAATAGTATCCATTGATGATCAATGATATCAAGCCCTAAAAAAAAAATTAGTGAAGCGACAACACCTTAGAGCGAAATTGGATTCACTAACAAGATGCCCCTATCTGGGAGCTGCTCTGAGAATAAGCTGGGGAAGATAGCATCTCATTAGAAGTGTAGTGAGTCATAGACAAGGAAAGAAGGCAGAGGAAATGAAAGGTGTCAGAGGAGCCTGGATTGCCAGGAATGAGGAAGTATTGAATAGAGTGGCCTGTAATGGAGAAGGTTCATAAGGAGAAAGGTGGCAGTGTTTCACAAGGATTTTTTTTATGGTGCTCTTTCTTCAACAATTAGTTTAGTTCATTTTGATTGGTCTTAAGGCAAACAGTCCAACCTCTTTTTAAAAACACCAGTAGCAACCAAAATTTTAGGTTGTTATAACTAACTATGTTAATGTTACAAGTATATTTAAAAATGATTGGGACTTTAGCATTAAGATGCTATACAGAAAGTGCTGTTAAAAAAAAAAAAAAGGCTGTTCTAATAAGTTTATAGTTGTATATGCAAATAAGAACTCCATACATACTTGAGAAGTGAGGATGGCCGGGAGCAGCTGTAGAAAATTGTTATTTAAGAAATCTGGGGGTGGCATGATCTGTCGACAAGAGTCCAGGTTATGGCATGTTGGTGGCAACACCCCTCACTCACTTACCCTGTTGCAGAACTGGCCGTGTTTCTCCCAGTCCTCCATTTGGCATGCCTCCGAACAATAGAAACCCAGGTGGCAACACACGAGGAAGGCTACACGTCCACAGTGTTTGCACGGCTACAACACAACAACTGGTTGAAAAAAAAAAAGGTTTGCCAGCTCTATACAGTATATACAGTACATCTGTGCTTGACTATGCAAATATATATATATATATGTAGTATATTTTGTGAGTTAGCTAGATCACAACCTTCTTCTAATATTTATTATAAATCCATATCAATATAAAATATGTATCGACCTTGTATAACAATGGAAGTGACAATAAAGCAAAGAGGTAAAGGTAGACCAGATGACGCAATAACCCAGACGAACAGGTGTTTATGATAATGAGTTCAATCACCCCCGTCAACAGGTGGCCAAACGTGATAAACAACCCGGCGCCTGACAGGTGGCGTGATTTTACAGGAACCAATCAGGGCTCTCCGCCATATGCGGGCAGCCAATATAAAAGAGCCCAGAAATGGGACAAAGTTAGTTGTTTAGTTGTTTTCAGAGCGACGCCGTCATACGGTCGGGTCTCTCACCCCTATCCGCGATGTAGGCATCCGTGACGCCCGTGGTTCGACTGCCTTCGTCCGTGGTCTACCTCTACCTTCTTGGAGTTACCATCTAGACCTGCCTCTGTCTCTTGCTGTCCCAGTGCAGGAATCCCATCACGCACCCACTACCACGACTGCCCAGTACATTCCACATCGGGATTACTACAGAACCCGTTAAAGTCGACAGGATAACTGAGGACAGCAGCATGCAGAGGATGACGGAGGTCGGAGACGAATACGTCGCGGATGCCCTCACCAACATGCAGCCCCACTGCGAAGACCGAGTAAGCCGCCTAACAGACGCCATTCGGGGACTAGCCGTGTCTCGTGCCGAGGAGGTCATCATCGCCCCCATCGACATCTCCTGCGCCACGAACACCTTCCTCCATCGGCTCGAACAGGCAGACAAGATTCATCGAGAAGTCCTGGCATTGTCCCGCCAACCAGCATCGACGATGTCCCATGGCAACCACCGCAAAAAAGATCAAGCCTCATCGCAGCCCACTCCACAAGACCCATTCAAGACATCCATCTGGTAGGAGAATTTTCACTACAGAACTATTTAATGTAACACTATCTCCGTTTGCTCTGAATTAGTTATTCGATACCATTTTAATAGCAATAACATTATTATTATAAATCCATCAAGTTCATTATTTTACCATTTTTATAGCATTTAAATTCAAATATTAAATCTTGTACACCCTCATTTATCAATTTTTACATTATTTTAAGCAACTTTTAAATTTCAATTCATTAATTTCAATTTTACAAAAAAAAAAATTATATTATATTTTAATTACTCGAATCATATTTTCTAAACTTATTTGTGTGTTTTTTTTAATACCTTATTTGTGGCCATAGTATTAATAATTAAATTTATTACACTCTTTATTTTACTTGACCTATTACTATTTCAATTGATTTTTCTCAATATTTAAAATAAATTCTCAATATTTAAAACTAGTCCTAGATTTGTATTTTTATAAATCTCAATTTTAAATCATCTCATCTCATAATGTGCCTTCCATTTTTCCCACAATTACAAATACAACTATAAATGTAATATGCAAAAACTAAATATCATACCATAAAATTTCCATACCCCATTGCATTTCATTCCTGCCTGTGTTAAATTGTTATTTACGAAACTACCGAATTTTGTACCCATGCCATAACCTTTTCTCTTAGAAAATTTCGTAAATTCATTATTTTATAATTTTTCTAAACCTAATCACCGCTAACAATCTCCAATCTAACGATCTGTCTGAACATCTTAACGCAAAACTTATTGAGAAACTAAGGTTATTTCACCTAGAGAATTCCAGGAACCTTGTGGACGAAGTTAATTAAGATAGTTACTAATAAATATAAAGACACGCCCCAAACTATAACACCCTTATCTTTCTTATGTAACATGAGACCAAAGGAGACGCCATCTTGGCCTCCTAAAAGGACAATTAAATCCCCAAAATGGCGTCCATCGCCACGGCGGTATTCCAATCTTCATCCCAACGACAACAAATTCAAGGACGCACTGAACTTCCCCTAGTTTTTTTTCTACTTCGTCTTTCCTTCCCTACTTCTAAAGGGGTGGAATGACCTTTGTATCCATCATTAGCAGAGATAGCCCTTCCTACTTCAACACTCTTGCCTGTCCATCAATTAATTATAGGGCCACATTGCCTCCCCGTAGGCCAAATTAGAAAGACACCAGTAATCTTGCACCTACACCTAGACATTGTGTGTAAATATGTTCCCTTTTTTCAGGAACGAATATTTTTGTTTTCTTTTAACTTTTCTCTCATTTATTTGTAAATAGACTTATAGTTTTACTAGTTTTGTGGTGTTGGACTGTGTTTTTAACTTACAGATGTAGATAAAACATTTCACTATTAATCGATAATATCATTTTGTTTATTAAAGCCTTCAACTACCAATGAACCCTTTATATATTATTACCTTTAATATTTTTATTTTCTTTTTTTCATCATGTTTAGACTTAGAATTTTACAACTTCAACTATTTTAGACACCATTTTAAAAAACCTACACCTAACAATATTTATAATATTTCTTAAACAGATAAAACATTTATCATTTTATTTTTTCTTAATAGATTTTCAAAATGTTATTTTTGACGCTCCCCTTACAACCTCTAACTCTATCCCATGAACTTTTCCTCCCAACTTTTTTACATCCATCAAGAGATTATTGTTCGTCAGCCATTTTCTTTTTTTTTATTGATTAAACTAACTAGAAGACCCTTCCTCGCTATATCATTCCAAATAGTGAGCTCAGGAGACCCAGTTAGAATTTTTTTTTCTCTCATCGTCCGGCTCATCATTTTTTCATTTTTCAACTTTCTCTTTTCACCACACAAGTCGGACACAATCAAAATTGACAGCAATAAATCTCATACACCCACCTCTCCTTTTCCGCATCCTTCAAACCTCCAACCTTCCAAGGGATTCCAGTTCGCCGAACATTTTTGTTTTTTTTCATTGATTAATCCGACTGGAACAATCCTTCCTCGTTATACCCATTCCCAATAGTGAGTTCAGGATATCCAGCGCGATCTTTTCATTTTCTTTTTCTCATCGCCCGACTCATCATATCAATTCACCATTTTTTCAACTTTTCACTTTTTTTTTTTCATAATTCAACCGGGCACAATCATTATGGACAACAGGGATCCCTCTTACCTCTACCTCCCCCTTTTACCTCCATCAATCTTCCCACCTCTTTTCGCTGTCTGAGCTAATGATGCAGACGGAATATCTTAGGCCTTCTGTTAATGAAAACAATGCCTCACTTAAACAAGTTCGCATTGCATTGCAGAATGCTTGGGATACTACTTTGCAGAAACATGCTCAGATACCCCCTTTCCCCTTTTCAACCTTAGCGTCACATTATACGTTCAGTCAATAAACTAACTTCATTTTTTTCTCTCATCTTTAATGCAATAAGATATTATTTTCCGTGTACGATTCATTTTACCATATTTACCATTTTGTATTATATACTTTCTCTTAATCTTTTATCATTCATTTTGTGCGTTTTCATTTTTATAATCTTGATTTTTATTTCATTGATACACCACCATTACAACATCTTTCTATTTTTAACTTGTAGCTTAATAATAATTTTAAATAATTTGTATACAAATTATTTCTTTTATTTTTTTATAATAGGTTTGTTAGGTTATCATTCATTACATGTCATTCCCCCAACCAAACCTTCATCACCGGGGACACATTCTGTAGTATATTTTGAGTTAGCTAGATCACAACCTTCTTCTAATATTTATTATAAATCCATATCTATATAAAATATGTATCGACCTTGTATAACAATGGAAGTGACAATAAAGCAAAGAGGTAAAGGTAGACCAGACGACGCAATAACCAAGACGAACAGGTGTTTATGATAATGAGTTCAATCACCCAGTCAACAGTTGGCCAGACGTGATAAACAACCCGGCGCCTGACAGGTGGCGTGATTTTACAGGAACCAATCAGGGCTCTCCGCCATATGCGGGCAGCCAATATAAAAGAGCCCAGAAATGGGACAAAGTTAGTTGTTTAGTTGTTTTCAGAGCGACGCCGTCATACGGTCGGGTCTCTCACCCCTATCCGCGATGTAGGCATCCGTGACGCCCGTGGTTCGACTGCCTTCGTCCGTGGTCTACCTCTACCTTCTTGGAGTTACCATCTAGACCTGCCTCTGTCTCTTGCTGTCCCAGTGCGGGAATCCCATCACGCACCCACTACCACGACTGCCCAGTACATTCCACATCGGGATTACTACATATATATATATGTGACAATATAATAATAATGTGGGGAAAGAGAAATAATCACACCACAATTTGGTAGAGGAATCCCAGACAACCAGAGAGAGAGGTGGGGGGGGGACAGCCGGCCTGCCCGCCGCTGAGCGGCCGGCCGTTCGTATCGCACACAAAATCCTCAACTGTCTTAATTAGTCCTGAGGTTCCAAGAAACGGGCCCCTTGGAATGTCGCTGATATCTCAAGTGACCGGACCCCACATCCTGTCCCAATAGTCCTGAGAACTCCGGGCCTCTGGTCGCCCCTTGGAATGTCGCTAGTGTCTCAAATGACCGTACTTTAGCTGCCTTCTCTCTTTGGGTTGACTGTAGGTTTGCTTTATTATTCCAGGAAGAGCATATATTATGATATATATATATTTGCTTATCCCTAGTACACATGGTACAGGCCATGATAATCATGGTGGGTAGTTAGCGACTGCTTTTACTGTAAGCGCACCACATGTCTACACATGTGAAAAGCAGTTCGACTTTGCACTTACAAATGTGCCAGAGCCCCATTTGGTTACTTGCACTCGCTGGTGGGGTTGGACTTTTGCAAGAATCGGGGGCCATTGGAGCATTTTTTTTTTTTAACAGAAAAAAGTGTCCAATGCGGGGATCGAACCTGGGTTGTAGTGGTTGAAAACCAAACGGTTTAACCAGCCTTTCACCGACCCCCCATGCAAATATATTGCACATTAACTAAAATGATAGGGTACAATTTAGATGGTATATTGGAAACAAAATGTAAAAAGACCAAATATCCAAATTATTAAAATGTTTGTAACGTAACATTTTGATAACAACACCGTGAAAGAAACAAAAAATATTTCAATAATTTGGATTTGGTGTTTTACCTTTTGTTGCACATTATCTAGTATATTTATATATGTGGAAAAAAATAATAATAAAATATAAAAAAAGGTGTTGATATTAAAAATGAAAGAGGCATATCCTGACCGGGCTCACATGAGCATTTCTAGATGGAAGAGCGCCATCTAGTGGAGCAAAAATAAACTAAACGTTTATTCAACTTGCTCCGTGATATTTGGCCAAAAAATGTGTGTATATATATATATATGTTATAAATAAAGATGAATGAGATTTTCTGCTTGAATTTAGATCATGTTGAAGATTATGGTATGGTAATGCAGTCGTGGTTGAAATCTTGAAAGTATGATAATGTAAAATAGTTTTGATCAGTAATTGAATTGAGTTAAAGGAATATATAAAAAAGACATAATTTGATTAAAGTAATGCCTGGCTTAAAGCGAGTAGAATAAGGAAAACAAAAGATTATTTACATAATGTACAAAAGTTTTGAGCCGGCCATCAGGGAACAACAACAATGAGTATTATTTATAGGGGAAGCGTGACCTCTGGTGGTCAATTTAACAGAGTATTTGAATCGATGAAATATAATTTTAAATAAAATAATACTTTATATATATAAAAATGAATGTATGTGTGTCTGTTTGTTTGTTTGTTTGTTTGTCCTTTATGCCTGACCAAACCACTCATTGGATCGCCATGAAACTTTGGGAAGTTATTTAGTATAGTACTGGGAAGGTTTCTAGCAAATAAAATTTTTGAAATAACTTTTCGCCTAGAAATAATCAAGATAAATATTCTAATTTATCTGTTACTAGCGGACGTACCCGGCTTCGCCCGAGGTTTTACCCGAGTAAAGGTTTGTCTAACGAACATTTGTTAAAACAATTCTCTATAAACTTATAAAAAAAAGATATATTTTGATAATTTGAAACTCGTATATTTGAATCTCTCGATAAAGTGAACATTTTTTCCCGGTCCCTGTGTGCCGTGTCATCCTGAATTTTGTCTTTCATAATTTTCTACATTACAAAATCATCGTTTTATCTAGTGAACATATTTTCCCGGTCCCTCGAAAAATACTCGATAAGTTGAATAAAGGCATGGTCGTGAATCTCTTGATAAAGTGATTAATTTTTTCCCGGTCCCTGTGTGCCGTGCCATCCTGAATTTTGTCTTTCCTAATTTTCTACATTACAAAATCATCGTTTTATTCCCGGTCCCTTGAAAAATACTCGATAAGTTGAATAAAATCATGGTCGTTTATGGAAGATGGACGTAGTTCCTGGAGGTCACCCGCCCCCCGCGCGCCAGGACCTCTTGATCATTCTGATTGGCTGGCGGCCGGACGGGGGGGGGGGGGCTCTTGATCCCTCTGATTGGTCGGTGGGAACTTGGATTGTCCAACCAACTGGCCGGCGGCCGGACGGTGGGGTGGCAGATTTCCGTTGCAAGATGGCGCTGCTTGCGAGTTAAAGCTACAAATCTGCAAATAACTCTAAGGATATTCAAGATATTCAAGAAATTATTTTTCGTAAACCTTTCCGGAGATACGCCTAATAATATCCCAAAATTTCACGGCGATTGGATGTATGGTTTTTGAATCCATAGAGGACACACAGACACACACACACACATTCAATTTTATATATATAGATAATTCAACAATCTGCTCTAAATATTATCATGATGATACAATGATTTTGTAATGTAGAAAATTAGGAAAGACAAAATTCAGGATGACACGGCAATTTATTTGAGACAAGAATAATGATACAATTCAAAGGCAAGATACTATTCCTTTAACTTCCAATTACCGAGGGAACCAATTAATATTGATTTTATTCAACTTATCGAGTATTTTTCAAGGGACCGGGAAAAAATGTTCACTTTATCGAGAGATTCGTTAAACAAACCTTTACTCGGGTAAAACCCAGGCGAAGCCGGGTACATCCATACAAGAATAATGATACAATTCCAAGGCAAGATACTATTCCATTAACTTCCAATTACCGAGGGAACCAATTAATATTGATTTTATTCAACTTATCGAGTATTTTTCAAGGGACCGGGAAAAAAATGTTCACTTTATCGAGAGATTCGTTAGACAAACTTTTACTCGGGTAAAACCCGGGCGAAGCCGGGTACGTCCGCTAGTATAACATAATTTTAAATGAAATATTTTAATATAACATATATATACTCCTGCATGTTGTATATATATACTCATAGACAAAACTTAGGAAGTGGAAATTCTTTGATGTCATTGGTCATTTATTATTTTTTTTTTTTTTTAAAGAGCTAGAGTCAATTTTGTTCACACTTGGTTATCTCATGTGTCTTCAATAAAGGTCACTGTAATATCTCTCAGAGTTATTGTCAGAATCCCGAAATACATGCTAAAAGGTACAACTTCCTTAAGTATTGTCTGTGAGTGTATGTGGTGTAGACTGATGTCTCTCTCAAACCTATATTTGCCACTCTCTCTCTCCAATTATAATTTTAGAAGTGAGCAAAAAAATATATATATGATAATTCTCAATTACCAGAATGCAGTCCCAATTAACAAAAATTATTCAAGATAACGCCCAACTCAGCCTTTGCCCGGATGAAAAAGGAGGAGGGGGAGCAGTAACAACCTAGCTAAAAAACCTGGGTTCAGCTGGCCCGGCTGATAGTACCTTGTAAGGGCTCCTAATCCAAGATACAGGATGAGCAGCGTTTGTACTCCATGTTAGGAGCGACTGCACATGGCATCTGTTCCTCTGTGTCAGAGGTGGCCATTTCTTTTGGAGCTAAGTCGGCCTGCCACTGAGTAGTGCTCCCAGTCTTAATGACAAAGGCATTCTACTTCACCCAGTCATTATGGTTGTCAAACAGACACCATCAAGGGTCACAACTTGATACCCTAATATGATTGAGTGGAGATAAGAAAGATAACTCTTGCTCACATTTTCATGAACATTAATTTTGGCATTTCTTGACAACAATAATCTGACTGCGCTGATTACATGAGTGTTAAGTAAAGCAGCAATTTACAGCAAATTTTTTAATCCAGGATAGGAGGGTGTTAGTTTCTCAACTGTTCCAAAAAAAATAAAAATATACAGTAGAACCTCCCTGTAAAGGACAATACCTAATTACAGAGCCAAAGTGTCCTTCAGGGAGAGGTGTCTTCTTACCGGAGAGTTGATAAATAGTAAAAATGGTAATTTGACAACTGTCCTTTGTAGAGAGGTGTCCACTAAAGGGAGGTTCTACTGTATATAAAATAAAGGGAAGGAAACTTACATAGTTCTGGAAACTGACTAGTGGGGTATATGGCAATTTAGGAGAATTCGAATTTATCAGGTTCATATAGTTCTGTGCCAAGGTATTGTTCATTTCTGTTACACACACACACACATACTTAGTAGAGATAACATATTCAAACTTCGTTATAACAACATTACTTGGGACCTAACTTTCTCTTTATTTGTCAAAAATCAATTTAGTAGCTTGGAAAAAAAAAAAAAACTTGGGACCTTAGAATACAGATGCAATAACTGCATGTCAACAATGGTATGTTAACCATGTGCTATAACGAGATTCCATTGAAGGTAAGGTTCACATATTACAAACAAACTATATATGTTTCTCTCCTGAGTACATCAAATATATATATATTGTAATTTAAACAATGTGATATGTTAAGTAATAAAGTATGACTTCTTTTCTAGTCGTCTCAAAGTGACACCAGGGAGGGATGAAAAAGGGGCGTTGGTCCTGATATTGACAGTTAGTTAGGTTACAGTGAATATTTTCGGAGAGGCCCGCTCAGTGCTAGGTCTCACGGCGGCCACGAGGGCCCTCATGGCCGCCGTTTTGGGTCCTCTCTGCCTCTGCGGCTTCATGCAGGACGCCAAAATTTCCTCAGTTAATTCTCAACTTTCCCCTGGTCCTGGTGCCACGTGAGACGTACTAGAAGAGCGTCTTTTGATCCCAAACTTTGTCCTTACTGTCCCGTGTGGACTTCCCACTCTGCACGCCTTGCCACTCAACCCGGACTGCTTCCAACTCACTTGTTGACTTACCCGGGTTTACGACAGTAGACCCGTATAAGTCGACAGGATTATGATGGCGGACAGTAGACAAAGGACTATGGACGTGGATGCTTCTGAGGCGCCCGCCACTTTCATCCAGCCCAGCGTGGACACCTTGATACACCGACTCACTGAGGCCCTTCAAGAAATGACGGCGCAACATACCTATGTCCCGCCTATGGCACCGTACGATGGGACTTATCCGGCGGAAAACTCCTTCCGGCAACTGGAAGCTGTGCGGAATGACATCGGGTATGGGTCTGTGAGGCTCCACAAGCTCCTCAAAGGTGAGCTCCTTTCGCTCTTCGATGAGCTCAACTCGGCCTCCTGATCCTATTACCAGAACAAAACATCATCGTCAATGCCATCCATCAAGCTATCACCCTTTTATATTTGTATGCTATATGTCTTAGTTTTAATTTTCTATACCTCAACCACTCAGCCATTATAAACCATCCAAGCCCACATTATTATATAGATATTACTAGCCGAATGACCCGGGCAACACCCGGGTTTTACCCAATTAAATGTTTTTATTCAAATACTATTTGATACAATTATAAATTGGCGCCGTGGATGTCACTCTTGTGAAACGTCCCGCTCCAAACTTTGTGTCTGAGAAGCGATATTTTTATAGAAAGATGATCTGGCTTTGTGTCTTCTGCTCGAATGAATTTTTTTATGTTAGAATTTTGTTCCTGCATACTAAAAATGAACTGGTTTCACCTGTGGTCCCTGCTTTTTGGAATTTTTCCCAATATAAATCCCGATATAAACATGATACAGCAATATTTTCATCATCATTTTCTGACTAAAAAACAACTATTTTTGCCCAGAACCTGTCAATTTCATTTTTTATTAGCTAAAATTCCGATAAATATCTCTTCCAAATTTTTCTCTATGTCCTGTCAAAACATATTTTACATGTACATTAGGTCAGCTGATATTACTTCCCATCTTCACCACTAGAGGCGCTGCTTGCGAGCGAAAAGGCAAATTTGCAATGCAATTTGCAAATAACTCGAATAATATTCAGGATAGAGACCTGAAATTTTCACTATAAGTTTTTCCAGCTTCTACTATATATACTGTTACGTACTGTGGACGTGTATAGCCGACATAGGAACAAACACATACATACATACATACATATAATATAATACACTGCGGCCTGTGTTGTAAAACGACACTTGAAGCTACACCGCATGAGTTTCATTTCAACGAAAATAAATATTTTATTTCAAGGTGAAATATCGACTATTTCTATCCTTTTTGGATGAGGTATGAAAGGGTGAATTAT
Organism: Cordylochernes scorpioides; assembly: GCA_030710605.1. Taxonomy (NCBI): domain Eukaryota; kingdom Metazoa; phylum Arthropoda; class Arachnida; order Pseudoscorpiones; family Chernetidae; genus Cordylochernes; species Cordylochernes scorpioides. Next base: position 7,012,544 of record CP092864.1, on the reverse strand, counting down.
GAAGAGTAATGACAAACGGAAAAATGAAAGTGTCCAGGGATGGGAATCGAACCCACAATGTTCCGCTTACCGGGCAGATGCTATGTCCACTAGGCTACCCTGGACGTATTTTTCCGTTCGTAAATGATACATAAAGTAACTTTTAATACAATATAATACACTGCGCCCGTGATTGTAAAACGACACTTGAAGCTACACCGGCCTATCAAATAACAAACCGTAATTCGACACTATCGATAATACGACACTTCTGATATTTCGACCATTTTTTTAATTTGAAATTTTGACAGTTGAATGTTTTTTTACATACAACTTTGCCGCTAAAATGGTATTACAGCGGCAGCAATTAGCGACGATCGGCGGGCGCTGATAGGATCGCACCTGCGCACTTTTGGCACTGGTTAGTTTAAGTTTAACTTTGCAGTGGCTTTGCACAATGTCGCGAGTGTTTTTTTTTTTTATACGAGAATTTAGGCTTGTGCGCTAATTAATAATATTATTTTATTTTTAATTTTCAACATTGAAATATTTTAGTTATTTTAAAATTTAGAAATAATTTCCTTTTAAATAAACAAATCTTTATTAAATGTAGCCACAATGATTATTATTACATTATATTTCAATATTCCATTTCCGGGTTATTATAAAAGATTTAAACACAAAATCAATAACACCTGCAGCAGCAGTGGATGCCTTTAATATAATCAAAACTCTTTGCTGTTTAAAAGACATTTCAGAGGAAGAAAGACATGCATATCTTTTTAAAAATAGACCATCTGGAATACATCCTGAAAAGAATTTCAGAGCAAAAACATCTATAAGGACACAAGGTAATAAGACCAAATCCAAATAAATAAATAGTGTGTGACGTTTCGGTAACAACGCTGTTACAGAATCGTCACACACTATTTATTTATTTGGATTTGGTCTTATTACCTTGTGTTTATAATCTACTAGCCGAATGACCCGGGCAACGCCCGTGTTTTACCCGATTGAATGTTTTGATTCAAATACTATTTGTTACAATTATAAATTGGCGCCTTAAATAAATCCATATGTTAGTTAATAACTATAGCCTATGTGCTTTATCTGTCTATGTACTGTTGGCTTCCATAGGCGTCTCTTACTGGAAAGAGAAAGAGAGGATTCCATTTGGTTATTAACTAATATATGCATTTATTTAAGGAGCGACCCGCTCCAACACAATAGTTACAAAAACGAAAAAGCGAGTGGGAGGGGGGGCAAAGGTGGCATGATCGTAGCCAACCAATAGGAGGGCGCCATTCCAAAAAAAAAAAAGCAAACGGTGACAGAGACGAAAACTGATTAAGAGATGAAGAATGACGTTCGTAACTGTATATAGAATAATCGAAATTGTGTCTTATCACATCTATAGGGAATTTTTAAAAAGATCTTCATGATTCTTTTAAATAATAATTTCAAATTTTCTTTTTATTTTCCATATTTATTTCCTTTCAACTATTATATTCCTCAATTAGAATAAAATATTATATGTAATTATTTATGTTTCGAAAATATATATATTAAGTGCATTTTGTTCCTGGTACTAAAAGTTAATCATGAAAATAAAAAAATAAATAGAAAAAAATTACACACACAATGGTTTCGATTAATATCATTAATTCATATTATAAAGCTATTTTAAAACATATTATTTTAGCAAGTTAGATGATTAGCTAATCATCTGAATAACTTTAATTCAACACTTCCTTTAATTCAACTGAAAGCTCTGATCCCTTGGGGTGTTGAATTAAAGAGGTTTGACTGTAATATGGATTCAAACGATAAGATACAATTTGATTTATAGATTGGAAACAGAAGGTAAATGAGAACAAATCTATAACTTGGGAATGAAATTTCGGTTACAGCATTATTATCATCTTCAAACAAAGGTACTGAATGAGGGGAGGGGGGGGGGGAACACCCAAGTATGTTTTTAAATAGTTGTTATTAAATGTATTGCCTTATGTACCAAATATGGAACCAAATTCCCGTTGAAGGTCTTGAAATTTCTTGGAAGAAAATATGTAAATTGTTCAAGCTCTTAGAAGTTATGTATGCAAATTCCTTATTGTAAAAAAAAAGTATTTTTTTAATTAAGATTTATTTGCATATCTGAAGAATGTATATAGATTTTTTTCTTCAATTAGTTGCTGGTGAAGTGTAGCAATGTATAATAAATAATTTTTGTAGGATAATAGGACTTATTGATTTTATAGAAGATTTTCTTTAAAAAGGTTAAGATAAAAAATCTCTGCACAACAACAATTGCACTACATTTATATTTACATACTTACGGTAAACTTTCTGTGTCTCTATAGAGAGGTCTTTAAATTTTTCATTCAGCCTCTTAAATTTTAAACCAGTCAATATCTTGAAGGCTCTTAATTCCTTGAAAAGATAAAGACATTGTTCCTGGAAAGGCACAAATAAACAGAGTTAACATTAAAAAAAAAAAAAAAGGTACAATTATTTATTTTTTGGGTTATATATTAAACATACAAAAGTAATGGAAGACCAAATAACTATTTATTTTGAAAATAGAGCAATATATAAATAAATCTTTAATTAAAAATATTGGATCAAAATATCATTTATATTTTGGTATAAATATCATATTGGTAAAATAAATGACATTTTGATAAAATATATGCCTTTTTTTTTTTTCAAACATAAAATAATACATAACAAAGGTTGGCGTTCAGTCAACTGAAATATTGGTAAAATAAATGATATTTTGATCCAATATATGCCTTTTTATTTAAATAACTATTTATGTATTTGGATTTGGTCTGATACACCTTGTGAATGTTAACATTCCTATTCTTAAAAAAAAAGGCTTGAAAAAAAAAATAAGATTAAGCTCAAAGGTGATAATCCAGAAGAACATATTTGCAAAGGACAGCACCTAGAGAGATGATGTCTTCTTGGAGAGATACTAATTACTGAAAATGGTAATGTTGGTGATGAAAACTGTCCTTTGTAAATAAGTGTCTAAGGCCAATTAGACACGAAAAATATCGTGAATATTTGGTGGAAGAGCTTGTGGAACCATGGCAGAATAAATGTCCAAATACTTTATTGAAATATCTATTATTTGTGTGTGTGTGTTTTGCTTTTTTTTTTGTATGCACTAATAAATATATTTCCATTTTGAAAATAGAGCAATCCATAAATAAATCTTTATAACATGTTATAACACCTTGATAAAGGTTGGCGTTCAGCCAACTGAAATATTGGTAAAATAAATGATATTTTGATCCAATATATGCCTTTTTAATTAATGATTTCCATTTGTAAAACATTATGTTTTCTATTATATGTGATAATATGGAGATTTAAGAGAAGATGCGTGTGAGAGGATCGTATTACGTGTGCAATAGACAGCAGCCTCTACACTTACATAAACAAAGGTGCACATTTTGAACACATTTTGGCTTGCATTAGATGCACTAAACAGGACCTTTGGGAGAGGCTGCTGCTCATCATAAAACAGCTCGAGGAGCATGAACTCATGGAATTTGTGTAATCTTTACACAAGGGGATAAGAAACAACAACAACAAGGTGAACGTGGACCGGGTTAAAAATCTATATATATAAAAGAAATATATATTTTCAAGATGCCTGAAGAACAAATTTTTTGGTCGTTGAGGTATAGCTTGCACCACGCTGATGAGGGCCAACAGCCCGAAACGTGTACGTGGTTTGCTTTTCTTGATTAATCATGAATGGGTAATTGGCCAATTCTGGAATAATTAGAAATCAACGAGAATAGTTGATATTTATTCCGATAGATGGCACAAGCCATCAGCAACTTTCAGTTGCACGATAAGGAGATGCCTTTTTCATAATATAAAAGAAAGTCGTGTTAATTGTTACACTATTTATAATTCAAGAACGGCTGAACCGATTTAGATGAAAATTGGTGGGAAGGTAGCTTAGAACCAGCAGACGGACATAGAATACTTTTTATCCCGTTCGACCACGTCTAGAACAGCTGAACTGTCAAATACATTCATTTATACAGGTGTATCAGAGGCGCATGCGCGAGCGCGCACTCTACGAGGCTTACCCACGAGCTTACGGGTTGCATACTAAATAATAAAATTTAATTTATGTTAGAAATATTTCTCCTTTTTGTAAATAAATACATTTTTTTATTATTGTTTAAAATATCAGCTTCAAATATATTATAAGAAAACATCTTATTAAAAATTTAATAAATATTTTCATAAATATTGTTTCAAAAAATATATATTTAAATGTATATAACAACTAGCCGAATGACCCGGGCAACGCCCGGGTTTTACCCGATTAAATGTTTTATTAAAATACTATTCTTTACAATTATAAATTGGCGTCATGGATGGCACTCTTTTGAAACGTCCCGCTAAAAAAAAAAAAAAAAAACAAGTCGGTGGATGAGAGGGTAACACGCTCGATTCCCGACAGTCATGAACCGGGATTAAATCCCGCGTTGAAATGTGTTTAATATGTGAATAACCTTCACATATTATTCATTGTTCAATTATCATGAACTAGGTTGCTCTTGCTGAGCGGTACCTATTTATGTGAATTTGAACCAGAAACGTCCCGCTTCAATCTTTGTGTGTTTTTAAAATACAAAAATAAAAATTGTAAATTTTCACAACGATATTTGAAAATTGTATTATTTAGATTTTTTGTATGAATATATTTTAAATCTGATACAGTAGAACTTGGATAATTCGAACTTCTTTAATTCGAAAACCTCTTTAATTCGAATATTTATCTTGGTCCCTAGAATTCCCTATAAATTAAATTTACGTTTTTAATTCGAATTTTTGGATAATTCGAATTTTTTTTATGGTCCCTTGGGGTTCGAATTATCCAAGTTCGACTGTATATACATAAAATGATATGATAATGATAGCAAGTAATTTCTTGTTCCTCTACCCTGTCATTACGTCACTCAAGGTCACCGTGGCACCACGTGGTGGCGCAGCAAACGGTGACACCTGAATGGCACTCTCCTATTGGCTCGCTACAGAAGCCAATGAGCAAACGGTGACAGAGATGATGACGCTCGTAACTGTATATAGAATATTTATATACATTTATAAATCTACTAGCCGAATGACCCGGGCAACGCCCGGGGTTTTACCCTATTAAATGTACCCTGTTTCACCCCGTGGTGTCTGTTTTTTGGAATTTTTCCCGATATAATTTTGTATCTGATAATCAAACATGATACAGCAAAATTTTTTAAATAGCCTATCGTCTTCCCAGTATTCTTTTACCTATGTATGGAAATTTTGGTTTGAATTAGTGAACTACTGCGAATTTGTAGACGAATGACCCGGGCAACGCCCGGGTTTACACGATTAAATGTATATTACATATGGTAGATGGACGTAGTTCCCTGAGGGCACCCGCGAGGTCACTCTGCCCCCGCGCAACTGTCCAACTGGGAGCGCCCCGCGCCGTCAAAATCGTCACGCGTTCTAGAGGGCGCTGCTCGTGAGCTCAACCGGCCATCAGCCGGGAGATCTCATTTACTCGGCGGGGGGCAGGGAAGTCACGTGCTGCGCCGGCAGCCAATCGTCGCGCGCCGCCGTCGCCAGCCTGAGTGTTCTAGAGGGCGCTGCTCGTGAGCTAAGTTGAATAATTTGAATATATAGTTTTAATAAATGATTTATATATATTTTAAAATAGCCTATCGTTATCCCCGTTATTTTTTACCTATGTATGGAAATTTTGGTTTGAATTAGTGAACTACTGCGAATTTGTATAGGAGTCATACAGACAAACAAACATACAAACATTCATTTTTATATACACTTCGTTCTCTTTTTATGCGTTTTTTTTTTAATGCGGTTTTGGAGTTATGCAGTGCAAGAAAAAAAAATTTATTCGAATTTCGAAAATTTTTTTTGGTGATTCACTTTTTCTGAAAACGAATAAGAATAACAACTACAACTCTACTATTACGCAATCAATACAAAGAAAGAATTTTGTAGCGTCCTGGTTGTATGTTAAGTTATCCAACAAACAGTAGAGGGGAAGTTCCAATGTCTTTTATTCCGCGCCTGCCGGTGTCTTACACAACTCGTGCAAAACCGAAATCAAAACTGAAAACCCGCCGGCGTGCCAGCTGCCGTTACAAATTTATTTTTTCTTTTATTGACATGTTTTCTCTTGATTTGTTCTTAAAAACAAAAGAGACAAAAACAAAAATACCTCGTTAAAATTGCGTGTTTTTATGCTGCATTTTGTTTTTGTATGAAACTAATTAAAAAAGCCTGCATATTGGAAAGCATTAGAAAATAAAACTTTGTGAAAGAAGGTTACTACCGAAAACCGGAAGATAAATTTACTCAAGTGAATTGTAAGTTTTTTTGAATAATTTTAGTGCGTAATTGTACATTAAGTTTTTTTCTATAATTTTTAGTCCTCTTAAAGAAAATGTGTGACAATAATAAAAAACAAAAAAGAAGTGCAATTTCGCTAGAAACCAAAATTATAATTCTCGATTGCTTGGCGAAAGGAGAAAGATCAACAGCAATAGGTAAACGTTATAATTTAGGCGAATCTACTATAAGAGCAATAAAAAAAATGAAGCGGCAATAAGAAGCTCAGTCAGATCTGGTACAAATTTGAGTTCTAAAATTTCATCATATTCAAGAGGCACTTTAATAGAAAAAACAGAAAAGGCTCTCGTAATTTGGATTGAAGATTTAACTCAAAAAAGAATTCCGTTAGATGGACATTTAATCAAGATGAAAGCCCTTAAATTTTACAAGGAGTTAAAAGAATCAGAGCCATCTACATCTTCACGTGAAAGTAATCCACAATTCTCTGCCAGCACAGGGTGGTTAACTGGTTTTATAAAAAGGCATTCTTTTCATAATCTAAAAATAAAAGGTGAGGTGGCTTCTGCAGATGAAGAAGCTGCTAGAAAATATCCTGAAAAGTTGGCTAAAATTATTGAAGATGGAGGATATTGTGCCCATCAAATCTTCAATGCTGATGAAACAGGATTGTTTTGGAAAAAAATGCCAACCCGTACTTACATTGCAAAGTCCGAAAAAAATGCCAGTGGTTTTAAAGCTGCTAAAGATCGAGTTACTTTATTGCTGTGCAGCAATGCATCTGGCGATCGAATGTTAAAACCGCTGCTTGTAAATCGATCTTTAAAACCACATGCATTAAAAGGAAAAGACTTAAATACACTGCCCGTACATTGGATGGCAAACAAGAAGGCCTGGGTAACAAAGGCTATTTTCACTGAATGGTTCAATAAATGCTTCGTACCCGAAGTAGAAAATTATATGAAAGAGATGGGTCTCGAATTTAAGATCTTATTAATTCTTGACAATGCACCAGGTCATCCAAACTTAGAACATCCAAATATAAAGGTAGTTTTTTTCCCTCCAAACACAATGAGCCTAATTCAACCATTAGATCAGGGAATTATTTCAACATTTAAAAAATATTATGTAAAATTCACTTTCCAATTCATTTTCGATAAACTGGAATCCGATACAATAACAGTTACTGAAGTTTGGAAACAATTTAATATCTTGAACTGTGTAGATCATGTTGCGTTAGCAATTGCCGAGATAAAATCACAAACTTTAAATGCATGTTGGAAAGCTGCTTGGCCTGAATGCATATCAAAGAGAAATGAATCAAATAGAACAACAATAGTAACATCAGATATTATTTCAATTGCTAAGGAAATAGGTGGGGAAGGTTTTGATGATTTTGGCGAGCATGATATAGAAGAATTGCTTGTGGACGAAGCCCTAAATGATGATGATATTTTGGAAAGTATGGTAGATACTACTAAAGATTTCGAAACAGTGTAGATAGCGAACTGGAAGATGTTACTCCACTGGACGAAAAATTACTTCGGGAAGGCCTTCAACTTTCCGGTAAATTGGAAATTTTTTTTATTCAAAATGATAATGATGTAGAACGGGCCTTAAAATTCCAACATGATCTGAAATTTTGTATGTCTGGCTACAGAGAACTCTACAAAGAACTAGTCAAGCCATCACAGCGTTTGATTACTGAGTACCTTGTCAAAGAAAAAAAAATCACTGAAGTTCCTAAAGAAGCATTACCATGTAGATCTGATGACGTAATTTTATCTTCAAGTGATGAAAGTGATCTTGCACCAATTCACAAACGGGTTCGCACATTATCAGACAGCGAATAATGATGAAAACATTCTTAATATGATTTTAAATAAAGTTTTGTTTATGTTTTTTTTTTTTTTACATATTAAGTTTTGTTTTTGTTATTAACACACATATGTGCCATTTATTAAAATATGATGAGAAAAAAATTAAATCTTATTATTTATAAATCTTTTTTATGCGATTTCTGGTGCATTTTAAAACATTATTTAGGTTTTATGCGATTTTTTTAATAAATGGAACGTATCCATCATTTTACATATAAATGTATGTCTTTTTTTTGTGCGATTTTTTTTTATGCGGATTCCCCTGGAACGCATCTACCGCATAAAAAAAGAACCAAGTGTATATAGATATGCAGTCGAACCTCTTTAATTCAACACCCCAAGAGATCAGAGCTTTCGATTGAATTAAAGGAAGTGTTGAATTAAAGTCAGATGATTAGGTAATCATCTAACTCGCTAAAAAAATATATCTTTTAAATAGCCTTGTAATATAAATTAATGATATTAATTGAAACCATTGTGTGTTTTTATTTTATTTTCATGATTAGCTTTTAGTATCAGTGACAAAATGGCATTAATACATATTTTAGAAACATAAATAATTGTAACAAATGAATTTACTGGTAATGTGTTTCTTTTCAGTAATATAATCAAATATTAACTCTACAGATATTAAAATATTATATACTAGCGGATGTGCCCGGCTTCGCCCGGGTTTTTACCCGAGAAAAGGTTTGTCTAACGAACATTTGTTAAAACAATTCTCTATAAACTTATCTAAAAAAGAAGATATATTTTGATAATTTGAAACTTGTAAATTTGAATCTCTCGATAAAGTGAACATTTTTTCCCGGTCCCTGTGTGCCGTGTCATCCTGAATTTTGTCTTTCCTAATTTTCTACATTACAAAATCATCATTTTATCTAGTGAACATTTTTTTCCGGTCCCTTGAAAAATACTCGATAAGTTGAATAAAATCAATATTAATTGGTTCCCTCGGTAATTGGAAGTTAAAGGAATAGTATCTTCGCCTTGGAATTGTATCATTATTCTTGTCTCAAATAAATTGCCGTGTCATCCTGAGATAATCTTACTTTTGATAAATAATATTTAAGATTTTATTATATATATTATATTATATATATATTACACGTTATTTGTTTTCTTGGCCGACTGTTTTACATATGGTGTTATCTTAAAATTGCTTGTTTTGAATATTTTTTTAGATTGAGATTATTAGCTAGTATGTAAAAAAATTAACTCTGTTGAAATTTAATTTTGTATTTATATATAAATAAAATTAACTCTGTTGATTTTTTTTGTATTTAATCGATAACAGCGAAGTTATGCATGTTAATGTTAGGGAAAAATATTTTGATGTTAAGCAAAACCTGCTCCATCTCGTTTTACATAAATGTTGAAAATTTGGTTGAAATTGATGCATTGTAACGAAAGTTTTTAGTGATGTACACTTATGAAATTTGCATTTTATTAATATAGATAATATATTAAATAATATTTTATTCTAATTGAAAAATATAGCAGGTGAAAGGAAATAAATATGGTAAATAAAAAGAAATTTTTAAAATATTATTTTAAAATAATCATGAAGATATCTTTTAAAAAATTCCTTTATAGATGTCTCTCTGTTTATGCACTGAAATCCTATTCAGGATGTATTCCAGATCGTCATTTTGAAAAAAACATGCATGCCTTTCTTCCTCTGAAATGTCTTTTAATAAATAATTTTTAATGTATTAAAGTCATCCACTGCTGCTGCAGGTATTATTGATTTTGTGTTTAAATCTTTTATAATAACACAGAAATGGAATATTGAAATAAAATGTTATCATAATCATTATGGCTTCATTTTATAGATTTATTTATTTAAAAGGAAATTATTTGTAAATTTTAAAATAACTAGAATATTTTAATGTTGAAATTTAAAAATAAAATATTATTGTTAATTAGCGCACGAAGCCTAAACCCCAGCGTAAAAAAAAAAACAATAACACTCGCGACATTGCGCAACGGCACTGCAAAGTGAAACTTAAGCTAACCAGGAACCAAAAGTGCGCGCGCGATCCTATCGGCACCCGCCGATCGCCGCCGTAATACCTTTTTAGCGGAAAGTTATAGTATACTGTATAGGTTTTCAAATTTTAAATAAGCATTTTAATTTTTTATTTTTCATTTTAATTTAGCCATTTTCAATTTTAATTTAGACACATGGACATTTCTATTTATTCTTTATTTAAGAGCACTTTGAAACAACTAAAATATATCAAATTATACGAAAGAAGTGCTTGAAATGGAAATAGATATGTTTGACATCATTTTTAAATCAGGTGAATTATTAATAAACAATTCCGCATCTTATTTTCATTTTCACTTAGTTTCTTCTGATTTTATGTTGATCAACTCAATTTTCAGAGTTATTTTGAACTCTTTTATTTTGCATTGATAATTGTTGTTTGCAACCCTTCTAAATTTAAAATATTTTTTAATTCGTCTCTTAATTTTTTAAAAGTTATACTAGAATTATTTTGTATATACTTTTCAAAGTAAAATCTACATCGCTTAATGACATTTTTTTTCTGACTAAATCCTCCTTTTTTTCTTAATTTTTAAATTAGCCTTCTTTTTATAATTTTAATTAGCAGAATTATAATTGATGTTCAATAACTTATATAGAAGCTTTTGCATAGTTTCGTCCTGTAAGCATGCCAACTTGATAATAGTTTCCTGTTTTCCCTTTGATATTGCTTGATACGAACCTCTATTCATTTTTGAATTAGTAGAAATCAGATGATAACCATAGGTCATAGCCATTCAAAAGTTGGTTTAGGTAGTCAATCCTTTGCGAACAAATGGAAATATCCACGTTGGGGCTCTCTCCGCAAATTTTTAAAATGATATCTTGCGTCTTTTTTTTTTTTTTTTTTGAAATTTGAGAGCCACTCCTCACTTACTGCAAATTCTTTAATTCCAAGAGATTGCGCAAAAGACTTGGCTTTTTACTTCAACATGAAACCGCCAACGGAACATTATGTTCTCTACACTGACGAATCCACTTAACCAAACTCTCATCTCCACCAGTTGAGGGTGGGAATTTTGATCTCTTTGTTTAGTTTGTTTGCAGGCTGGTCTGGCTTGAGAAAGTCGCCGCAACATTTTCCTTCATATCTTAATTTTCAGTAGCATCTTACATATTAATAAAATCATTTTCAGTAGCATCTTATTATTAATAAAATCAAGTAAAGAAGAGTTTCGTCACAAAATTCGTAATTTATTATTTTAAATAGAGCTTTTCACAAATGTTCGTTTGTGGCATACTATTCCTTCAACTTCAAATTACCGAAGGGACCAATTAATATTGATTTTATTCAAATTATAGAGTATTTTTTAAGAGACGGGGAAAATTTTTCAAATTATCGAGATATTCAAATTTACGAGTTTCAAATTATTAAAAAAACTATTTTTTTTTTGTACATATGTTATATTCAAATGACATATAGGTAGGAATAATTTTATTGTTAATTCTCATTTTGATGTATTGTATACGTTTGATCATTAATAAATTATGTTTTAGGTATCAATACTGCCTTTTTGTTCAAACACAGCAACATTTGAAAGGGTACAGCTAGGTGGAGCAGATAATCAAATATAAAGTTATCTTGACAAGTAGATTCAGTAGGGATTGGATGTTTGCTAGAATCGTTTTAACAAATGTTCGTTAGACAAATCTTTACTCGGGTAAAAACCAGGCGAAGCCTGGTACATTTGCTAGTCTATATCTATATATATATAAATGAATGTCTGTCTGTGTGTGTGTACTCTATAGATTCAAAAACCGTACATCCAATCGTCGTGAAATTTTGGGATATTATTAGGTATATCCCCGGAAAGGTTTTCGAAAAATAATTTCATGAATATCTTTAATATCCTTAGAGTTATTTGCAGATTTGTAGCTTTAACTCGCAAGCAGTGCCACCTTGTAACGGAGATAGGCTTAGGTCTGCCCCACCCCCTGTCGAGAGAATGTAATCGTCCGGCCGCCGGCCGGATGGACAATCCAAGTTCCCACCGACCAATCAGAGGGATCAAGAGGTCCTGGCGCGCGGGGGCAGAGTTGGTGACACAGCTGTGCCAAGTAGACAAGAAAAAAGCCTCGCGGTTGACCTCCGGGAACTTCGTCCATCTTCCATAAACGACCATGATTTTATTCAACTTATCGAGTATTTTTCAAGGTTCCGGGGAAAAATGTTCACTAGATAAAACGATGATTTTGTAATGTAGAAAATTAGGAAAGACAAAATTCAGGATGACACGGCACACAGGGACCGGGAAAAAAATTATCACTTTATCGAGATATTCAAATTTACGAGTTTCAAATTATAAAAATCAACTTATCGAGTATTTTTCAAGGGACCGGGAAAAAAATGTTCACTAGATAAAACGATTTTGTAATGTAGAAAATTAGGAAAGACAAAATTCAGGATGACACAGCACACAGGGACCGGGAAAAAATGATCACTTTATCGAGAGATTCAAATTTACGAGTTTCAAATTATCAAAATATATCTATTATTTTTTTAATAAGTTTATATAGAATTGTTTTAACAAATGTTCGTTAGACAAAGCTTTACTCGGGTAAAACCCGGGCGAAGCCGGGTACATCCGCTAGTCTATATATATAAAATTGAATGTCTGTCTGTTTGTTTGTCTGTGTGTATTCTATAGATTCAAAAACCGTACATCCAATCGCCGTGAAATTTTGGGATATTATTAGGTGTATCCCCGGAAAGGTTTACGAAAAATAATTTCTTTAATATCTTGAATATCCTTAGAGTTATTTGCAGATTTGTATATTTAACTCACAAGCAGCGCCACCATTGAGACGGAGATAGGCTTAGTTTGCTGCTCCTGATGACCTTGGGTCATCGTGTGAGTCACAGCATGATGCTACAAAAAACACTCTCTCTGGGGATTTTACAGCGTCGACAACCTGTAAGATTGCCTCTCTCATATATTATACTTTAAACATCTGCTTAATTAAAGCATTTTTCATTTGAAAGAGACTGCTCTCTTAACCCCCTTTAGACAACATTAAATGATATCCCGTGTCGATGATTTTGTAATGTATAGAATTAGGAAAGACAAAATTCAGGATGACACGGCTCACAGGGAACGGTAAAAAATGTTCACTTTATCGAGGAAATACAAAATTCGGGATGACACGGCACACAGGGACCGGGAAAAAATGATCACTTTATCGAGAGATTCACGACCATGATTTTATTCAACTTATCGAGTATTTTTCAAGGGACCGGGAAAATATGTTCACTAGATAAAACAATTATTTTGTAATATAGAAAATTAGGAAATACAAAATTCAGGATGACACGGCACAAGGGGCCGGGGAAAAATGATCACTTTATCGAGAGATTCAAATTTACGAGTTTCAAATCATCAATTATAGAGAATTGTTTTAACAAATGTTCGTTATACAAACCTTTACTCGGGTAAAACCCGGGCGAAGCCGGGCACATTATTAGGTATATCCCCGGAAAGGTTTTCGAAAAATAATTTCTTGAATATCTTGAATATCCTTAGAGTTATTTGCATATTTGTAGCTTTAACTCGCAAGCAGCGCCACCTTGCGACGGAGATAGGCTTACGTCTGCCCCACCCCCTGTCGAGAGAATGTAATCGTCCGGCCGCCGGCCGGATGGACAGTCCAAGTACCCACCGACCAATCAGAGGGGTCAAGATGTCCTGGCGCGCGGGGGCAGAGTTGGTGACACAGCTTTGCCAAGTAGACAAGAAAAAAAGCCTCGCGGGGGCTTGCCCAAGATGACCTCCGAGAACTTCGTCCATCTTCCATAAACGACCATGATTTTATTCAACTTATCGAGTATTTTTCAAGGGACCGGGAAAAAATGTTCACTAGATAAAACGATGATTTTGTAAGGTCGAAAATTAGGAAAGACAAAATTCAGAATGACACGGCACACAGGGACCGGGAAAAAATGATCACTTTATCGAGGGATTCAAATTTACGAGTTTCACATTATTTAAATATAGCTATTATTTTTTTTATAAGTTTATAGAGAATTGTTTTAACAAATGTTCGTTAGACAAACCTTTACTCGGGTACAGATTAATATTGATTTTATTCAACTTATCGAGTATTTTTCAAGGGACCGGGAAAAAATGTTCACTTTATCGAGAGATTCGTTAGACAAACCTTTACTCGGGTAAAACCCGGGCGAAGCCGGGTACATTCACTAGTATCTATATAAATAGAATGTAAAAAATTTTCAAACATTTCACTTTCCTTCTTGAATACCCTGATTTTCATGAATATTGTATAGGCTAGAATTTTTAAAAAAATCATGCCCCTGAGGCCAGTGAGTCACTGAAACAAAGAAATGGTGGATGTCTCTGTATTCTTTTTTTTAAACCAACTCTAAACCAAGGAATGATTTTTTTTACAACAAAATAGGAAGGGATGTAAAACATGCAGACCTTTGACTATAGTCAATACTTTCTGTTTTTGAAGAAATGCAGTTGAATCTCTCTATATCAACAACAACAAAAAAGCCTTTATTGAGGACCTCTCGTCCTATAAAGGATTCGCCAATTTACAAAGTAATTGAAGAGAAGAGAACTAAGAATACAGAGAAACCTATAAGTAGTAGGTATAGTATAGTATTTTCTACACTGTGACTAGGGCTTCCAATCCCGGTACATATTTTCAATCCCGGGATTCGGGATTGCTTTTTTCTCAATCCTGAGATCCCGGGATATCCCGGGATTGAAAAGTCGATTCCAAACTCCAAGAGCTTAGCACCAATGACATATTTGCATTGTTCAGAGGAAAATACTCCAGATATTCGAGTCAAGCCAAGATTCCACACTTTGGTACGGCTATGAATAATTAATGTTCAGGTAACGCTTGCTTCTGATTGATGTCTATTCATCCAGCGTAAGGCTGAAAAGTTGCCCTTTTTCTTTCTCCATCTGAAGCTCTCGAACGACCTTCTCACGAAATGTGTCCACATAACGACACACTTTAATCTTAATGGTCTCTGCGGAGAGAGGAATTTCATGTCCAAGAGCATTGAGGCACTTGCGTAGATCCTTAGATGTGACAAAAACGGAGAATGGCAATCCGTCGAGAGCTATCATTCTAGCTAGCACCGCATCAGTCGATCGATCGATGGAAACAGACGAAAAATGATCGAGAATTGATATCTTGGGGGTCTTTTTTGCAGGGGTCTGTATATCAACTTCGTCTTTAACTTTTCTCTTCGAAGTTTCGATTCCGTGGACCGCCTTCTGGTGTACATGCAGCACTTTTGTAGACTCACCGACGCATTTCAAAATCCTTTTGCACGCCATACACTGTGCACATTGGCCAGATCCGTCTCGTAGGTAATAGCACCAGATTCCTTCTGATTTAAAAGGAATAAACTTCGCCATCACAATCGAGAAGTGATAAGCTTACCAAAAATGTCTGACGCGTTTTCTATTGAGAAATAACAAGGCCCGATAATATTGTTTTAGAGACTTTGTTTTATGTTCGTATAAGTTGAAAACTACTTTAGGCTGATGCTTGATAGTGACGAAGCATTTAATGAGATGACATTAAATGACAAAAAAGCTAGCGAGGGTTTCACAAAATGAACAGCAGAGCAGTGCGTTCATGATGACCCATACATACAGAGTACAGGATGGAGAGTATAAACATAGATTTAAAAAATATATATATATATATATAAAAATTTGGAGCCCAGATAAGAGGTTAGTGGCGGGTCCATGTTACACGCAGGTCCGCCACAAAAATAAAGGGATGCCACTATCTAAGAAGCCACTATTTGCATGTCAACAAAAACTGGGGCCCCCTCCATGTATACTGCTGCATACTCTCATTCTAGAGGCTGCCATTTTGGAAATATCTTGCAGAATAACCCTCCGTTGTTAGTGCATGAAAATAATTTCAAATCTCTCAGAAAAAAAGACCCGAAATGCAGCTGTATAAACAAAACGTCAAAAGTGTGCTATTTCATCATCTGTTTGATTACCAAAATTCTAGATAAGAAAAATATATTTTTGCGCTGATTTCCATGCACAAACCAGTAATCCCGGATTTTTCGAGCAGAATCCCGGGATCATTATTTGGCTCCGGGATCCCGGGAAACGGGATCCCAGGATTGGAGGCCCTAACTGTGACTATATACAACAGCAGCAACAAGCCTTTTACTGGAATCAAAGTCCCATACAGGATTTGTCATTCTAATCCTGACAAAGATTATTTACATATGATTATTTACATCAATTAGATTATGTATATAGCTTTCTTTTCTCTTCAGCCGTCTTCCAAAATTTGAACAACGCGAACGCTCCAGCTCTGTTTCTCACCACCTCATTCAACAGGAGCTCCAGAAAGAGTCCCTCAAGGCCTATAAATCTCTCTATATCAACATCTCACACAGAAGACTTTGGGTTAGTGTTATAACTAAGGCCAAAATAATTGGGACTTCAAACTTGGGACACACCTTTGAATTAGGATGGTGATTTACAAAAGAGGCCATTATATAGAGATTCCGGTATAAGTGAAAAAAGAAAAGTTTGCTAGAGAAATTTATTTATTTTTTTATCTCTAGTACATGTGATACAGTTAATGATAATCATGGTGGGTAGAAGTTGGCGACTGCTTTTACTGCTTTGTACACCACAATGTCTACTACACATGTGAAAAGCAGTTTGACTTACAAGTTTGTCAGAGCACTATTTGGTTACTTTGCTGGTGAGGTTGGACTTTTGTAAGAATTGGAGGCCATTGGAGCATTTTTTTAGGGAGGAAAAAAGTGCCCAATATGGGATTCAATCCCAGGTTGTAGCAGTTGAAAGCTAATGGTTTAGACCACTCATCCACTAATCCACATGGAATTCATGTAATCTTTACACAAGGGGATAAGAAACAACAACAACAACAACTCATCCACCAACTCCCTTGTAACACTTGTAATCTACTACAGTAGAATACACACAATCTCCATGAGAGGAGGAAACCTCTCAACAAAAAGAACAGTTTTCATCTCCAAAATTATTATTTTTTACTATTTATCTGGTATCTCCAGTATTATCAAGAGAAGTTGGGTGTTAGGTATTTTTTATAAATTTTTGAAGAGCTTATAGAGGGGAAGAGAAATACCTTGTAGTCAAGCCGGCCAATTTTTGCCTCATATTCCGCAAGAAATTCATCGTATAGGGATGAATTGATAGTCTCATCAGCGGCATCTACAACATACAATATGTAAATAAGCTAAAAGAGAATAAGTGCCCTACATACCCGGAATATTGATGTCGATGTTTTCATCATCATCAGGTGGTGGTAAATTTGGCTCCTCTTCTATTTCAGGCTGGGCATCCTCAGCTTCTACGTCCATTTCAGGCTTCAACACAACATTATTTAGGAAGAGTTCATGGTGGGCCTCCTCAGCAGCATTGTGTTCCTGAGCGAGGCTCACTGCGGGAATTTGCTCCTCGTAGTTTGCTGCATCTGTATCCTGCTTGATGACAAGTTCCGGAGGATTGATGGCTTCATCAAGTTCCTGTTTAATGAAAGGCAGGAGCAGGGGGAGGGGAGCTGTAGGTTCCACAGTTTGGGGGTCCATCTCCTCTTTGATAGATAAAAGAGAGGGCACCACAGAAGGATCCTGTGGTGAAGAGTAGGAGGTAGCGAAGAATTGTATCCGGGATTCCAATTCTGGCACCCTCTCCAGTCTCACCGTGAGATTATCAACAAATTTCATTGCCTGAAGTTTCAGACTTCCATCAGAAATGCATGGAATCTTGTTAGCTGCCTCCCCATCTGGATTTTCAGATGCCTTTCTCTTTTGGGCTGCTTCACCCAGGTTCTGCCTTTCCTCAATACCTTCCTGAGAATCCATACTGGTTTCCTCTACACCAACACAAAAAGAAAAAGTAAATATTAAAAAAACACACACACACTTTGAATAAATCCCTCAGATATTTCTGAGGTACAATTTGAAAATAGAAATAATAATCAAAGGATAATATGACCAAACCCAATTAATTAAATTATAGGTGATGTTTGGGTAATACCGCTGTATAACCATCTTTAGCCAAAAAAAAAAAAAACTGCAGAATTAGAACACAGATTCTGTACTTTTGACAGAAGATGTTAACAATGTTTTTAACAAACATCACATCTATAATTTACTTAGCAAATTAATTCCTTCAATAAAAATACCTATAATCATTGATAGTCTTTATTTATTTTTAAATAAGATACAATTTGGATTATAGATTAGAATTACAAGGTAATAAGACCAAATCCATTTAATCCATTATATTTGGTCTTATTACCTTGTAATTATTTTTTAAAATTTGACCACTTCTCACCTCTGTCATAAAAAAAAAGTGCAACAATTTATCGGTAAAAAAAAATTGATTTTGATTAGTTGATGAATTGAATGAAGCCAGTGTCTGAGATAAGAGGATGCCAGCGGGCGACGCTGGCACGGGACGCTGGGAATTCTGCGAGCTGGCCAGCCGGCCTGCGCGCGCACCGGGGGCTGCGCGCGCACTTTTCGAACACCGCCTGATGTCAGCGGGCTGTTTACCGCGCGTCGCTACAACCTGTGGCGGTTCCTTCCATTATATAATACTCTAGGCGCCAGCTCGTCTGAAACCTCACCTAAGGCCAACCGTTTCTTTCAAAAACCCTATGATCCTAACGACCCCCTGCTCCGGTTGTGGGGCGAACCCAAGACACCGCCGTGACCAGTGCCCAGCAAAAGACATAGAGTGTAACAAATGCGGCATCACCGGGCATTACGGAAGGGTTTGCCGACAACTGAAACGGAAACCCACAACCAAACCTAATATCCCGCCACCCCGCAACCAGAAACAATCAGTCCCAACCAGGACCCTCAAACACAGTTGTTGCAGCTGGAGTACGCAACGAACTCATAACCATTACGACCGATATCAACCATAAGTTACACCAAATCCGTTGGCTGGCGGACCCGGGGTCAGATCTGGATCTAATCCCAGAATCAGAATTCCTGTTACTGGATGAGCAGACCCGATCAGCACTCAACCCGAAGAACGTCCCTTGCGTAGGAGCCAACGGCATCAGCTTAAGTCCTTGTGGATCGTTCGTCGCGGCACTGCATCTCAACGGGAAAACATACAGTACTACCGTTGGAGTCTGCAAGCACCTGAACGCCCCTCTCTTGAGCAAGAGCGGATGCAAAGCCTTAGGACTTCTGCCGGATAACTGGCCCCATTCAATGATCGTCAATGCCATAACCAACGGACAAGTTCTAACGTTCCCGCCGACCCCGGTGAGAGCCAATGAGATCGATAAGCAGTCTATCCTTACCCATTATGCTAGAGCGTTCGACGACACAGTGTTAAAACCCATGCAAGGACCCCCCATGTCTATCGAACTAGTTAAAGATGCCGTTCCTTGCAAACGCTACCGGGCATACAACGTTCCCTTTCACTGGAGAGACCCCGTCAAAACTCAACTCGATACCATGTTGGCGAAAGGGATAATCGAACAGGTACCCGTCGGCGAAGCCATCGATTGGTGCCATCCTATGGTAGTCGTCCCGAAAAAAGGCTCATCACAAGTCACTATACCAAATGATCTCGCCGGTGCCATCATTGGGAAAGGTGGTCAACGCATCAGGAAGATCCGGCGCGAGTCTGGTGCGGGGATCACCATAGATGAGTCTCAACCTGGTAGCAACGAACGGGTCATCACCATCTCTGGCACGCCCCAGCAGATCCAGATGGCCCAGTACCTCTTGCAGCAAAATGTAAGAGAACATTCCTTCCGGAAGCGATACAATCGCAACGCCAAGCCACTCTCACATTTGGAAGTGGGAGCAATAGTCCTTGTCCAGGATCACCGCACAAAACATTGGACCCTACTTGCTGAGGTTCTCGAACAACTTCCACGCGGTCGCAGCTACCTCATCCGGACCGACGCCGGACGCCTTCTTCGCCGTAATCGCAGATTCTTACGACCTTTCGTGCCTCCACCGTACACCACCCCACCCAACTCAGCTCAACATCAGCAGACCTTATCCCCTCAAACCCGAGAACCGAACCCGCGTTATAGCAACTACGTTGGATTGGTCCCAAGTCCCAATCTCCAGGGGGGGCATGAGATAAGAGGATGCCAGCGGGCGACGCTGGCACGGGACGCCGGGAATTCTGCGAGCTGGCCAGCCGGCCTGCGTGCGCACCGGGGGCTGCGCGCGCACTTTTCGAACACCGCCTGATGTCAGCGGGCTGTTTACCGCGCGTCGCTACAACCTGTGGCGGTTCCTTCCATTATATAATACTCTAGGCGCTGGTGGAGTAAAAACTGTACTCCACCTGCCTCTTATAATTGTATGTAATTTTTGGACACTTATTAAAATATAAATTATTAATTTATAGTTCTCACTGCAGCTCGAACCTTTACCCTAACGCGGTAGAACAGTGTCCAACCAGAGTTAGTTGATCCAAGTTAAATGGAAAATATTGGCTGAATTAGCGAGTTTTAATTGCACATTTGAGTGCTTATTTCATTTGAGTGTCCCTTCTAGCTACTTCCCAGAGCCTTAAAATTAAATTCATAAGTTTAGCATGTAGATATTAAGCAACAAGACATCAGAAATAGACAGCATCTAACAACACTAACAAGATTTAGAACAGGCCATCTCAAGCCATTGAAGATAGAAAATAACAACAAAATCTACCCCACCTGCCCAAAATGTAGCTTGGCACCTGCAGCTCCAGAACACATTTTGGCTTGCATTAGATGTACTAAACAGGACCTTTGGGAGAGGCCACTGCTTATCATAAAACAGCTCGAGGAGCATGAACTCATGGAATTCATGTAATCTTTACACAAGGGGATAAGAAACAACAAGTGACAAGTTGGATTAGAAACAAAGGTCACAAGACCAAATTGTACATGACATTTTGCGAACAGCATTATGTCTGAAGATGATAACAATGCTGTTACCATAATTGTCATGTACAAATTATTGATTTGAAATTGTTCTGGCTACCATATTATGTTTTTAACATTTTAATTTTTAAGATTTTAATAGTCTCTTTAAATTTGTCTATTGCGTTTGCAAAGATGAGCTAAAGTACTGGTTATTATATTTTAACTGTATCAGCCTTGTTATCACAGTTTAAATTGAGGATGCTGGGGAGCTATAACTCACCGTCTTGTTCAGGATATATTGACTCTTCTTCGAAGTCTTCTCTGACTATTGGGACAGTGTCCAGCTGAACCTGAAGGTTCTCCCAAGTGACTGTTGTGTTATCCGTGGGCTGGAGACTAAGCTCCCCAAATTTTTTTTTGTAATTCTCAAGGTAGGCCTTGAGTTCATCCAAGGCTTCAGTGAGCTTCTGCTTCCTCTTACGATTCGGGTTAGGCAACAGGCTGTCTGCATTGAGGTACTTCATGCTGTTGACTGTTACCACAGACCTGCAGGGACAACAACAATGATTTCAAATTTGAAACATCTGGGAAGGTTTATCAGTAATGAGCCATGACCTCCCTCTTTTAATTTATATTCATTGCAATATAAAGAGCTGTAGAAATGGTTTTGAATCTTTTAATTATACACACACACACATATATATATATATGTCGTACCACAATCACTAGCAGTCATGGGGCCCAGAGGTTTCAGGCATCTATGAATAAAAGAAAGGATGAGGAAGGTTAGATGGCACCTAAGAGAGGCCAGCACGAAAACACGGCACAAGTGAATCTGCATGAGTTGAAGATATGATCTGTTGTTGTCCGGCGGCAGTGCCGTAAAACTCACTAATGCTTATGGAAGTTCCACAGGAGAAAATGATAATTTTGATGAAACTGGACCTCGCCTTGCCTAAATGTGGCTGACTCTCAATAAAATGTTATTGCTTTGTTTGTTATTACATGATGACCAGGCTGGCATGTTTATTTACATTTTGGGGCTATTACACTATTTATAATTATTGTGCATATGAAAATGTTGTGTATATTGACATATATTATTACATATATTTATTTAAAGATAAAAGCTGTATTTTAAAAAATTCTCTGCAACAACAATGGTAGAAAAAAAATATAAATTCACCAACTCCAATTGTATGTACAACTAGCTAATACTCAGGCTATATTTATTATAGTATAAATTTATCTTCGTGTGATTTTATCCGGGATGTTTGTATTGGGGTATTGTTTTAGGACAGTATTTTAAGTAAGGTAAAAATAGTGAAATTTGACATCCCAGCATTCTATAGCTTTTTAAAAGGGGCAAAGAGGTTGGTTGTTAAAATAGGTGAGATCTGTTTTCCCTTTTATAGAGAGAGAGAGAGAGAGTTTAAAATATCATCATTAACTTAGCACCAGCTATTTTGGAAAATTTTATACATAATTGATGCTAAAATATATAATTTAAAATTTATTTCTACAACCTTTTTACCTACAATGAATAAAACCCTCCCTTTTTCAATTTTTATTCATTGCAGGGTATAAGGGCTGTAAAAAAAAAGGAATTTTAAATAAATATTTTATAATTAGCGCTGAAAAAATGTTTATAGTTTCTAAAGAGTGAGAGTTGTTGAAGGGAAAAAAATCAATAATAATAAAAAAAAGGGTAATCTTACTTGTCGTGAGTACCAAAAAACCAGCACTTGATGTTATTGGACTCGCGGACAATCACCTAGTTTTGTACAAAACACAAATAGTTAGTACATACAATACAACAATCATTTAGACATGCCCCAAAGTACACTGTATACTTAGAGACAGCATCAAATTATACCTTTACAAGATTACATTAGTACTTACTTTGGCTGGCCAATAGGGGAACCCTCGTACTTTGGCCATTACAACTGGATGAGGCTTGTCCTAAGACACAACATGGGCGACCTTTATATATTAGATTTTAATCTAAAAAAAAAGAGCAAATACCATACTAAATAATGACCTAAAATATGAGCACACGAGCTACTTAATTACAGCACAATATAACTTCCCTCCCAAAATCCTATCCTACAGCCTCAAAGTGGCGGGATGGTGCAAACAGGTAGCACAGGCGAAGTACATCGGTAGTTTAACTCCTGGTAGGGCCATCCTAGGCGTGAAGACTGTGCTACACACCCGGCTAATGTAGGAAGGTATCCATAGGTAGCATCTGTTTTTCTTAGGAACGGCTACAAAGGGCATCTGCACTCGAGGTCAGGAGCGGCCAACCAAAAGAAGCAAAGTCAAACTGAGTCCAGGTTTTCAGACCAACAGCAGGTGCACTCCTCTTTCCTTCTCCATGATGTCTACCCCAGGACTATAATAGAAAAGCTGAGACAATGGGACCTAATGGAGATCGTTTAAATGACTTGAGGACTAAGCAACAACCCCAATATAACTTGTTGGAGATTGAGTTGGTAGAGGAGTGATATAAACTATTTTTGACAGCCACGACACAAGATATAATCCCTTATTAGGCACTCTAAAAAAAGGTTCTTCAATGGTCCCTGATCCTTGTGAAAGCAACCTCACCCATGAGCACCAGAAGGCAAATGAGCTCTGGCACAATTGTAAGTACAAAAATCAAATTTCTTTCTACATATGCAAACATGTGGAGAACTTAAGCAATTAGTAATAAGCAATAAGTAAAAGCAGTTGTTTACTATATATATACCGACCATGATCATGGCATACTTGGGATAAATACCATATATACTCAAAAATTCACCTTCAATGGATACCCTCGCATGTTGGAATTGAAGGCAATGAAGCTGCTGATGTGCTAGCGAAAAAAGGCACAAAAGAACCCTTGCCACAGAAAAATAAACTTACTTTTAAAGAAATGGAAACAGTAGTCAAAACAAAAATAAACAAGAACTGGAGGATCCCACCTATGCACAGTTGGTACAGTGGAGTGAACCCAGGAGGAGCTCTGAACATCAGAAATAGACAGCATCAAACAACACTAACAAGATTTAGAACAGGCCATCTCAAGCCATTGAAGATAGAAAATAATAACAAAATCTACCCCACTTGCCCAAAATGTAGCTTGGCACCTGCAGCTCCAGATCACATTTTGGCTTGCATTAGATGCACTAAACAGGACCTTTGGGAGAGGCCGCTGCTCATCATAAAACAGCTCGAGGAGCATGAACTCATGGAATTCGTGTAATCTTTACACAAGGGGATAAGAAACAACAACAACAACAACAACCATAATATAAGAGAGGCACAATTGAATCCTATCGGGCTATATCTTTCCTGGGTGGCAAATAGGGCAATGAATGCACATCAGATATAGTGGACTATCTAAATATCAACAGAGTGTGGTGGGCTAACCTGAGGTGGGACTGGTCCTCAACTGACGCTACTGGCTGAATGGCAAAATTATGGGTTGTGCTATTAAAAGTAATAACTTTTTAAAATATCAAAAAGCATCCAGGGCTTCTCTAACTTTTGAGCTAACATGTCCTTCTAGAAGGATATAGTATACTACTACTACTAGTATACTACTAGTTGCTCCTGTGAAGGGCATATTAGCCCGAACGCCAGAGAAATAAAATTGTGCAAGAAACTTAGCCCTGGATGCTATTATGATATTTTAAAATTATAATTTGGGGGATGAATGTTGTTAAAGTAAGAACTATTAACCAACAGCTCTTCTCTGTCTGAATTCATATTAGGGTCAGCATCCATGTTAGGAGAACACAGCTGAAGCTAAGTACATGCACTGTATTTGGTGACATGAAATGGTGGTGGTAATACAACTGAGGAACTAAAACACACTTGTGAAATTTGCTCTTCTACTGCATAGGATAGTAGCAGAGATGAGGGTAGCAGGGGATGGGGTCATGAAAACACAATTCAGGGACAACAGAGAGAGAGTAAACTTACGCAGACTCTCAGGAACCAGTCTTGGATGCCTGAATTTGCTCGGAGGAAACATTGGCGGCACAGTTCCAGATCGCAAATATTGGTCTTACACAGCAAGATGACTTTCTTTGCCACCATTGTCGCTTCATGGCCTACTGCCACATAAACACAACATAGCTACAAGTCTGAATGTACAACTAAAACCAAATTTTTGTTTTTAAAAATATATACAAAGCAATAAAACCAAATATAAATGAATAAATATATATTTTTTTAAAGTAGAAAAGTAAGGGGAAGATCAAAAGGTATATTTACAAGGATGATTTACAAAAGCATCTCCTGTATATGCAAATTTTTCTGAATGATGGTTTTTGCCACTTATCCTGAATAAAATATCAATATATATATATATACCTATCCTGGAATATGGATATCAAATCTATGGTACAGCATCTGAAACAAATCTAAAATCACTGGAAAGGATACAACTAAGTGCAGCTAGAATTATTACAGGTCTTCGAAATACCTGCCCTAATGATATTGTACTTTACGAGGCAGACATTATGCCCTTAAAGGATAGAAGAAGCTACAATCTGCCAAAATATATAAACAAAATCAAGAGTTATGGAAACAAACACAGAACTTCCAATTACATACTTAATTGGGAATCCAATCTAAGACTCAAAAAAGAAGGCCCTCTCCACCTGGCCAAAAGAAATGGATTTTTAAAATATAAAGTAGAAAAAAATTATTTAGCAGAAAAAATTTCTCCATGCAAACCACTACAAAATGTTATTTTTAATGCCTCTTTAAATGAACCCACCAACAAACAATGCCAAAATCCAGAATACTTAAAACAATTATCATTAGAAATAATTAATAACATTCCTAAAAATGCAATAACTATTTATACCGATGGTAGCAGAGACGAGCTAGGACACACTGGCAGTGGCTGTCTCATCAAAACCACAAATGGCATTGAGAAAATGAACAGAAGAAACCCAGATTTTTGCTCAGTCTTTAGATCAGAACTTATAGCCATCTATGAAGCCTTAAAATCCATCAGAAATACTAATTATCAAGATATCTGGATTCTTACTGATAGTAGAAGTGCCATACAACACTTGAGTCACACAGGGGAACTCAGAGACAAAGTAAGCAGGAACATAATTGGCTATCTCCAAAAACTCTCAAAAACCTCAAAAATTCACCTTCAATGGATACCCTCACATGTTGGAATTGAAGGCAATGAAGCTGCTGATGTGCTAGCGAAAAAAGGCACAAAAGAACCCTTGCCACAGAAAAATAAACTTACTTTTAAAGAAATAGAGACAGTAGCCAAAACAAAAATAAACAAGAACTGGAGGATCCCACCTAAGCACAGTTGGTACAGTGGAGTGAACCCAGGAGGAGCTCTGAACATCAGAAATAGACAGCATCAAACAACGCTAACAAGATTTAGAACAGGCCATCTCAAGCCATTGAAGATAGAAAATAATAACAAAATCTACCCCACTTGCCCAAAATGTAGCTTGGCACCTGCAGCTCCAGAACACATTTTGGCTTGCATTAGATGCACTAAACAGGACCTTTGGGAGAGGCCGCTGCTCATCATAAAACAGCTCGAGGAGCATGAACTCATGGAATTCGTTTAATCTTTACACAAGGGGATAAGAAACAACAACAACAACAACAAAATATCAATTGAATCTTTTTACATATGGGATGTGTCAGAAAATTCCTCAAATTGGATAAATAGGTGAACAAACATGCTCAGAGAAGATATAGTCAAGATACTTCTAAATGAAGAAATCTCTAGGGATTGGAAGCTTGCAGGAATTATTGACAGTACTGGAGGGAAACTCCTCGTGGAATCAAGAGGGAGATTGACTAAGGATGGATTGCTATTCATATAGCATGATGGAATGAGAAACATACAACCATCAAAAGGCTCAAGTTCTACATGCTTGATACCCTAATACGATTGAGGGAAAATAAGAAAAAAATATTATAGAATTAGAAGATATAAATAGGTGAAGATAATTCGGAAGAACGCAGGGCCAAATAGTCTTCCATAATGGCTAATCTCTGTATCAGATATAAAAATAGATGACAATGAAACATTTAAAAAAATTCGATTCAGCTTATATTATTTTAGACATTTTGCGAAATTTCAGTTTATATGATCAGATGGAGGTTGTCATATCAAAAATAAATATCGACTCTGTGTGGCAAATCTACAAATATGTCTTGAAGCTAAATTACACTTACCTTTAAGATGTTTCAACATTCTCTGGTAAATTCTAGATACATCTTTCAGCAGTGAGGCGGGATCCTTATACATCTTCTGATCATTTCTCTGTGGAAAACAAAACAAATTACAATTTAGATTATAAACCCAATGTAATAAAGACCATATCCAAATAAATAAATTGTGTGTGAGTTTTTGGTAAAAGCGTTGTTACAATCATCAGACACAAAAGTACTGAATAAGAAAAATACAACTAATAAAAGTACCAACTATTTAAGAACATGGTGAGCTATTTTTTCTCATTCAGTACTTTTGCCTGATAATGGCAACAAGGCTGTTACTGAAAGATCACCCACTATTTATTTGGATTTGATCTTACTACCTTGTGTTAAAACAAAATAAAATTTAAATGCGGATTACATATACAGTTAAACCTGTCTATAGCGCCCCCTCTAAATAGCGCCTCCCTCTCTATAGCGGCCGATTTTAAATACGTAGTACGATGCGATTTACATTAAGAGTGACCTGTCTATAGCACCCCCTCTCTATAGCACCCATTTTGGTGAGTCCCAAGAGGGGACGCTATAGACAGATTTAACTGTATATATATGATTATGAGCTAAATTAGCGGCCTTAAAATTTGAAAATTTGCAAATTAATTAATAATCTAAAATATATATAAGGTACAATTTGGATTATAGATGTAAGGTAACAAGAGACCAAATCCAAGTTAATAAATTGTTTGAGGTTTCAGTAACAGCACACCCAATTTATTAATGTGGATTTGGTCCATAGTTGTTTCTTATCCCCTTGTGCCAAGATTGCACAAATTCCATGAGTTCATGCTCCTCGAGCTATTTGATGATAAGCAGTGGCCTCTTCCAAAGGTCCTGTTTAGACTATGGCAATAACAGCGTCAATATACAAAACAATTGAGAAGGATAAAGTCTAATGGTCTTGGTTTAATACCAATATATAAAAGAAATAATTGAAAGTGAAAAAAAAAAATGTTGCAGAGAAATGCAACACAAGATTCCAGCATCATGCCAATATTGCATCATAATATGATAGATCTCTTTTACTTTCTAACAAATATGTAATTATGGAGGGGAGAAAGAGAACAAAGTATATGCAATTAGGCAGTAAAATAAGAAGAAAAAAAAAGCACCTACTAAATATGCAACTGGAAGTTACTGATCGCTTGTGCTTAGGATTTTTTTCTTGCTCACTTTTGGCGCCTTAAATATACATTTTTTTTTTATATCTATCATGAAGCCTCTATGATCATAATTTTTTGTTGGTCATTAAGGTAAAGTTTGCATGATGCTGATGAGGGCCAACAGCCTGAAAAGTATTGACTTTTCTTGATTTATCAGGAAAAGGCATTTAGTCACTATTCTGGAATTGGCGAAGCCGTAAAGCAAGTTGCATATCGAATGTTTTTTTATCTTAAATATACACAAGGTAATAAGACCAAACCCAAATAAATAAATAGTGTGTAATATTATTTATTTATTTGGATTTGGTCTTATTACCTTGTGTTTATAATCTATAATCCAAATTGTGCCTTATCAATTATCTTAAATATGTGTAAACCTTTTCAAAAAAAACTTACCTTGGCAATTATTTCGAGGTTAGCTGTAATATCCAATTGGATAGGCAAGGGCTGGGGCAAACTCTTAAGTTTCTTGACTTCCTGTGTAAATACAGAGCATTGTTAAGGCCATCAAATAGTTATTTTTTTGTTATTGTATGCATATAATTATAGGTCATGTATAGAGAGTCTTGATTAAATAGAATGCCCCACATAACAGTTGTCCAGGGGATTATGACCTGGAGATGTAGGTTTGACATGGCCATAAAGACATGGCCAGTCTTGGGTCCCAATGGCATTGTGACAAATCCTGTTGGAAGGTGTAAGATCTATGCCATTTTGTGTATTCTTTACTATTTCCTTCAGCATTCCAAAATGAGACTCTAGCATTCACTATTGTCCTGTTATAAACTTTTGATCCTGTGGAAGAAATTCATCACACCGGAAAAGAACCAAAGCATGGCATGCTCTTCTGTATGCTTTACTATGCTTCTAAGTAGTTTACTGCGAAGCAGCAGTTGTTGCTGTATTTGAGCTGACATAAAACATTTTTTTTTCATGGCGTAGGACTTGTACTTCCCAAGTTTTCATGAACCAAATTCTGAAATTTAGAAATCTCTGATAATGACTCTTATGGAGGTTGCAAGACTCGTCAATCATCTCTTGAGCATGCTGCTCAAACTGTGGTGTTGAAGCAGTGGTTGGGCTTTTTTATGCTTCTCCTCTGTATCCAATTATTTATGTAAAAAAATCTGCCAACCAATTGATAAAGCACCATATGAAATCTGGAACGGAAGAAAAACTAATCTAAATTATATTATTTCATTTTGTGATGTATAACTTTTGCATACAATCAAAATATTAGGATAAAAATTTTAAGAGAAATAATCCCAAGAAGGAATTAGGGTTGAATAATCTCAAAAATCAAAGGTTTATAAAATTTTAATTTCTGAAACTGACAATTAGCGGAAAATGTCATCTTTAACAAGCATACAAACTTCTTCATTTTCAACACCCAAAGGGATTAGAATTTTCATTAGAATTAGGTTTTAAATTATTTTAAGCTAAGATAACCATTTCATCGCAACACTCACTCATACTGGACATTTTTCCAGGGTATTTTTGTTACCAACATTTAAGGGGGTATTGAATTAAAGCCAGTTAAATTGAAGTAAATAGGCTGACTGAGATTTTTTAAAATAGTTTATTATAGAAAGTAATAAATTATATAGGAGAGGTTAAAGATAAGAAAGAGACAAAAAGAAACAAGGTCAACTATACTTACTTTGCGGTTAATTAAAATTTTAATGATACAAGCAGCAAACTTTGAAAATTCTTCAGGGCCTGACCAGGGTTTTGATGCTGCTTTGTCCATATTTTGCAAAATACTTCCAGCTCCAGTGCCTTGTGGTTGATCAGTGAGACCACTGACCTCATTGGTAATCTCCTTCTGGCCTTCATCCTGTAATATTCAAGGGGAATTTCATTAGAGAAAGATAAGAGAAAAAAAAAAACAATAGAATTAAAAAGAGTTTTTAGAGAGACCTTACCATATTGGGTGCTTGATCCTCTTCTTCCTCTGCTCCACTGAGAGGGCCTCCACTTGTCTGGAGAGTCTCTAAATTAGGAAAAACAAAAACTCATTAAGAAGACACCCCATCAATATAGAATATATTTTAAATCGGATTTCTGTATTTTTATTTTTTGATTGAAATTAGAAATAGATATTAAATTTAATATATCGTGAAGATAGAAGTTGCCTGGCTGACATTCATATTTTTGTGAAAAATAAGACAACTTTAGCCAGTTAGTTTTTAAATTTCTCAAATCTGTTGAGAAAATAAAAAACTAACTGGCAGAAGTGTATTTTTCACAGAAATTTAATATAAAAAGCATAATTTGTGGTGCAACCATGAGCTATCAAATCAGCGAACAAGATATATTCCTGATTGATATTACGGTGACAAACCCAATATTAACACAAAGCAATAACGCACCATCTATACATATAAAATGAAAGGATTTAAAAGCATGAATGTTTCTTTTATCCATAATACAAACTTCTACTGCCAATATTATTTACAAAAAAATGAACCTCTCATAATTAATTTTTATTTATATATTTGCATCACATGTGATACCTCAATTATTTACATATAATACAAATATAGTAAGAGGGAGCAAAAAAAACCTAATTTACATATTATTCTTGGCAGGGCATCACAACGCTGCCACCCAAAACCCATTACTACACCCTGTTATATGGTTATGGGGAGACAACTACCTGCACTGATAAAATAATTCTTTACTTACTTATTTTTTGACATTCTTTTGCTGAAATTTACAAAGTTTATGGAATATATAATATACCTATATAAAAAGGTTTAATAGTATTTTTTCAAGGAAAGTTATAGAAAATTTTGATGTTGATTTGAGAGTATAATGTCGAATTGAGAGTATAATGTCAGTATAGCAAGCTATTACTGAACGAATAAGTAGAATTAAATATAATTTATATGAAAGATAGTTGTAAATTAATGATGATTAAAACAAATTATTAAATATTAATATTTGGATATCAAAAAGGTTTTAATTATATACCTATATATAATATATACCTATATAATACATATTTAAATTAATATGTATTACAACTCAAATGTGTAAGCCATGTTAATGGACTATGTGGTAAGATGCCTTAAATATTTCATAATACCATATAATCAATTCCTATCATCGTTTACGTTCAGATTCACAAAGGGTAGTATCAAGAATAACATATGTTGAAGCCATATAAAAATAAGATGATAAAAATTCATCTTCAACACTTTTTCCTTTTTTCAAAACTCACATGTAATAGTTTAACTTACATATAAAGTGTTTTTTTTTTAAATGCTATAAGTAGACATCATATGTGTGATTTTTAAAAATGTTGAATGTGTTAAGTAATTGCATGTTTAATTCTCTTGATAAATATATTTTTTTTTTAATAGAGGGAAGCATCTTAAACATTAATTTTAAAATATATATGTGATGATTTAAGACCATGGAATTGTTGTAAATAATCCAGATATCTACTACCACATGCTCCACCACGTGACTGTATATAACTTATTATTTACTGCAAATAGAAAGCATCAAATAATATCAATCTGTACCACGTAAGAATCTAATAAAGTATAGCAACTGTACAGATAGAAGGAATGGAGAATAACAGGAGAAAATTAAGGTTAAAACTAATCAGGCTTAGGTGAGAATAGGAGAGTAGGCCTAGCAAGTCCAGTCCAACTTTTACGAGGTTGTGGCCCTCCTGGATAATATAACTTTCCCCCCTGTTTACGTCAGAAAAGGGCAGCGACCTGTTCAGGCCCCCAGCTAAGCTATAAAAGGAGGCCCCGAGCCTCAGTTAGTCAGTCCTTAGTCAGCTTTTGTTTCAGCCCCAGTCCGCCGGACGCTCCGATAAAGGTAAACCCTTTCCTGTCATAAATCTCCTCGTCCCATTCCTTCTTGACGTTCAGACGCTTCTTAGTGGAATCTGTTTGTTTATTTCACCTTTGGCCCAGCTGTGTCACCTTCCACCACGACTGCGCGGTAGAGTTGACATCAAGGTTCGTCTAGCATCAGGTAACACTGGTCCCAGAGGTCCCAAGATATCACATATATATATAAATAAATAGCAACATCTGAAAAGGAAAGCCTCTCTCTCTCTAATGCCAGAACTTCATTCAACCCATTAGAAAGTAGGTACTGGTCTTGTATGGCGGCATGGTGGTTCTAAATTTCATTCTTATATTTGTTTTTGTCCATAAAGTTCCAATAAATACATAATTCCCTATAAAACTATACACTGTTAACCAATTGTTCATATCTTCTGTTGTATATAGTAAGATAATTATTTTCATATACTGTAGAACCTCTCTGTAAAGGACACCAAGCTGCAGAAAAAAAGTTGTCCTTTAGTGGAAAGGTGTCCTCTAAATGGAGAGTTGTTAATTAGTAAAAGTAGTAATTTAGAGGAAGAAAAAAATCTGACCATTGTAAAGAGGTTTCCTTTAGCAGAAGTGTCCTCTCATGGAGGATCTATTGTACTTCTTCCATTAATGGTATGTAATTCTGCTAGTGGACTTGAAGAGATTAACCCTTTGAAGTGTGGTTTTTCCCTGGCCACACTTGGGTTTGCATGTTTGCAACTGCGCTCAGGTAGAAAATATAGTATTTAATTATATACATTTGGTGCAATTAGGTATCCTTTACAGAGAGGTTTTCTCTTACCAGAGAGCTGCTAAATAGTAAAAATGGCAATTTTGGTGATGAAACTGTCCTTTGTAGAAAGATGTCCTCTAGTGGGAGTGTCCTCTCATGGAGGTTGTTCTACTGTATTTGTGATGAAAACTGTCCTTTGTAGAAAGGTGTCCTCTAGCAGGGAGTGTCCTCTCATGGAGGTTGTTCTACTGTATTTGTGATGAAAACTGTCCTTGGTAGAAAGGTGTCCTCTAGCAGGGAGTGTCCGCTCATGGAGGTTGTTCAAGTGTATTGGTGATGAAAACTGTCCTTTGTAGAAAGATGTCCTCTAGTGGGAGTGTCCTCTCATGGAGGTTGTTCTACTGTATTTGTGATGAAAACTGTCCTTTGTAGAAAGGTGTCCTCTAGCAGGGAGTGTCCTCTCATGGAGGTTGTTCTACTGTATTTGTGATGAAAACTGTCCTTGGTAGAAAGGTGTCCTCTAGCAGGGAGTGTCCGCTCATGGAGGTTGTTCTACTGTATTGGTGATGAAAACTGTCCTTTGTAGAAAGGTGTCTTCTAGCAGGGAATGTCCGCTCATGGAGGTTGTTCTACTGTATTGGTGATGAAAACTGTCCTTTGTAGAAAGGTGTCCTCTAGCAGGGAATGTTCGCTCATGGAGGTTGTTCTACTGTATTGGTGATGAAAACTGTCCTTTGTAGAAAGGTGTCTTCTAGCAGGGAATGTCCGCTCATGGAGGTTGTTCTACTGTATTGGTGATGAAAACTGTCCTTTGTAGGAAGGTGTATTCTAGCGGGAGACTGTCTGCTCATGGAGTTTGTTCTACTGTATATATCTCTAATTCACAACTAGGAATCAAAGTTTACCCAATTAAATATTCAGGGATGAAATATAGTTGATTGGTTAAAAAAAAAATGAGACAACAACAAAAACACTCAACCTCAGGCAAACCATATATATATACCACCAATAAGTGGGTTTTAAAACTTTCAAAAATATATGACAATTATAAAAAAAGAGGCAAAGTAAGTGGGATTAAGCCAGTCATGACGGCAAAGCCAAGCTGAGGTGATCAAGAAACAGTGACTTTGTTTTTGGAATTAAATATATACTTAAAAACTAAATAAATAACTAAAAGTTACTTATTATATTTTTGTGAAGTG
Organism: Cordylochernes scorpioides; assembly: GCA_030710605.1. Classification (NCBI taxonomy): domain Eukaryota; kingdom Metazoa; phylum Arthropoda; class Arachnida; order Pseudoscorpiones; family Chernetidae; genus Cordylochernes; species Cordylochernes scorpioides. The sequence continues at coordinate 6,978,142 of CP092864.1, read as the reverse complement.
CTTGAACCTACCATAAAACCCTCTCAACATTTTCTCCTAAATCCAGTTATCTTCATAATTAGAATATCCATCCTAATAAATTGGTTAAATCATTAGAGATGGAAAAAAAATTGTGTATATTTTGATCAAAGTATCCTACATAGAAATCTTATGATAAGGCCAGAAAGATGATCATCTAACTCACCAGTACCACCATCATTACCTGAAAAAGGGAGAAGTAATGACTCATAGTTGCATGGCTGTTGTAATTGGAGATAGTGGAATGTAGAAATTGAATACTCTTTTTCTTTTTATAACATTCAGTGATATCTCCATACTTTTCTGTACTGTTTGGTGGGTATGTGGTTCCCTTACAGTTATATTTATATTATACAGTAGAACCTCCCTGTAAAGGATACCTATTTGCAGAACCAAAGTGTCCTTTACGAAGAGATGTCCTCTTACTAGAGAGTTGCTAAATAGTAAAAATAGTAATTTTGCTAATGAAAACTGTCCTATATAGAGAGGTGTCCTCTAGCGCGAGTCTCCTCTCATGGAGATTCTAATGTATATCAAAAAGTAAATAAGGTTAAGTAAAGAAAACAAAAATACATATAGACAAAAGAATCTTTTTAATTCTCAACAATTATTTTGACAGTTTTTCAAATTCAAATAAAGTTATTTCCTTTAATTAAACCAAAAATTCTGTTCCCTTGGGGTGTTGAATTGAAGAAGTTGAGCTATACAGTAGAACCTCTTTGTGAAGGGCACAACACTGTGTTGCAGAGTCAAATTGTTCTTTAAAAAGAGATGTTCTATTAAGTGAGAGCAACTAATTGGTTAAAAAATGCTAAACTTGTGGTGATATGAAAACTATTCTTTGTAAAGAGTTGTTTGAAAGCTGGGGTGTCTTTTCATGGAGGTTCTACTGTATCTGAATTTGATATTTAGAGAAAAATAATTCGTTTTATATTTTAATAATCTGTGTAGGGTTTTGAAACAACAGTTGAAATTGGTCACTTGAATTAAGGATATTAGATTGTATTAAAGAAATATATTTTAATGTAACATAAAAAGTTTGGTATGGGCATTAGGAAATTGCTCAAATAAGTGGTGAAGTAGCAATTGTAGGTTTGAATGTGAAATGGTTATAACTCATAAAATATTGGAAAATTGGCTTAAGCAACATTTTATCGGATGGGGAATTAGCAAGAGTCAACTGTGCATATATTTCTAATTTATATAAGCAAGGTATTAAGACCAAATCCAAAAAATAAATTGTTTCTAATATATAATCCTAATTGTACCTTATCATCTAATTTTTATAAAAATACAATGTTTTAAACACAAGGTAATCTACTTATATAATTGCCTTATTCTGAAGCTCATGGATAGAATGCGCGCCCATTGGCTGCCGCCGGCGAACACGTGTCCTCCCTGCCCCCCTCTAGACAACCCTGTTATCAGCTGTGTGATACATACACCTGTCTATAGCGGCCATTCTAGACAACCCTGTTATCAGCAGTGTGTTACATCCACCTGTCTATACAGACCACCCTGCCTATAGCGGTCACCTTAGGCAACCCTGTTATCATTAGTGTGTTACATTCACCTGTCTATACAGACCACCCTGTCTATAGCAGACACTTTAGGCAACCCTGTAATCAGCAGTGTGTTACATCCACCTGTCTATACAGACCACCCTGTATATAGCGGCCATTCTAGAAAACCCTGTTATCAGCTGTGTGATACATACACCTGTCTATAGCGGCCACTCTAGACAACCCTGTTATCAGCTGTGTGATACATCCACCTGTCTATACAGACCACCCTGTCTATAGCGGTCACCTTAGGCAACCCTGTTATCATTAGTGTGTTACATTCACCTGTCTATACAGACCACCCTGTCTATAGCGGTCACCTTAGGCAACCCTGTTATCAGCAGTGTGATACATACACCTGTCTATACAGACCACCCTGTCTATAGCGGCCACTCTAGACAACCCTGTTATCGGCTGTGTGATACATACACCTGTCTATACAGACCACCCTGTCTATAGCGGCCACTCTAGACAACCCTGTTATCGGCTGTGTGATACATACACCTGTCTATACAGACCACCCTGTCTATAGCCACCACCCAAGACAACGTTTTTAAAATATATTCGCACTCGGGTAAAACCCGGGCGTTGCCCGGGCCATTCGTCTAGTAAATATAATAAATAAATAAAATTAGATTTGGTCTTATTACCTTGTGTTTATTATTTATAATCCAAATTGTGCCTTATCAATACAAGGTTTTGAAATTCTCAACTCTTCAAATTTTAAGGATATTAAAATTCCTTTGGGGATAATAAAATGTAAATAATTTACCTAGGGCACTATTGGTTTTTGTAATAAACTATTCAATAAACTTTATTTCTTGTAAAAGTAGCATATGCATCATAAATAGTTCAAATTTCTAACAGATGGTGCACTAATGCATCAAATTTGTGTCTAAAAAAAGTCCTTTATTTGTTGTTTGTGGAAGAGCCATGCTCAACGCAGGGGTATATGTATATATATATTAAAAATGGCATATCCTGACCAGGAGCACATGTGCTTTACAGAAGGCAGAGCACCATCTGGAGGAACAGAAATCAATTAAACATTGATTTAGCCTGTTCCCTGATATTTGGCCAACCCAATTTCTTGATAAATCAAGAAAAGCCTTCCACGAACGCGTTGATTTATCAAGAAATTGGGTTGGCCAAATATCAGGGAACAGGCTAAATCAATGTTTAGTTGATTTCTGTTCCATCAGATGGCGCTCTGCCTTCTGTAAAGCACATGTGCTCCTGGTCAGGATATGCCATTTTTAATATTGATTTCAACACCTGATCTTTTTATATTTTATTTTTTTTATTTCGTTTTTTAATATATAGATATATATTAATATGTATTTCTACTGTCCTCTAAGCTTTGGTACATAATTCATTTAAAATACCTTTTCAAGAGTTTGTCTTCAGCACAGGCATGTATAAAAGTAAAACAGTTCAATACAATATTAGAGTGGTATTATAGATTGAACTGGCAAAACAGCTAGAAGTGTTTACCACTGATAAGCCAGGCTATCCCAATCTTTTTTTTTCATTGAAGTCAAGGTAATAGAAAATGATTTTATTTTTCAAAAAACATGCACATCATAAATATTCCAAATTTCTTTAAATTACACAGGTCTACAAAACTCAAAGTAGTTGTACCTTATAGCATATATATATCGGGATTCAGAAAAAAAAACTCTGAGAGATATTTGATGCACAGGGATATTTATCACTGTGCATCAAATATCTCTCAGAGTTTTTTTTCTGAATCCCGATATATATATGCTATAAGGTACAACTACTTTGAGTTTTGTAGACCTGTGTTATTGTAAATACACAATAAAGCCTCTCTCTAAAGGACAATATCTAGTTGCAGAACCAAAGTGTCCTTTAGAGAGAGATGTCATCTTACCTGAGAGCAGCTAAATCGTAGAGATGATCATTTTGTCTATGAAAACTATTTTTTTGTAGAAAGGTTTCCTTTAGTGCGAGTATCTTCTCATGATGGTTCTACCATATGTAAATATTTTCTCTTTATATATATTCTCTATTAAAAATATATTTAAAAAAAAAGATTTTTCTCAAATTCCAATAGCAAAAATCACAATCTTAAATAAAAAATGGGGTGATTCAATATGAATAACTGGATCTGTATGAAAAAATGTATAAATCAAAGAAGAACTTGAGCAAATTCTTATTATATATGTATATATTTTTTAATTAATGTGCAGGTCCAAATTATTTTTTTCATCAATTCTCTCTAAATCATGTATATAAAATCAATATGAGGTTCATTTTTATGTTTAAATGGAAACAAATTTCAACTAATTTCAATAATAATCCCATTAATGTTGTTCACCAAATTTTAAATTGCCATTTAAAAAAAAAAAACATCTTTTATTAAAACAAAGCTGTAATCCTCAAATTGAAATGGAAATTTTAAAATGGAAGTCAATGTCTTGTATATTTTTTGCTCAAAAATGTATTTGAAAATTTATAGTGATTCTGAAAATGTGTTCTTATTAAAATTTGCTCACCCATTTTTTTTTAATGTGCTTTGGATTGATAAATTGGAAGGAGTCTGGGCTTCGTTGGTGATATTGATTCTCAGGATGATTTTGCTGAAAATAATTAATCCTGTTGATCTTGGAGATGTGGTGTCCAATTTTCTAGTCTTGTTTTATGGTAATTATGTCCCAATACATGAGAAACTTTCTTTTCTGAACTATGAAAATTTGGCATTAACCCTAAGTAAATGTAATTTCTAACATCTCAAGTATAAACAATTTTTAAAAGTATATTGCAAATTATTTTGAAATATCCATTTTAAAAAGAAATAAATGTATTTGTTGCCTTTAGTAGTATTTTTGAGGCACAGCTTGTTTCAGGCATAAAATGTGTCTGCAATTGCATTTTCTTAATTAATCAAGAAACGATATTAGAATATTTCAGAACTGTGTGAAAAAAATGAAAAGTTTGATATTTATTTTAAAAGTTGGCCTTAACAATCTTGGCAATGTTTAGTTGCACAATCATGGAATTTTCTGGAGTTATCACATATATATATATATATATATATATATATATGATAACTATATATATATACACGAGGGCAAGTCAACTATTTTCTGCAATGTGGTTATATTTTTCTTTATATTGATAGTATTGTTATGAAGCGTAGATGACACACATGTGGTTCAATTGTTATTATATGTATGCACGGGTTAGTTCCTGCTAGGTTAGTTCCTTTGCCGCTGTCATGCCGTTATCCATGGATGCTCCACTATCTGTTGTACAAACTAAAGAAGAGCAACGTCCAGTGACCCGTTTTGTAGTCGGAAGGTGTACCAGGGACTGAAATTTATCAAAGACCTTCAGTAGAGTACGGGAACAGTGTGTTGCCTCAATGGAGTGTCTACAAATGGATTGAAAAGTCTAAAATGGCCATTGTATTACACAAGACAAAGGTGGTGGACCACCATTTACTGCCACAAATGAGAAAAACATTGAATGCGCATGTGGCTTAATTCTGTTAGACTGACGAGTAACCAATGATAAATTTGCACATCATCTGCAAATTTTAGTCATAGTTCTGCTACAAAATAATCCACAACAGACTTGGGTTTCATAAAGTCTGTGCAAGATGGATCCCAAAACAACTCACACAGTTGCATTAGCAAAAAGCTTGGAATCTACCAAAAACATTTGGATCAATATGGTAATGAGCTTTACATCTTAAATAGAATATACAAGAAACTTAGCCCTGGATACATTATTCATTTTATTAAATTAAATGGAATTGTCACTGGTGATGAAACATGGATTCATCATTAAAAGCAAGAAGGTAAACAAAAGAGTATGAAATGGAAACATCCAAATTTTCCCTGAAATAAAAAGGTCAAAAGCCAACCATCCACAGGGAAACTGATGCTTGCAGTTTTGGGACTTGAAAGGCATAGTACTGGAACATTCTCAGAAAAGAGCACAACAAAAAACAGTGCTCATAACAGTGAGATGCTTACTGGAAAGTTGAAGCCTGCAATTCGAAGCAAACATTGAAGAATTGGTGTTTTGTTGCTCCACAACAATGCCCGTCCACATACTGCTGCCCACACTATTGAAATGTTTCAAAAACTCAACTTTGAAGTTCATCCGCATAGTCCTGACTTGCCCCATCAGATTTCCACTTGTTTGGTCCACTAAAAGAGGCAATGAAGAGACTGCAGATTTACCTCAGATGAAGCAGTTAAAGAAAGGTGGATTCCTGGCTCCAAGCTCAACCAAAACCTTTTATCATATTTCAGGGAGCTTGTACAATGATGGACCAAGTGCATTGAAAGGCAAGGGAACTAGGCTGAAAAATAATGTACAGGTAAGATTCCTTTTTGTATTACAATAAACTTTTAACCACATTGCGGATAATTTTGTCTTATCCTCGTATATGTATATAATTATACCTAACAGCTTAGGATATCATTCAAATTTCAAAGTAACAAAACCAAATAATCCAAATTAGTAATTCACATGAAATATTGGTACACTCGATACCAAAATGCCCAGCATGAATTACTAATTTGCCAATTAGAGTCTTGCTAGCTTACTCAATCCAGCGTACCTCATTCTATATGATTTGGGGTCACAGGGATTTTATTAAATTCTGGTAGCTCATTGATGGCTTGTGTATTTCCACAATAAGTGATTCTTGCTATTTCAATTTGACTATTTTTAGTGCAAAAATTAATGTTTGCAACTTCAATGGATGAACTTATAGGTTTTCAGTCTTAACCCAAAACTATGCATATTTATTTTCAGAAATTCAAATTAAATACTCAGGAACTTGCCTGAATACAAATTACCTGAAACGTATAAATTTTTCTAAGGGTTTGGGTTATCAATAGTTTTAAATACTCAAGGCTTCTCACAGATATTCAAGATATCTACTTTCATTTAAAGTGAGCATATTCAAATTCAAAATAAATAAGGGCAACTCATTATATGCACAACCTCCTTCTGTGGCAACACATCCACATGGAAATTGCACTTGGAAAAAATTGAAACAACTTTCATCTAAATATGCATTCAAGCCTCATTATGAGATCACTTGAGATCAAGAGATTTTATGTTGTTATAACTATAGTTATAACAAATGGGACAAACTTGAGAATTTAGAATTAGGATGTTATAGCCAATTTTCTGTTATAATGAGATATATCCACAGTATTTTTCCTTATTTAACTTATCCTTAAAAGTTTTAATAAAAGTCACTTTCAAAATCCCATCATATTTTTTAAATATGCTCACCATCCATAGTTGAATTTTTGTTTTAAAAATACCAAATGTCCCATTTTCTTTATAAACTAAATTCAAATAAATAGTGTGTGACATTTTGGTAACTGTTGTTACCATCATCAGATAAAAGTACTAAATGTATGTATATTGTAGTCTCCTGGTTCTGAAAACCTCACTGGCCCATGTTGAAAAATTTTCAATTACAATTGGAGCTCTTCTACCTAGCCTAAAGAGTAGAAACATGCCGCAATTATCCCTATCCAGCAGCCAGGCAAGCCTGAGAACGACCTGACCAGCTACAGACCTATCTCTCTGACCTATATTCCCTGCAGAATCATGGAACACATGATTCTCAATGGGCTAACTTTTTATCTTGACTTCAACAACCTACTAGACCCTCATCAGAGAGCTTTTGAAAAATACCAAAGCACAGAGAACTCAATCTTTTCTTTGTTCAATAAACCAAGGACAGCTTTCATCATAAACCAATGCAATCAATTGTAGCAGCCTTCATTCACCTTTCCCAAGCCTTTGACAGAGTCTGGAGGAAAAACCTAATTCTCAAACTCAACAAACTTGGGATAGAGGGAAGCCTGCTGAGTTGGATGGGCAACTTTCTATTCAAATGTGCCATACAGTTCAATTTCAATAGCGATATATCACAAACTACTCCAATTTACCAAGGTCTACCCCAACGGTCAATCCTAAGCCTTCAACATCTACTTAAATGATGAACACACCTTCATCAAACTACAAACCAAAATTGGCTTTATGCAGATGACAATGATCTGGGTCTCCAATAAAAACCTCTCCCAAACAAGGTTATGAAAAATCTTCAATCTATCTTACGCACAACATACCTTGCACTTGTAACCCTCTCAGAATAGGTTAAATTTTAAAAAATAAGGGAATACGATCAAATCCAATTAAACAAATAGTGTGAGGCATTTCAGTAACAGCATATTCGAAACTTGCTGCAATAATACAAAGTTGTTACCGAAATGTCATACACTATTTATTTATTTGGATTTGATCCTATTACCTTTTGCTTCTAATCTATAATCTCCAAATTGGTACCTTATCATTAAATTCGAAATATACTATTTTTTTCCATGCCACCTTATGATTGTACATGCTTTTATTCTGTAATGCCAAGTACTAAGTGTACAGGTCCATGCCGGGTAGTTAGCACTGCCTTTTACTGTAAGGGTTCCCTACATGTCTACACATCTAGAAATCACTTAGACACTTTAAAAAATATAAAATGAGACGTTAGCAATGTGCTTCTTTATCAGTATGGTGAATTTCTATATTTATATCACATATGCCTGTCTGAAAGCTCGCTATACAAATAAAGTAACACATTGCTAAAAAAATATTGTATTTATATTTTTTATAATCTTTAGCACAATTCTCTTTCAGTTAAAACTTTTTCTGTTAAAAATGTGCCAGAGCTCAGTTTGGCTAATTGCACTCACTGGACATCTTTCACTCTCATCACTACATCATTCAAGAAAAAAAAATGGTACCGATATGCTCCAGACTTAAACTAACTGTGATAATCACAATAACTGTGAGAAGCCTTGAATATAACTTACAACTAGCTACAATATGCACAATTTCTTGGGGAAGAGGGATATAAAATGTATTAAAAAAGAAATGTATCTTTCCTTATATGTTTTTTTCTTTAACTTGTAAACAAAAAATAATAATTCCCAACTACTTAGAACCAAGAATATAACCTACCTTTAATTTTCAAGTTGAAATTTGCTCATCTTGTTGATTGGAATCTCTTGAAGTGTTCATCATTTAAATGGTTTTCTTTTTTTGGTTAGGAGTGCAGGGCTGATGAGGGTCACAGGACTTTTTTTCTCATCAGTCTTGCTGTAGTGAAATGATGAAGATACACCATGATGATGATGATCTGTTCACCAATATGGGTCAAAAAAAAGGGAGGGGGTGGAGTGTGGCTCTTGAAAAAGAAACTCTGGATGTTAAAAAAAATATTCTTGGATTGCTCAACATTGAGAATCATTTTTTTGAACTATGGTAATGGTAGATGTGTTTGAAATCTGTTCCCAAGTTCTTGATTTTTTTTTTAATATTGGGTGAAGGTATTTCAATATTTGATGTTTCACTTTTGTTAAAAAAAAAAGAAAACATGCTTAAATACTTTTTGAGTAGAAATAAAATAATGTTTGTGTTTGAAAATTAAGAGTCGGAACATAAAAAATATATTTAGACAGTCTAGCTTCTTTAATTCGACCAATGAAAATTCAACCATAGCCTATGATCCAACCAACAAAAATTTAACCATTATTAAACCAAATTTTGACAACAACATTGGTTAAATGTTGTTTAAATACAACTTTATCGCTAAAAACCGTGGCAATTCAGCGGTAATGCGGCCAGTTAAATCATAGCTGAAAACATTGCATGCTGACACAGATGTCACAAGCCATTTTAATTTTTTCATGGATGATTTACGCATCATTGGTTAGATAACCTTACCAAAAGTATCTGCAAGTTACTGACATTAACAATGAAGTGAAGAGTAACATTCTACTATTTGAAAGAACTTACATAAGAAGAACTACCTGAACCAAATATTTTATGATATTTAAAAGAAGCGCATTGCCAGTAAATTTATTTGTGTAACATTTTAACGATAGATGGCAATTAAATTTAATTAACTTCCTGAGTGCTTGTTGAAGATTTATCAGCTATATTGCACAATGTATAAGGTTCAAGCCCAAAAAGTAAACAACCATAAAGGATTTCTTGAATTTTTAAATAACACTTTTTTGTTTGTTTTTTCTTTTATTTTCCAAATAAAATCACATTTTTTTCACGGCAATTTTTCACTTTTGATTAAAAATAGCATTTGCAATTTTTCAGTTGTTTTAAAAAAAAGTATTACTGTAATTTGCTAAAAGCTAATAGTGAAGCACTCAAAATAATTTTAAAAAAGCCCAATTTTATTTTAATTGATATTACTAATTTTAAAATATATTAAAAATATATAGAACATATATATTACTAAAAGAGGTACTTTTCCCATTAAAAAAATGAATTAAAATAATACATTTTGGTTAGCCACCTCAGTACAGATGTTAATGGTGGTGAGGAATGATGTGGTGAGGAAGAATGAGCCTCAACACCAATTTTGAAAAATTCTGACAAAAGCAACCCGTATACTGTGGTTTTGGGCTATGGCTCTTATAAGTACAGAACAAACTTTGATTTCATAACATCCTCTGAGAGAGGTTATAAAAATGGTCGAATTTGCAAAAAAAAAAGTGTTCATGCTGGTAAAGTCGCATTGGCAAATTTTCAGGCCAGAAAAAGGTGATGAATCTTAATGCATTATTTGAATGCACTTTTGGTTAATGAATACCATTCTCCCATGACTCAGTGTTTAATATTTCTAAAAGTATTATTTTAGAATGATTCACCACCATTCTGTTGTCAGTAGACATCAAACTAACTTTTTAAAACCCGAAAGCTCTGATCCCTTGGGGCATTGAATTAAAGAAGTTAGACTGTATTTAGAAAAATAAAATAAAGGGAGGGGGGGGGGGAGAAATGAATAGGAAAATGGAAAGCATAGTCAGAGTGAGAAAGATGTTTTCAAATAAGTATAAATAGAACCCAGAGAAAGAAAAAGAAAGGGAAAAGAAGAGACTAGCCCCAAAAGAATATATAAAAGAGCATTTAAAATTAAATCTTTTTCGGAATTATTTGAATGTAATTAAAGGCTGAAAAAAAACTTTATTAAAACATTGGCATTCTAACAAAAATAAATGGTTAAGTAGGATACGAATTTGATGAGAATTTATGTGTATAAAACATATGTATATAACAGTAATATTAGTAATGAACTAGATGCTGAAAGTAAGAAGAATCATAATTGATCCTAAGAGCAGACATAATACCTATGTAAGAAATTGGGACATTACTATTAATTATATAAATATTTTTAAAATATAAAAATTAAAGACATTTAAGGTAGTATTGTGGGATGGTTGAAAAGAGAGGTTTGTATATAGTTGCTTTACAATCAACACTAGTTTGAGGAAAATGCCGAATGCATATACCGAAATGATGAATAACTGAAAACGAATTATTTTACAATGTGTAGTGTGCAAAGTGCATAAGGGAAAGAAAATGTTACTTCACTTACCTACTGAACTGGTAGCAGACATTCTCTTCAACTATGGATCCTAAAACAAAAAATATAAAACACTGAATCCATTTTTTCATAGAATAAATTAGATGAGTTGATAGTGAAAAAATCGAGTGTTTTCACCAAGTTATATAAATATCATTAAATAGTTATTTCATTATGCTATGTCAATTCTGTACACAATTTGGATTATAAATTACAAACAAAATAAAAAGAGAGTATCTAAATCAAAAAGTTGTGTGACATTTCTGCAAAAGCATTGTTACACCATCTTCAGACAAAAAATACCGAAATATACAGAAAGTAATGAATATTGCCATTCAGGAATTTTTGGTATGAAGATGTTAACATCATGCACAATTTAGTGATTTGGTCATGTAACTCTCTTGGTGTGATATGACATTATTCTGGATATTTTCTCAGAAAAATGAAGGCAATTAAAAAATAATCAAATAAAATATACGATAAGATAAAATATTTTATTCATGGGCCTTCAGATTTCAGGCCTGAAAAGATATATTTAAATCAACTTACAAGATCAAAGGGGCAACAATAGGTGCTTCCTTACATCATATAAAAAAGAGTATATAAAATAAATATATAATTCAGTAATAAATATTTCTATGAAAAATAGACACTTCGGCCAGTTAGTTTTTTATTTTCTCAACGTTTCGATAAAAATATTTTGTCTTCGTCAGGAGAAGTAAATAAAAATAAAGCATTTGGCAAGGTGTTAAAAATTGTTCCGAAGTTGCAAGGGCTTTCTCACGTGATTTTCGAATTTAGTACAATATCTACAGCACGAGTCAAAAACAAATATTAAACTCATTATTGTAAATAAATAAATATATAATAATAAAATTATAATCAAATAAATAAAGTAATATAATGATAATATGAATGCCGGCAACCTCTATCTTCAGTAATAAATGTTACATTGCTCCTCCTTTATAGATAGCTGCAGCCTCACAGCTAGACTGGTCATTCCTGAGCCAGTGATTCAATGATGTTTAGGTCTTGGTCCTTCTGTGCAGATGGACCATGGCACAGTTTCATCCTTAAGATGTGCATGAGGTCCTTGGTTCTATGGAGTCTTCTTTGTTCTCCTAATGGTTCTACTTCATAGGTCACATCAGATAACTTCATTCTCTGGAGTCTTCTTTGTTATCCTAATGGTTCTACTTCATAGGTCACATCAGATAACTTCGTTCTCTGGAGTCTTCTTTGTTCTCCTAATGGTTCTACTTCATAAGTCACATCAGATAACTTCGTTCTCTGGAGTCTTCTTTGTTCTCCTAATGGTTCTACTTCATAGGTCACATCAGATAACTTCGTTCTCTGGAGTCTTCTTTGTTCTCCTAATGGTTCTACTTCATAGGTCACATCAGATAACTTCGTTCTCTGGAGTCTTCTTTGTTCTCCTAATGGTTCTATTTCATAGGTCACATCAGATAACTTCTTGGTAACTTGGAAGGGGACGAAGTACTGCTTCATCAGTTTTTCATACAATCTTATGTCATATTGGTATGTAGATCCAAACAAAGTCACCAGAATGGTATGTTGTCTCTTTGTGTCTGGGAACATGGTTCATTTCATTGAAGTCTTGTAATTTCAGGATGTGAAGCTGTCCAATCTGTCTTACCTCCAGTGTTTCCATCTCTTGGATAAACTTGTTGCTATCTGTGGTTTCTGGGTAAGGAAATATTGCAAATGAAGAAATTTAGATGCCAATGTTTCTTTCACATATATATCACACTTATACTGTCTTTACTGCAATGAAAAAAAATATTGGGAGTGCTTGGCTCAGTAGTGGTGAACCCTCCCAGAGGTTTCACCCAATTTAATCCACCAAACCTCTTCTTTAGAGCGTCAATACTCTATTGGATCATTCTGCTTATATATGCTACACTGAAGGGTGGAATCTCAGAAATAGTATTTAGGCAAACTATGAACATAATATTTTATGAAGTAGAATTATGTATAAACTTTTCATCGCACTAAAGATAGTAGAAGTTTGATATATATGTGAAAGATACATGGCGTCTAAATGTTTTCATTCGCTATATATAGATGACGCATTATTGCTTTATATTAAGGAAATATTATGTCAAGAGGTTTAAGCTTCTCTACCTTGGACCAAAAAGAATGGTGTAAAACCAGTTGATTCCTGTTTTGAGGCATTGTAAGCAAAAGTAATGAAGGGCAACATTTCATACCAATTTTTCTGTTCAAGTTCTACATACATGGACAACATTTATGCTGTTTAGCTATTTTGTTAATCCATTGGTTTGGGAATGATACGTTGTAGTGGTCCTTTTAATACTCCTGCAATAGTCAGTGGGTCAATTCCTGGATAAGCCTTGACTCGAAGTTGAAGGCCCAATCAGTCACAATTTCCTGAGGGGCTCCCTGGACTAGTATCACCTTCCCACTAGGAATTTCACGACTTCCTCAGCTTCTCTAGATGCTCCAGCTTTCTGTGATTATATATTTGGATAGTCTGTGCACACTATGATTGGGAAATGGGATATTGGGAAATGTCCAGGTAGATCTATGCCTATCTTTTGGAAAGGTCGGTTTGGAGGTGGTAGAGGCGTCAGGTGTCCAAGCAGCAGTTGAAATGTGTTCTTCCTCTGTTGACATTCCTGAGAGTGGCACACTTTTCTAACATTCCTAAAGAACCCTGACCGAAAATGCTTCTTTCTGACTATCATAAGCCTTAGCATAGCTCAGATGACATGCCATTGGAGTGTCGTGCAGTTCATTCATTCAATGTCAGCTCTCTGTTGTTTAGCAATGATCAGTAGTAGGGTTAGGCCAATTAAGTTTAAATTATCTTATAAAGAACTCCATTAACAATCTTGAAGCAGTTATCTTTGAACAAAGGTTCTGTCAACTTAGTGAAAATTTTCAAAGAAAAGGGGTCTTTCTTTTATATATCTATGATGTTCCCAAATATTGTTAAAAACGAGAAACCACCATCTTCAGTTTCAACTTTGCATCTTAAAGGATTCTAGGAAAGATTCTAATCATCTTTGTACATCTTTCCAGTCCTCCCTATATGTCGAAGCCCATTTGGCCAATCTGCCTAAAGGGGCCTTCAGGTTTGTAAACCAGCACAAAGAAAGGTGTGTGTGATCAGTCACAAACTTGAAAGGACATCCAAATAGATATGGTCAGGACTTTCCAATCGCCAATATGACCACCAAGCATTCTTTTTCAGATGCTGAGTACTTCTGTTCTGCTTTTAATAAGGTGCAAAACACATAAGCAATGACCTTCTCTATTTTGAAACTGCACTATAATGACTTTTATTCCATACCTGATTTTAAAAGACATCTAAGACTCCTTGAAATACTATTAAACTGTCTGAAAGAAAGCAGGTTTAAATGCAAATTCGGAGCTAAAATGATGACTGCCCTTGGAAATTAGATGAGTAGAAATGCAATTTGAAAAGATTTGAGCAGTTTGCAACTTCGCTGCACCAAAGTCATTAAAAGAAGTTTTGTTTCTCATCCTATTACTGCCGCTTCACATCCAATTATGTCCCATAGCCCAACCCTTGAATGACCTTTTGAAGAAAGGCAGTATTTTTTCAAAACTGAGAAGAGCAGCCTATATTCAAAGCTATTAAGTCAGCATGAAATTTTGACCCTGCACTTTTACATTTTGATTACTCATCCCCAACCAGGCGCAAGCAAAAAATGGAATAAGAGCCGAGCCGTCTTAGTCCTTATTCAAAATGAAAAGAGGCATTGCTTATGCTTCTGGGAATCCCTAATAACTGATGAAATGGAAAACCTTGCCATCGTTTGCGCTATCAAATTCCTGCCATATGTTTTGAATTCTCATTCACTATTGTTACAGATCACAACTCTTTGTGCTGGCTGACCAACCATCCATGTGAAATTTTATCAAGATGGGCTCTTTGGCTGCAAATCTGATGCCACTGTCATGTATACGTACAGAAGGAAACATCAGGAATCAAACTGTTCATCAATAAGTCCATTAAATTACAATGAAAATATCAAATAAAATATCCAAAGTAGAATGACATTGCAGAATTTTAACAAAGTATAGGCAAAGATCAAAACCTAGATAAATTTCTGACTAGATACTTCTACAAATTCCTTTTAAGAATCGATGAAATGCTCTACAGAAAAAATATGATCCTATGGGGAGGCCATGGCTTTTGGTGGTTCCTCACCATTTGAAATAGAAAATTCTGAAAATTTTCCATGATTCATTTATAGCTGGATATCTCAAATCCACAAAAGCCTATGAAAGAATAAGAAAAAGTTTTACTGGCCTGGAATGTATAGAAATGCTAGAAGATATGCGGCTCACTGTTCACAGACTGTGGAAGGTGCAAAAATCAGCGCCAACGCCCCTCAGGGCACTTACAGCTAATATTCAGTCCTAAAGTTGCCTTTGAAAAGATCTTCTGGGGAGATTTCCAATATTAGAATGTGGAAACCATTGGATTATTATATGCATGTGTACCTAACATAATATGCAATTACTAAAGCCCTCTCTCTCTCTCTCTCTAGCTAGCTACAAGTTAATAGATGGAAGTTACCAAATTCTTTATTAAAGATGTCATCCTAAAGCACAGCATGCTGAGGGAAGTGATCTATGTAGAATAAATTACTGGAAGATGACCACCTACCATTCCAAGACAAATATGCTTAGAGGTTGAAAATGATCATAGCAGACATTTTTTCTATGTTTGTGATGTCAACAAAAAAGATAGAATAAAATCCTCACATTTGTTATGTTCACATACAAGGCTAAACGAGATTTTATTGGATTCACCCCATATTCCTTTGGAGAGGAGAGACCTAAAGCAATAAGACCAAATACACATAAATAGTGTGACGTTACTGTAATTTATCTGAATTTGGTCTTATTACTTTGTCTTCCGAATCTATAATCTTAATTCTAATTTATCCTTGAGGAAGAGATTCAATTCTAATTTTGTTCTTGATTATTTTTATCCATAGCTTTTTGATGTCAAACCATCTAGCTCCTGGTGAATTTGGTTGTCTTTATTAGATAACAAAAATGTAGTGCAATTATTGAGGTATTTTGGCAAGGAAAACGACAATGTGAAATTGTTCTTTGGCTTTAAGTGCCTTAACAAATTGTGTTCAAGGCCATCCATTTCTTTAAAGAGCTTGGCCATGAAGGTGACACCATGCTGGAAGAGGAAGAATGCTCACCACCACTTCCGCCAACCGTAAGATCATCAAAAAGCAACTTCAATGAAATTCAAGGGTGTGCATGAGAAAAATCATCTATGAGACCAGCAAGCAAGTTGTCGGAACATTGAATAGCCAAAAAGAATTCAACCTCAAGGCGTACAAGCTTCAAAAAGTTCATTTCCTCATGGATAAGAACAAGCATGTACAGCTGGAGAGATGTTGCCAACTCAAGCATCGGGCCACTAGTCAGCGATGGAAGCACATCCTATTCACGGACAAAAATCTGTTCATCCTTTTGCAGATGCACACCAAAACGGCAGGAGCTGGTCCGCTGAGGCTCCTGGCAAGTCGGGCATCATCGAACACTGCCAAAATCTGTAGCTGTGGTGAATCAGGGGGTCAAAATCAGCCAAGAAGTATATCACCATGACATTCTCAAGGTTTTCATACTCCAGTGGGCTCAACAGCACTTCGATGATGTGGATTGGATGTTCCAGCTGGACTCCGCACCATCTCACAAGGCAAAATGACTGCCCTACTCATCCAATCTCAACCCAATGGATTACAATGTGTGGTCCAATTTTGCAAGCCACAGCCTCTGCCACCTGTCACAAAAGTTTGAAGTCGTTGAAGCTATCGCTACGCCGGGAATGAGAGTGATTGTCGCCGGAGGACTTGCGACCCATTGCCAAAAATTTCAAGTCCTCTTTGAACTTGTGTATCACCGCCAAGGAAGGCCACCTATTTATTAAAACTTTATTATCTGTTATTTTGGAACACCCTGTATAATATTAGTTCATATATATTTGGTAAAACAGACTCTCAGTCAACAATGGAAAGATGAGGAGAATGTCCCAAGTTTAAATTAGCAAAAATGCCACAAAAAAAAAGTCTTCAGAGCTAAATGTAACCCATTTGAATAAAACTTTTATTTCAGGTGTGTTCAATGTATTAAATTTGAGGTTTGGTTTGAGAAATACAGAGGGTGTTTCCTTTCAAATGAAACGATTTCAAACGTCCGTTAGAACTTTATTTTTCGAACGTGATTTTTTTCATGTGTTCTATGTGCTTCCCCTTCTTCTTGGCTATCTCCCTGCATCGGACTTTCCAAGCTGCGAACACTTCCTTGACTTTGGAGAGCGAAACATTCGACCACTCCTCTTGTGCGGCTTTCCAAAGTCCGGCCTCAGTTTTGGGACGTCGGTTGAAGAGCCGTTGTTTTAACATACCGAACCCGTAAAAATCCAGTGGGCTGGCGTCGGGAGACTTCACTGGAATGTCCGAGTTCCTGATAAAATTTAGGCCTAGGGTGTCCTTCATTTCTTGTAGGAAGTTGATCCACTTTGCCGTAGTGGGGGGGCCCGAGTCCGACTTCCAAGTCGTTCCGCCAAGAGATCAACACCATAGAGGTCCGTACGTCTCTTGACCTCACGGACAATACAGCAGCTACAATATGCACCCATGATATGTCAAACTCCCGCTGTACAAATTCAATGGAGGAATCTCCAATCTCCACTCTGTCACCCCGGAAGCCCTGAACTGGCTGAAGGCCTTGCCTCTCAGACTTTAATGACCGAGTAGTCCTCACTTCTTTTTTCTAGATTTGATTCATTTTGTCTCCTCTCTTATTGTAAAGACGTTGCTGTATCATCTCATAAGCATAAATAAATGTAGGAACTGTTGGATTTTGTTGGAGGTATGGGAAGAGGCTTTGTCGTGATGAAGGAACACTTTGTCCATTTCCCCTGGGTAAAGGTCCTTCAGTTGTTCGATGACAGGTTTCAGAACGCATTCTATATAGAATTCTGAGTTCACCTTCACCTTCGATGGAACCTTTATGAGCGGAAGGACTCCACGGCCAGTCATTACCCCGACAACCATGAAACCTTTAGGGAAAGTTTCGGAGCATTGGTGAACCCAATTATCCGGGACCTGATTGCCTCTTTTGATGTAACAGATCTTCCGGATTCCATTGCAATACGTCACATACATCCATGCTTCGTCCAATGTTGCAGTATATTCCGATCTGGAACCGGCCAGGTGTTCCTCGTAGAGCTTCCGGGCATTCGTTGCACGGTTTTTCATGTGGAAAGGGGTGAGCTTGTGAACCTTGCCTTTTCGTCGGGTATCCAGTTCCAAATCTTTGTGAATGATGTTATTTATCGTTTTTAGCGATGTTCCACACATTCTGGAAAGTTGGCGCTGAGATGGTGGATTTTCAGTAGTTGCTAGCCGCTTTACCTTGGAAACCGTGGCGGGGGTCCGCACCGGACGTGGTCGATCGACTTGATATTTTTGCCCATTGGATTCAGCTTCCCTTTTCTTTCCGATGCCATTTACTACCCTACATATTGTAGCTTTGCCAACATCTAGTCCTTCTGCTTTTAGCTTTTTCACTATGACGCTATAACTGTTTCCTTCTTTGGAAAGGGTCCGAATTGTTTGTTCGACTTGGAGCGTTAGTCTCTCTCCCCCCATGTTGCAAAAATCATGATACCTGATGAAAATGAATTCTCCAGAAGATTCTAGATCTATTGGAACCAGTGTCGTGTGCAGCATGCCTGCACGTGCAAAACGCGAGCGCTCGAAAATCGTTTTATTTGAAAGGAAACACCCTCCGTAGATGGTGCCAAGATGATAAGACATTAAAAAGGCATTTAAAATTTTATAAAACTAACTCAAATGCAAATTATTACGTGTTTTTGTATGCCTATCATGAATTATAAGATAAAAGATGAGGAGAGAAAGTAACATGTTCTGACAATTAAGAAAATGAGTCACCCCAATACACTTCAAGCATAGAAGTAAGCACAAACAAAACTTTCTAGTAAATCCTCAGCAATTGATTAATCATCTAGGTAGAATTAATCACCTATTCATTAGACATTTGGAAGTTCTAGAAAAAATTTAAAACATACAACATATCCAGAAATTGTTGGCTTACAACCACATAAACAAGGGATAGGAAAAAGATGTATGCATCAGGGTAGTTACACAAAAGGATATAAATTCTATAACTTTTCAGTTACAGCATGTCTTCATCAATGTTTAAAAAATTAGAATATATTAAAAATTCAAATAAAAGTTCAAATTTTGGGTTGAAAGCTATTTTTTACTTTACACAATAGTTTGTCAAACTACAAATTTGAATTTTAGTTTGAGCATATGAAAAAAAACCATACAATATATAAAACATTAGAAAACTAATAAGACAACACACAAAAATAAGAAACAAAGACAACCACCACAAACAAAACAAAAAAAAAAGAAATATTGATTTCTTAAAGTTTCACTCTAAATTTGGTATCTGTCAATGATAAAGCAAAATTTGGATTATAGATATAAGAAAATAAGACCTAAACTGTCAATATTTACCTAAAATTCTCAAAATAAAAATATTGAAGAGAGATGAGGTAAGCACATTGAAAGAGGACAGGCTTAACATGAGGTGAATCATTCCCTTATCACTCCCCACCCCTCCCCCCTTTTCTCAGAAGAGAGCCCCCCCTAAGCTACCCCCTCCCCTCTTTTATCTTCATAAAAGGACACCTAATCCCCTACCCCACTTCCCCCACTTTGTTTGAGAAGAATAGGCCAGAGAAATGTGTATGGGGAAAGTTGGAGTCTCTTTTACTTTCCTGAGAAAAATGTGCATGCTCTTGTAAGTCTGGATATATTTAATAATACAATTTTTTTTTTTTTGCATTTTTTATACTTGTATTTAAAAAATATATCTTGTTAACAAAAATTTTGCCTTGAAATGGATTACTTTGAAATATATAGTTTCTGAAATTCAGGTTTCCAACCTGATTTGTATTCCTTTTTTATTCCATCCTTGCTATTAGCTTTGGTAAAAGATTGTTGCCTATATATATATATTCATTCATTTTACTTTCAGATATAATTTTACACCTTATATGACTTGGCTGCTTATAATCTTATAAATTAGTAGGTTGATTGTGCTTAAAATTACAAAAAGAAACTTAGAAATGCAATTATGATTTTTTTTTTGTTTCCTCCTTATATATATATATACAAAGAAAATAATATCACTTCAAATAGTAGTTATGAGTAATTTTTGTTGGATATATATTTTGCCAGGAGGTAAATATTGATCCATAAAACTACAAGGTAATAAGAGCAAATTCAAATAAATAATGTGTGATTTTTCGGTATCATTATTGTTAACAAAACTTTACACATTATTTGGATTTGGTTTTATTATCTTTTGTTTCTAATATCTCTATAATCCAAATTGTACCTAATCATGATCTATAAAAAGAAAGATCACTTCTCTCATCAAAATAAAAACAAAATTCTGTGCTATCTATTGACAGTCCCTACAAACTATAACTAGAAGACTCTGGTCAATGACAAAGACACAACATCAGCTTTGGCAAAATCAGAACTCCCAACTGGAGACTATGGTATTGAATTAGTGGCCCTTGTCAGTCCATGGCTAATATAATTTCAATGAGATCCACAAAGGAATTTATGAAAAAAATTCAGAATTTGCCATTATTCTATGGGCTTTCTTCCTTATATTTATTAGAAAAACAATATACATTAATAACTGAATAAAGTGGTAAGTTGAATCAAACTAAAGGCCTTGGCTAGATGCTTAATCATTATGACAAGCATCATTTGGTACTTTTTGTCTGACAAGGATAATAATGCTGTTGGCAAAATATCAGACAATTTTTTAAATTTGGATTTGGTCTTATTACCTTATGTTTCTAATCTCTAATCTAAATTGTATTGACAAAAAATTGGACAAATAAAAGATGTTTCACAAAGAAGTCAATTGCCCACATCAAATCAAACACTTGGTATTCATATTAATTAATTAAAAAACTGGAGAAGGAAGTTTTAAAGATTTTGCATTGATTATAGAAAGCTAAATGACATAACTGTGAAGAAAGTCTATCCCATCCTCAGAGTTGATGATGTCATGGACACCCCCACCATGGGTGGAAATACTTCTGGGCAATTGATCTTAAATTATGGTGCTAACAATGATAAGGTTCAATTTGAATTATAAATTAGAAACACAATTGAAATTTACCCAAATCCAAATAAATAGTGCATGACGTTTCAGTAATGAAACATTGCCGAAATATCACATAATATTTATATGGATTTTGTCTTATTACATTGTGTTTATGATACTGGCAAGTTAAAATCGATAAATATTACAAAACAAAAACGGCTTTGATAATATGTCAGTTTCTATCACTTTGATGTTATGCCTTTTGTCTAATTCTCCAACCACTTTTGAATGAATTTTGCACAACATTCTAAAAAAGTCTGAAGTATAAATATATAATTTTTATTTAGATGACATTTATAATATATAGTCATGATTTTACAAATTTTGAAAGATGGAGGCAATATTCAAATGTTTCCATGAATCAAGCTTAAAATTATATGCGAAAAATGGTGACTGGCCTTTTAAGAACTAGAGATATAGGGCCATATAACAAGGGCCAACACAGAATAAATCTATCCAATCAAAATATTATGGCTGTGAAAATTTATGAAACCTAAAAAAAAAAAAAACATTTTAGTACTTTATTCATAACCCATACCAGTCTCTGCAAGTCACTATCAGTGGCTTGGGTATACAAAAGGTGGGGGATGTCTGCACCGGAGTTATATTTACTGGAAATCATGCGAGAATGTTGCTGAATTATCTTCCATTCCCTCTCGCCTCATTTTTAATTGAATTTTATACCCTTTTTTTTTTTCAATATGGCTTCCACTACATCCACTCACTCCGAATCTCTATTTTTTAGATGATTCTTCATCAACTGAAAGTGTTCTTTCTAATTCTGATAATGTTATTAGTTCCCAAACAACCAAAATTTACATATTTGAAAAGTCAGGTGAAACTCTTTAAGACACAGATTTTGGTCTGATGTTTCCCAAGATGATCAGCAGATTCACAACTTCTCATTTTCTGTCCCATCCTAGGTAGGTCAACTTACATCGTGGTCACCAATTCAAAATTTCAGACTTTTTTTTACAATCCAATTCATTGAAATGATATGCCAGACAACTGATAGGGAAAAAATGATACTAAAATCACCAAAAAAATGTTTTGGTTATTGGACTGAGTCACTTCTTTGGCTGCATTCTCAATTTGGAAATTATACCTCTGCCCTTAATAGAAGCCAACTAGTCTCAAATATTTTTAAAAATGATATCGTTTATTTCTTCAATATCCACAAAAAATGTTTCAGGCACATTTATTTTATGCTCCATGCCAGTACTTCTGATCCTTGGCCGATTCCAACAAAAGCTCAAAAATAAAACATTTTTAAATTGAAAAAAAAAAAAAGTTTATAATTTTTCTATGGTTCAAAATTTTGCACTTGAAGCAACTGTAAGTTTCAAGGGAAGAATCTCGCTAGAAATAGTAAAATTCCTCTATATTGAACTCCAATGGGACGGAACTTTGGTTCACTGAACATTTGGTGCCACAGTTTAGCAATTTGTTTACTTTTCACAATTTCTAGATCATAAAATTAATTTTTCAAAAATCATAATTTATTTTAATATTAACCAGTAGTTTGTTATTTTAAAAATCACAAAGTTCATTATATCAATGGTATTTTCAATGGAATGGAGAATTGGAGATTACCTTAGGTTCATTATAAGGGAAGGTTTTTTTTTATGTCCCAGGTTCGTATTAGAGAGGTTTTACTGATGTTATATGTTTCCAAGATAGGTTACATCTATTCTTTTATGCCATATCTAAGCTGTGAAACCACTTCATCTCTAATACAACTAGATCTGCCATTCACTTCAAGGATTGTGATTCATCTCATCATTTTCCAGCAAAATCTCCATCAAATAAAAATTTGTTTTCATATTTTTACTGATAGATTCAACACCCTTTCACCCTTATTGAATAACTTACTAGAATGCAGTTATCTAACAGAGACCATTATGCTAAACTGACAAGGAATATCACAGGAAATGAAAAAAATTCATGACCTTCAATGAGGCAAACTCTTGTCTTCAGAAAAAAAAACTTACTTGCACTCTGTTGGAGGAAAAAGTTTGTGGTCAACCTTGCCATTTCATTCCACAGAGAATCAACACAGCTAATCATCAGGCAAGCTAGATGTGGCTCATAAAAAAATGCTAAATCCAACTGCCATTAAAGATTAATTCATATATGGGAGGTGTGGATGTTGCTGACCACTATTGTGCAACATACTTTCTAGAAACACCAAAATGATGGATAAATTTTTTTTCTGGGGTCTAGAATTCAGCCAAAATATGAAAAAAAAATGAGCTACGGCCAAGCAGCCATGAAAAATATCGCGAAGAGTGGGAGGAAAAGTCTGTGAAGCCATGGCAGAATGAACGTTCAAAATATATGAAAGCTTCACACCTTCAACAAGCAGGAAGGAATGGACAATCAGTTCCACAATGCTAACATCAAGACAGGTCAGTTATTCCTAATCCACAACTGGTGGAAAAAATAAAGAGGTTTTTAATTTCATGAATCAGTAGTTACAAACCAGCTCATCATTTGAGGGATTGTTTCCGGGAAAAAAAATACCATTATTTATTGATATATAAAAAAAAATATTTTTTTTTGTACTTTTTCATTGATTTATGCACTAATAAATATATTTCCATTTGTAAAACATGATGTTTTAATTATATTTGATAATATGCTGATTTAAGGGGAGAAGCAAGGGTGGAGTGTATTATGTGCACAATAGATGGCATCCTCTATGCTTATGTAAGCAAATGCATGTACAGTAAAGGGTTAATAAAGAAAATTAGTGTATCCCTTAACTAGACTCACTTACTAAAACACCCATTTGAATAGTTCAAAGCACATAAAAACATTATTTACAAACTTTGAGGTTTGCTCAATTAAATCCATCTTTAAAAGTACATTTTAATCCTTAAACCACTACTTAAATTTAAAGATTCATTGAATATCAGAGTAGGCACGATTCTAGTGCAAACAATGGATGGACAGGAAAAGGTAGCATCATATAATAGTAAAACTCTAATCAAATCAAACCCCAACTATTCAACCACTGAGCAAGAATGTTTAGCAATGGATTAAGCAATGTTATTATAAAGACCATTTTTAGTGTTGAGAGACCACCCTACTCTACTAGTACTGCTAGCCAGATGGGCTCTAAAAATCAAGGAATATATTAATGGAAGAAGCATTTTGATACCTACTTTATCAAGAGGACCACTGCCTGAAACTGAACCAAGGTGATTGCAAAAAAGATGTCCTTAACAATAAAAAGGAATTTGAAGGATTACTTCAACAATGAATGTCATAGTGTCTTATGCATTTGCCCATAGAATAAACACTAACTTAACCCTAGATTACTTAAAACCCTATAATTCGAACATTTCCTTTTCTCTAGAAATGGAACGATCACTCTTGGACGTTCTGGTCATACAAATTAGTGCAAAATTGCATAAACACTAACTTAATCCTAGATTCTTTAAAACCCTATAATTCGAACATTTCCTTTTCTCTAGAAATGGAACGATCACTCTTGGACGTTCTGGTCATACAAATTAGTGCGAAATTACATACATCTGTGTTTTATGAAACTAACCCATTTCCTCTCTTACTGCCCCATTTGCTTCAAAATTATTGTGAAAACAATTTAAAATGAGAATGTACGCACTTCTTTGCCTTCTTTTAAGACTTTCGATAAAACTATCATTATCAGGCCTCTCAATGTATCAGACTATCCTTGATGGTGAAGCATTTTTTCACCATTAACCTACCCTGAAACAAGAGTTTTAAAAGCTCGCTGTGTAATCAATAATCTTCCATATGCAACTCATTTATTTTACCTCAAAATATTTTTAGAGTCAATGTTTCTCGCCATCACACTTATTTCTTATAATATAGTTTTTACTTTGACAGGAAGTCCCTCGTTATCTGATCAGTGATAGGGATTTACAGTTCGTAAGCAAGAGAGTTTACAAAGCTCACTGTGTAATCAATAATCTTCCATGTGCAACTCATTTATTTTACCACAAAATATTTTTGGAGTCAATGTTTCACAATGTTTCTCGCCATCACACTTATTTCTTATAATATAGTTTTCCTTTGACATGAAGTCCCTCGTTATCTGATCAGTGATAGGGATTTACAGTTCACAAGCAACTTACTGAAAGAAATCATGAGAATTTGCAAAGTAAAACCCTGATTCTCTACCAGCTACTGCCTGCCAACAATTGGATTAACTGAATGTTTGAACAAAACGATGATCAAAATGCTGAGCATGTAAATAAATGTAATCCAGAAAAATTGGGAGGAATTATTGCTTATTACTCATGCATAAAACTCTGTTGCAAGAAACAACTCTATTCTCACTGTTCTTGCTTCTATATGCTAGAAGCCAGAGCCTTTCTTAAATATCCATGTTGATATCGAGACCAGCACAAGTGATTATGAAGACTACATGAAGGTCCTACTGAGAAAGGTTTATATTTGAAGAAAATAGGGCATTTGTGAATGTTCAAGACTGTATGAGGAGTTACTATAATGGAAAACATTGCATTGGTAAATAATCAAATATATTTAGTATCATATGAATAAGGGAAATGTGAGAACTCTCTCTACAAAGAAGATAATTCTATACATACAAATATTTTGAAAATAAAGCAATTCATATTTAAATCTTTAGGTAATAATGGCAATATATTGGATTAAATAAAAGATTATTTGCCAATATTTTATCAGTTGGCTGAATTACATTTTGTATAAACAATAATGACGCTAAAATTTTAAATACAAAATGTAATCCCTTTACAAAGGTTGGCATTCAGACAACCGAAATATTGGCAAATAAATATTTTTATTCAATCCAATATATGCTTTTTATTACCTAAATACATAATATTAGTAAAAGCGTCAGAAGAAAATCCTTTAGAAACACCTCTGATAATGAATCATAGACTATTTATCAAGGAAGAAACCCTACTATAAGTATGTAGGAGCCTGAACAAGGGGATAATGTTATTAAGAATCTGTGGTCTATACTTGGTGACTCATCAATTACTTATGTGAGATCCAACACCTTCTTCTGTGAATATTTGGTCTTTTGTCAGCCTTTATTGATACTATAATGAATAAATTTGTAAATAATTGTCTTTTGTAGAAAATAAATTATTTTGTCTCTACATGCTCTGAGCTTATTTACTACATAGCCATGAAACAATCAATATTTGACACAAAGCCAACCCTTACATGACACACTGCAACAATATTTACATGCAATCAATTTATATGTGAATTTCATCTTAGCTCAAAAATGAAATGTTCAATAGAAATGGAAGCAAATGCCACTGGAATTTAGGATATGCTGTGAAAGAACAAATGGTAAAGTATTACATGAAATATTGAGATGATTCTCTCAATATTTGTTTAAAATATGTTCTAAATTTCATGTATTCTACAGGTTCTTTAAACATTTAAGAACAATATTCAAAGGAATGATCAAAGGTCTGGTTATTGAAAAGGCAAAAAGAAGACTGTCCACAATTTTTGGGCGCGATGTTTTGCAAAAAGATGTTCATTCCATTCTTCGTTGAATAATGACCACAAATTTAACAGGTTTTGCTATTTTTATATTATTTAGGACCAATATATGGAAAAGTTGGAGGTTATCAATCAATCAATGCCTTTATAAAGATCTTTAGTCTTATATAACATATTCTCCTGACAGATACCAAAATGAGTGGAAAAGAGATAAAGGAACTAGAATAAAGTTATATGGGATGATCTACTTTTTATTTACAGATTAATTAAGTTATGGGAAAGGTTAGAAAAACACTTGACTCAACAAAAAAAACATAACAAATATATAAAACACACTAGAGCCTGCATACATTTTTAGAGAGAGAAAGCAATAAGATAAAGTGAAGTTGGAGACTATCTTGCTCTGTAATATCAGCTCTTACAGTTCCATTAAACTTTTGTCTTTTTATCTTAATGATTGGAGATCAAAAACACTGCAAAGTCATTTTCTTTCATTTTATTTAAAAAGATAATATTTTCAGCATTCATCAATATGATATTTTAAAAACTTGTGCCAAGTTGATGAATCTTATTGAGCATATTTGTTTCTTTAATTATTTGTTGACAAAAGGCTTTGTAAAAATAGAAATTATAAAATGGTATACTTGTTATCAGGTGGAAAATGATACTTTTGGCGAGTCTCTATTATCATGTGACATCCTCCCATTCACAAGCAGAATTGTCTAAAATATCATTATTTCCATCAAAGGAATAAATTTCTCTGTCATCTTAATCAATTGACAATGAATTAGAAGTATCTGATTCTGAAAAATCAAAAGCCTAATATATGTTGATACACTAGCCATCAGTAAAGTTGCTTTCAAAAATGCGCCAAATTATGAACACAAAATCAATAGTAAAATGGGCAGCAAGCAGGAATATATCAGAATACCCTAAAAAAGTCATACATCTAACAAGGCTTCCGTTCTTAAAAAGGAACTGCAGCAGTTATTTCTGAGATTTTATAATCTGATTTATTTGTAGTGTTCAAAAAGGGTTAAATCATCTTGATCCTACAAAAGTTCCCAGTGCAAACAACATCACTGGATCTATTTTTTAAAATCTCAGCTCCGGGGCCCCATCAAACATTTAAATCTAGTTACTTACAGTTGGAGCTCCTATACCTAGCCTAAAAAGTGAAAATATGCCACAATTATCCACAAGCCAGACAAGGCTGAGAACTACCCAACCAACTACAGACCTATCTCTCCCAACTCATATCTCTTGCAAAATGATGGAACACATTATATTCAAATAGACTAACATTTTTTCTCAACCTCAAAAATCTACTAGAGCCTTATCAAAGAGCTTTTAAAAAATATCAAGGTACAAAGGATTCAATCTTTTACTTTATTCAACAAGTTACCGAAAACTTTCATCATAAACAATGCAAACAACTATACTAGCTTTCATTGACCTCTCCCAAGCCTTTGACAGAGTCTGGAAAGAAAAACTAATTCTCAAACTCAATAATTTGAGATGAAGGGAAGCATGTGGGTTGGATCAGCACCTTTCTATCCAAAAGCGCACCATACAGGTCAATTTCAATAGCAATATATCACAAATCACCCAAATTTACTAATATTTCCTAAAGGGTCAACCCATAGTTCTATTCTTTTCAACATCTACTTGAATGATTCATACCATCAAACTACCACTAAAATTGTCATTTCTGCAGAGGGTATAATCTTCTGGTTCTCCAAAACAACCTCTCCCATGCAGAACACTCTAAACAAAGCTATATGGTAATTCATAAACTGAAACTATCTATTAACATAACAAAATCTAAAATTGGCCTTTTCACAATTAACAATCACCTTAGCCAATGGACCCAAATATTTTGTCAATAACTCAACAATCAAATATCTAGATTCCTCAAGATATCTTGGTGTAACACTTGACCCTTAAAAAATATATTGATACCATGATACACAGTGCTAAAAGACTCCAAATTCTAACAAAATACCAGGCCTAAACTAGGATGCAAATGCCAATATCTTACACAAAAAATACCTTACACTCATAAAGCCTATTTTGAATATGCTGCCCATCCAAGGGAGTGCAACCAAAATCATCACCAACCCTTAAGGATCTTGCTCAAATTACATTACAGAACTCATACAATTCCAACCTTCTTTCCCTGCACCTAGTAATAAATTTCTGTTTTTTCAAATTCATATTCAAAAGTTGAATCTCCCAAAAATAATAGGAAATTTTGTTCAAAATTGGAACCCAAATCAAAGACTCAAACATCCCAATTCTCTCAACATGGCTTACAATTCCCATCTTTTAGATATCCCAATCAATCCAAAACACAAAACTTTCTACCCTCCACACAGATTTCACAATAAAGCCAAGTGTATACCTATCTCCAAACTAATCCTCCACACAACCATAAAACTCAACCAGAATCATTCAAAGCTCTTGGCCTCCAAATCATTGAAAACTTTGACATAACAATTTACACTGATGGCAACCAACTTGAAACTGGACTCTCTGGCAGTGGAATTGCTAAATCCTTGAAAAATCTCCCTTTTTCACCCTGGACACATCATTCATTTTATAAATTAAAACTCTCGGCAATAGATACTGTGTTCTCAAAAACATTGACATCAAATCATCAAGTAAAATAATCAACTACTCTGACTCAATAGCAGCTATTTACACCCTTCAAACCAGTTTCTCCAGCCATATCCTCCTCTCAAGAGCATTGCCATATTTATAAACCAACTCCCAGTCAATAGCTCCATTGAAGTACAATGGCTTCCAGTTTATTTTGGAATTCCTGGAAATGAACCAGCTGACTCTGGCAAAATCTAGAGCTTTTGGCCACCCTGAGGCCAGACAAGCTACCACCCTACTAGATGATGAAAAGATCTTATCTGTACCATCCTGGCACAATGCCAAGAAGAATGGAAATCTACTACAGCACATGACTGGTACAGAGCAGAAGGGACAAGCAGTAATTCTGTTCTCCCAAGGGAATAGTAGCCCTTGAATTCCAGACTTAAATCTGGGTATCTATGAAAAAAACAGGACGGGAACAGGTGAACAAATCAGGAAAAGTCCATCTGGCCAAGAGTGAAGTCGTGTTCGCCCTTGTTGATGGCTGCTGTTGGATGATGATTCTGAATGTTACTTTCTTTGTTCTCCATAATGCACAAAGGTAAATAAAGAAGAGTCAAACAGAGATCATTACTGATTCTATGTGCTCATTTGACCTTGTCACAGCAGCAGCATAACAAATGGATTCAGAAGTAGGATCTATGTTAGTGAAGACAATTCTGAATTCCTGTGAAACAGTAAATGGAAGCAGAATAATCACAATTCATTCAAGCTCTCCTCTCAGCTATGAAAGGATTCAGTGAAGAAATCTGGGAAGATCACTCAATGGCAGTAGACTCAAAATCTGAACTTTACAAAATGGGAAACGCCCTATGGAAAAAGGATCAAGATGGCAGCATGGATACGGTACTATAGTTGAGGAAAGCAGGCTGATCTCTCCTGACAACAGCTGTGGCATGAGTAGTTTGAAGCAAGTCAAGCAAACGGAGAAAGAGTGCCCTCCATATGATGTGCTATGCTGAAATACAACCCCCGGGATCCTTTCTAAACATCTACATGAGAAAATTGTCTAACATGGTGAGCTGCAATATGAATTGACTGCTGCGACGAGGCCAGACTGTCTGGGACTACAGTGGTTATTTAACTGGACAAATTGGGGCTGTGCCCTCTGTAGAAGTGTGACAAGACTGGATAGTCGAAGCACATTGAAGTTGGTGCCAGCGAAGCATTAAATGCTCCAGGAAAGTCCGACTGTAATGTGGTTCCATGTAATTTGTCAGCACTGCTATCTGCATTCCACTCAAGAGGTGAGCCATGGATTTTGGCTTACCATCTTCACTCCTTCCTCCAAAAGGTGCAAGGCAAGCAGTCATCGCCTGGAAAGTTATGCTCTAATTGAGACTACCATGCTACCCGACATTTTCAGCAGGTTTTCAGAGCCCACAGTGCAGTGCAAAATCGGTGAAAGGAAACCCAAGTCTAGAAGCTTTGAAAATAGTGAGTTCAAGGAACAAGAAAATGGGATACCAAAAGAAAACTTCCGCTGGAAAATGGACTGATCCTACTGAGCAATTGGAAGCTTGATAAGGACGAATGTGCTGGACAGACAGATGGAGAGCATGAGTCAGGAAGACACTTCCACGGTAAATAAAGACAACCTATAGCGCTGAAATGGGCAGAAATGAGAGATAGAGTGCAATATAAATGTTCTTAAATATAGGAAAACAAACTCCAACTTTGCTGGTCATAAGCCCGGATGAAAAAGGAGGAGGGGGCACTAACAAGCTAGCTTGAAAACCTGGTGTCAGCTAGCCTAGCTGTAGTACCCTGTAAGGGCTCCCGATCCAGGGATACAAGCAGTATGAGCAGTGTCTATGTTAGAAGGCTGTACAAGCATTGCTTCTGCATGTCAGAGGCAGTCATTTCATATTGGAGCTAAGTCAGCCTGCTACTGAGTAGTGCTTCCAGTCGTAATGAAAAAGGCAAATGCATTCTACTTCCTCCAGTCAAATGGTTGTCAAATCTCCTCACTATGCTGCATCGGCCATTGCGCAGAATATTCAGGGCTGCATCTGTAGTTTAGACAGAGGGCTTCATTTGGGAAATTCCCAACAGTCTTCAAATGCCAGATTGAATGATCTTCAGTGCAACATCAATGGCATATCTAAAATAAGAGCAAGGTCAAGCTGGAGGAGATATTATCACTGGCAGATTCCAAAAGTGTTAATATCAATTGTCTACTAGAACCCACGCTTACCCCCAACATCTTTTTAAGGCGAAGGGCTTCAAAATACTGAGAAAAGATAGGCCATCAGCAGATAGAGAAGGAGAACTCCTGACCCTCATCAAAGTCTTTTCTTTTGAAGATAATACGAAAATAGTGACCAAAAAGATTCAGGATATGGGCAAGGAGAAAATCAAAATAATGACAATAACATCACAAGCAGTGAGCTATGGTTGCCATCATGTGAAGAACCATTGTCCTCTAATAGGCTGGTTACTAAACAACAAGAGCCAATGGTGTTGACACTGACAGAATTGAAAGAGGACCCGAATTAGAACATGGTTCAACAAAAAGTGTAATGAGCTTTATATTTTAAATATGGATTGAAGGATTAAAGGTCCTCCTGATGACTGTAGAGATTTGCCCTTCTTGAACAAACAACTTTCTAGAAGGAGTCATGTTACAAAAGCATCCACCACATGTGAACCGCAAAGGGGGGGGGGCAGATGGACCAATCAGGAAGAAGAAGCCCATTTGGCCAAGAGTAAAGTCAGACAAGTGTTTTAATTAAGTACTCCTTGAAAGTCTCTGAAAAAGAATTTTTCATGTTAGACTGGACATTGCAAACATTTGGGTACCACAACATGACAACCCAAATTTTCATACAGCAGTTTACAAAAAGTTTTTCAGAAAAAAAAAAAGGAATACTTATGGCGGGGGGTCCCAGCTCTTTAATCATGTCATATCATCAGTATGACAATATTTTATCTTATGATCAAAAATAATATGAAAGGGCATGATATCTGTATACTGTGGAGTATGTCCTAAAATGAGCAAAACCAAGAAGCTGAAGATTTCCATTCTAGGCTTACAGCGTTTTTATGAAGAAAGAAAAAATGTCTCCATCAATATGTAGCAGTCAAAAAGAAAAATATTTATATGAAGAAAATGAAGTTGAAAAAAAATCCATTTCATAACTCTCCTTCATACACACCTTTATACATATATACTTGGGATCTTATGCGTATATGCTTGTACTAGGTTAGCTTTAAAGTGACTTCCAAATTTGCGGAAAATGTAAAAATGTTTGGAAAAACAAATAGACTATTCAAATTTTTAATTTGTAATCAATTTGATTGAAAATGGGAAAAATTTTCCTAATTCAAGGTAAAAAAAAAAGATAAAATCTAAATATTTGACTTAAAATGAAAATTTGCTACCCTATAAAGTTAAGGTCTATAAAGAATCTCTAACTAGTCAGAAACCTGGAATATGGAAATCATCCAATAATTTACCTGATATTCTCGGTTGAATAACAAGGATATGATATAAAGAGGCTATTTTGAGGATTTTTTGTGTATATATTCAAAAAGTGAAATTCGTTTTAAACCTTATTATGAACAAGGCCTATTATTTAACCCCTTTTTAAAATTAATGATCCATCTCTTTTAAAAAAGATTTTAAAAGATTTTTAAAATCAACTGTGAATCATATAATACTGGGATATTAAGAACCAATATCAAATTTAAATAAAAACATAAAATAGAATGATAAAAATATTGTTATTTGATACTGATAAGAGCTTATATTAAAACACATTAAGTTATTACATACATTTTGGATATTATAGATACACAAGGTAATAAGACCAAATCCAAAACACTATTTATTCGAATTTGACCTTTTTACTTTGTGTTTCTAAAACATTTTAAGTTTATTTTTAAAGAAATTATAAACACCGATTAAAAAATGTGTTTTAAGAAAATGATATATAGAATCGATAATATTTGTGAAACACTTGTTTGACTCTGATAGTTTATGGCAAAAAAAAACTTTAAGGAGTTGAGAAAGAAGCCTGATATTTGCTATTTCTTTCCTCTTTTAAGTCCAAAAAATCCTAACAATTAAATCTGGCCTGATGGGATCAAAGTTATTATCGTGCATCACAGACATTCCATTTATGCAAATTTAAAATATGGTGTGATCAACATACACATTAGGTAATTAATTAATACATCATTTTACACAAATTGGTTATTGTTCAATTAATTTTTGATAACCTAGAGATTAACACATTCTACTATTTAAAATGACCTAATTAATGAAAATACATTTGTGCCAGTGAACATTCTCACTAAAGTAAACCTCCAAAAGATGCTTTCTCTAAGCATTATTCAGTAATGTAATATAAAATACACATTTACATTAGCAAATGAAAAATTATCAAATTGAAAATTAAAGTGATAATTTATATTATTCTGCTAATGAGGATGTCTTTTAGGTAAAAAAATATCAATTAATAATGCATTGGGAAGGTACCTGTTGTTTGGAGGTCTCTGCTACCGAGAAGGATTGTTCAATTGAAGTAAAATTTTATGAATATAACTTTCTTTGTTTAGAGGTGCCACTATCATGAGTGTCTGCTCACCGATGTTCTATATATTGAGAAAATAAATATAGAATTTGGTGAAGCACATGGCACACTGAAGAAAAGGAGAAGAACTGCATTCTACAATGGATTCCTGCCCATGTTGGGATCGAAGGTAATGAGATGGCAGATGAATTAGCAAAGCAAGCCAGAAAGCTTAGCCAAAGGAAAGAAGAAATGTCAATATTCGACGCTGATGCTTTGGCAAAATACAAGATAATTAAACAAAAAATTAGAAAAGATCAAATATGTGAAATAAACTCTGAGAGAAAACTGACAAAAACTATAACAAGACTTAGAACAAAACACTATAAAGGAATGGCAATACATCCAGATGGCACAAGAACCTATAGGGCATGCAACAACTGTCCTGGTGTGGAACTAATACCTACTCACATATTCTCATGCCCAGCAATGGCCGCAGCCTTGCAGAAAATTGACATAAACCCAGAGCAGCAGTTTTACACACCCAAGATAGTGGACATTGGTGCGGCTGTGATAGAGATGTACAAGGACATCTGAGGCTCTTCTTTGGACACGACAACAACAGTGAAGCACATAACTTGCTAATCTGTTAAGCCACTTTGATTTATATGTATAAACTTCAAAATACACGCATAATTTATTAATTAACTTTATTAAATTGGAACATTAATAAGATTTGACTAAGTATCATTCTAGACCTGTTTGTAGAATGTGTCATTTCTCTAGTCTCATATATCAAGTTAACATATTGTAAATTTGTTTATATTTTAAATAAGGTGGGCCTTTATTTATTATTGATCCCTTTAGAAGGCCTTACCTAAAAAAAGGAACAGAAAAATAGATGCCCTTATCAAGCTAACATTTATATCTAAATAGGTTAATAAATCTTCCTCATCAATTAAAGATCAATATTCATTATTGCCAAGAGATTTTGGTGTATATAGCATATCACTTGTTTTTAATTCAAAAATA
This sequence comes from Cordylochernes scorpioides, assembly GCA_030710605.1. NCBI lineage: Eukaryota > Metazoa > Arthropoda > Arachnida > Pseudoscorpiones > Chernetidae > Cordylochernes > Cordylochernes scorpioides. The sequence continues at coordinate 6,943,142 of CP092864.1, read as the reverse complement.
TAATTTCGAAAGGAAAAATGGGGAAGCTATATAGTAAGTAGTAGTAAGGAAATAGATACCTCTGATGTTTTGAGAATTTTATTTTACAATGTCATATGGCAGCTATTCAGTTCCAATTGCTAAGTAAAGTAATAATTTGGATTATAGATTAAAAACATATAGTGACTAAAACAAATCCAAAAATTATATATAAAGTTTCTGTAACAATGTTGTTAGCATCTAAATGTATTTTTTTTCAGTACTTTACATTTTATATTCCAAATTTTTGTCTGAAGATGTAAACAAAATGCTGTTACCAAAATGTCATTCATAATTGAATTGATTTGGTATTCTTACATTGTTTCTATTTCTATGTGCTCTCTAACACCAACAATAAAAGATGACACACTTTATATACCAAATCTATGAATGAAGAAAAATAGGACAGGCTCAAAACAAAAAAAGGATGGTAACAATAAAGAACACACAAGCTCAAGGGCAGAAAAACTGAAGCTACAAAACACCAAGGGAAAAGAGATTATGCTCTAAAAAATTATGCCATAATTTTGACAGCTATTTTAAAATAAAAAGCTTACCTTCACACGTTAATTACTTTGCTTTTTCTTGCCGATCCACAGTCTTGATTACCAAGAAGTTGCCTGCAAACAAAACAAATATGAAACCTGAATTTAGCACCTTATTTATCATTCATTTTTCAACTGATAATTTCATGACACCAAAGAAATGGACAATGTCTCTGCTGAGAGAAAAATAAAAACATTGTAATGTGCTGGTGAGTTAAATAAACTTTTATTATACTACCAATTTAATACTTTGTTCCTAAAATTTTTTCAAATATTGATAAGAAAATTTAAAGCTCAGAAATTTGCATGAGAATGTACAATTTGGATTATAGATTAGAAACACAATGTAATCAAAAATCTAAATAAATAAATAGTGTGACGTTTTGGTAACAACGCTGTTACCAAAACCTCAAACATCATTTATTTATTTGAATTTGGTTTTATTAATCACAGCATCAGTCCCCAAGTCAAAACATCAAGTTTTACTACCCTTGGGGAGAACTGAATCAAGTAGGTCAAAATAGATATCATATGCAAAAAAATCTCAGCAGCTTCAATCTTTTTTCTACCAACCAACTACCATATAATAGCAAGATTGATTTATTTATCAGCTGAAAAATGTGGTATCCTACATTCTGATAGAGATACTATTTGCTTTAACATTGAATATATAAAAAGCGAATACTTTAAAAAATTATGGGTTTATATAAAATATAATATACAGTATTTATATTCATGTATGAAATATATCTATATTCAAAAATAGTCAATTTTTTTTTTTTTTTCTGTGAGACTAAGAAAATCTAAATCAGCAAATTTTAATCAACAAAATCCACAAATTCAATGAGATGTCACTCATCATGCACACTATTGCCACAGAAACACCTGGGTTTATTGATCCACTGATTTGTAAAGAAAATTCCCTAAAATTTATTGTTCACAATGTCATAAATTTATTGTATTGGTTATGAGAATTTAAGAAATTATTAGAGAGTAAATATGGGATTATAAAATTTGCTGATTTTCTATTGTTTCCGGATCAATTTTCATTATTCTAAACTCAATAATCTGTAGGAGGGCATTGGGTGAATGCAATTGCTAAAACTAGCTTTCTATGCCTAAAATTCACATACTAAGAATAAATATTTGTTTTTATCTCAGTAAAAAATAACAGTTATATATAATACCTTTCAAACTAATGATATTAAGCTGTTAATAAAAAAACATTATGTAAATTTGTTAGGTTGTTTGGCTTTCAAACAGCCCTATAGGAAATATTTTTCAACTATTCACAAATTGTATCATATCTTACTTAATAGAAAATCATTATTATGGATATATCCCAAACAGCAATGTGTTAACTTCCAAAATTGATCAAAAGAACAGTAAAATAAGATAATTGGGAAGTCGAAGGATGTCCTTCAGTGACCATAATTCTCTCAATTGCGTCTAACAATAAAATAAAAAAGCATTTTAGATTGGGAAGAGCAGGATATAAATGCAAAAAGAAATATTCTGACCACCTTATAGGATAAATACATCTAAAGAGATTAAATATTGTTTTAAATATATAAGGTATAGCTGCGCCAAATGTATATATTCTTTCAGATAAAAAATTATGCTGAATTGCCTTAAAACTGTCCAAATATTCCAATACATTATAAGAGAATATTTTAACTTGATAATGTATCAACTTTTCAAACTTATGAAAAATAAGTTTGAAATCCAAGGGCAGTCCAAATTAAAGGCCTTATTATTAACACAAGGTAATCTATAATCCAAATTGTGCCTTATCAGGCCTTATTATTAAAGAGTTCAACTGGGGAAGCAACAAAAAAACGTTGCTGCGACATCATTTTGACAAATTCTTCGATCAGTCAATCATAGAACAAGATGGGAAGGGAGGGGGGGAAGATTATGAAGCTGAGCTTTTTGAATTCTACTCTATTTATACAAATGCACATTATGAGAATAAATGGCAGTATATAATTGTTCTGTGAGCTTTAGAATTTATTTTTATATCTTCTTAATATATATGATAAAGCACAATTTGGATTATAGATTATAATAAAAGAAAATAAGACCTAATCCAAATAATTTATTAGTGTGTGACGTTTCGGCAACAACATTGTCACCATCATCAGACAAAAGAATAAAAAAATTTATTCTTTTGTCTGATGATGGTGACACTTTTAAAACATAGAACTATATACGTCAAAAATAAATATATATAACGTAAAATAACAGCTTTTATTTAAAATGTAACAGCGCATGCGCAGTTAACGCCTTAGTAAAAGAAAGAAATGTCATTTTTTATTTACAGAATTATCCATAAAAGAATTATTTTAATGGATAATATGCTTATTAAGTCTCCAAATATACTATAAGTAATAATTTTAGTTGTCAACAATAGAATTCATTAATTTGTTGCACAAAATGTAACCGCTGAAAAAACTAGCACTAATATTTAAAAGGGTATAATATATTAATTATTATTAAAGGCCTGAAATTATAAATTACGCCTTTTAAACGTTTCTATATGCAAATAATATTTTTCCCTTAGAAATACACTTACTTAGTTAGGCGCGACAGATTGAGCCGTAAATTTTTTTTGTAGATTTATAAGGCTTATAAAATATGATGATAAGCTTGCGCTGTTGTGAACCAATGTTGTCTTTGGATCCCAAATAATAATAAAATATTTTGTGTTCGATTGAAAAGCAAAAAGGAAAAAAATATTTAATAGATTAAATTAAGTAACCTATTCTAATAATTAAAAATCGCCTTCTTATAAAAGGCTCTTATTTTAAAAATATAAATATTTAAAAAGATAAGATATTTATGTTTGTTTTTTTTTATCCAATATATGCCTTTTTAATTAAATATATATATATAAATGAACTAATATAAAATATTATTTGAACTATTTCCACACAAATAAAAGGGGCAATTAAATTAGAGTTGCTGCATTATGTTTGCCCAATTACTTTAAATCAATTTGCAAATAATCAATAATTTATCCCTTTCTGACATGTGTTATGGCTTAACTTTTATATAATATATTGTTGCGCGCACTTAATGATTAAATAGCATAACATTATATTCACATAAAAATAAAAATAATACACCAAACTAGGCGGCATAAAATAGTGGCCTCGGGTCGGTGATAAAGCCAAAACACCAGCTTTGTAAAACCGAAGAGCTAATGGCCCTTGTCAGTCCCGAGCGGGCTTTATTTCTTGAGATCCACAATGGATCAAATGAAATATTTACAATGTCTAATTTTGAAAAAAGAGGGGAGCCTTTTTTTATAGTTAATTATCCTCTGAACAAAATTCCAACTATTTTTTGGCCATATAAATAGCCAAGCCAATTTTTTAGATAGCTACCTCTTTTGAAGATTGTGAAAATTTCTCTGATACCTTTTTGATCATGAACAAAAATCCGCCCTCTGGACTGACGAGGGCCATTAGCTCAAAACAATAGTGTCATGTTAACTTGATGTTGTAATTAATTTAAAATATAATATTGACTTTAGAATAAGAAATTTATTTAGGATAATTTTACATTATTATTTTTACAAATGGTCTCCATGTGGAGAGAGAGAGAGAGAGAGAGATGTTTCTCAGTTTGCCAAAGCTAGTGTTGTGTCTTTGTCGCTATTCCAAGGCCACTAAGTTTGCAAGAATAGATGGCGTTTAGTTTTTATGTTTGATGTGACCTTTATTTTTTATCGGAAATTATCCTCCCAAAAAATCCAAAACATTATTTCTTTTGAATGAATAATTTAGGGGTTTATTGAATTATATTTAGAGTGAATAATATTAGCTGAGATGCTGTCTAGAATAAGGTACACAAACCACGAGAGCATAGATTACTGTAAATTCTATTTTGCAAAGATTGACTCAAAGATTCCACCACTATGTCAGAGCCAAGATTTGCCATTTTTACTAATAAAACAATTTGCATCTGTTTTTACTGCAAAAAGAACTAAGTTACATTAAATTCGAATATGTAATCTGTCAAATATTAAAACAAATTAAGTATATAAATTGAAAATATATATTAATTGGAAAAGGTTATATAAGTTTATATATATGTTTGAATTACACATTTATATAAAACAAAATACACACTATTGCATAAATTATTATAAATATATGTTTATTTTTTAAAATATTATTTTGGCATTTTTTATTTTTTAAAATTTATATTTGGCATCACTGTGCGCCTTTCAAGATTTTGTGGCGCGCGCATCTCCAGGTTTTAATAATTTAGGTAAATATATTTTTATTTTATAGTTTATAAATAATTTTTATAATTATTCTATTATTTTATTCTGTTATGTTTTTTTTTGTCCATATTCGTCTTGAGCCAAGACTTCACAGATCACATGCTACCGGTAAGCAAGTGACATCAGTCAATAAGGGGGGAATAGTTTAAAATGTCAACATAAATTTAGCGCCCTATATCGCCGAAATTCTAAATTTTATATTCCCTTATTTTTATATTACAAGCCATTTTCTACAGCCCATATACTGCAGTGAATAAAAATTGAAAGAGCTTGGCTTATTTATAGTGAACCCTCCCAGCCATTTCTTCAGTTTATTCTCCACCCTGTTCTACTGTTGTAATAGACTGAAATTCCATTATACCTTTGGACAATGGTCTTCCAATAAGTGGTTAGGCAGCATCCTAATTAATCACGGTAATTTAATGATGATATTTGAAAAGTTTCCTTTGTAATTTTAGGTAAGAGCATTGCTTGTGATACATTAAATCTTCAATTTAGGTAAATATATCTACATTCATAGAGAAGTATATGACTAGATCTCTTTAAATATCCATTTACTGTATGCTATAATAAAAAGCAAGGTATATACAATAGTGTAATACCATAGTAGGTATCAAAGGTATACCTGTTTATTATCTGGAATACTGATATATACATTTTAGCAGCTAATTGGAGGACAAAGTAAACACCAAGAACCATTCACCCCCTTTCTAGTTGACTACTCTATAAACATGTGACCTGTGTCCTTTTAAAAATAATTAATTTATATATTTTTTTCTATTAATTTGTTTTATATGTTGATAGGATATCACACATATCAGATTATCCAAACAACCAATAAAGTATTCATATTACTTCTCATCAGTTTTAAAAAGAGCTATCTTAAGAAATTATATTTATATATATTCTATTTATGTCATCATGACAGTTTTTGGTATGAGGATGGTAACAACACAGTTACCATTACACATTATTTATTTATATTTGGTTTTATTATCTTGTAATTCATCATCATGTTCTTTCATGTCTCTGGTGGTTTTTTCTTCTATATCCTTTTCATGGGTACTTCATTCTCTCTAATCTGCATAATCAGATTCTTTTTTTCCCATAAGGATCCATGATGGGAAAAAAAGGGGCTGCCATTGTCAGTTAGCTTATTCAGGGGGGCACCATATGGGGCGACAGATGTTCCCCTTTGTATAACTACACAAAGGGATTTAAAAAAAAAGAGGATTCTTTTCATCCCCCCCTCTTTTAAATTCTTCTTTATTCAGCCTTCTCCATTTTACATACAATAGTTTGATGAACTTGTTTCGAGATAGTATATTTTTCATAGATAATATCTAGTTAACAATAAACTTATGGTTTTAATTAATATTTTTTTTTGTTTTATATATATATATTTTGGAATGTAAAGTACTTAAAATTTTAATTTACCAGCTAAAAGGATAAAGCAATATGATGCATTTTTAAGAAATATTTAAAAGTTATCCCATTTTATTGTTGATTAAGGTCATGGAAACTGAATTTCATTTTCAATAATGAAAGTGTCAGCAATTTACAGTTAATTCTTGCTAATGAGAAACACAAAGTAATAAGATCAAATAGTCACAAGGTAATAAGACCAAATCCAAATAAATAAATAGTGTGTGACGTTTCGGTAACAGTGTTGTTAGCATCTTCAGACAAAAGTATTGAATGAGAAATTTTACCACAGCATGTTTTTAAATAGTTCCTGTTATCAAGTGTGTAAACAAGATAACAGATAAGAAGAATACATTCTTGTTTTTACGTTCTTATTACCTTGTGTTTATAATCTATAATCCAAATTGTGCCTTATCAAGATCAAATAGTGTGTGATGTTTCAGTACCAACAATTTAAAAAAGAAACGCAAAGCAATAAGACCAAATCTAAATAAATAAATAGTGTGTGATGTACATTGTTACAGAAATGTCACACTATTTATTTATTTGAATTTGGTCTTATTACTTTGTTTCATTCAGTACTTTTGTCTGATAATGGTTACAGCATTGTTACCGACACGTCACACTATATATTTATTTGGATTTGGTGTCGTATTACTTTGTGTTTATAATCCAAATTGTTTTGAAAATAGAGCAATCCATTCTTAATTCATTAGATAATAAAAGGCATATATTGGATTTAATAAAATTTTAAATATTAATATATATATAAATAATATAAATATTAAAATATTATATCCAATATATGCCTTTTATTATCTAATGAATTAAGTATGGATTGCTCTATTTTCAAAACGATTTTAACCAGTTTTGGTACCGACGCGCTTCGCCTAGCCAGAAGGCATAATAAATATTTTATTAAATCCAATATATGCCTTTTATTATCTAATCCAAATTGTATATATACCTTATCTTGCTAATGAGATTTAACTCCTATTTTTTTATTCAATATATTCTACTGCTGTATTTAAATGTTGTTTCGCCCATAGTCAGAGACATTCATACAAAGTGTCGTTAATCATAAAGTCTATCAAGAGTAAAAATTTGGAATTGAGTCAAATTTTTAAAATATTGTTTGACAATTGACAATTTGATTCTTTTAATCATATTTTACAAAGGTGGAAAAATAAAAGAGTAAAAGGGTATATAAAGTGTAGGGGAATATATATATAGTTGTGTTCAAATTTCTTCAGCAAGGAAGGTTTCCAACCTTGAGAGAGTTCTCCTCCAGAAAAGGTCTTCTTGTACACTCCTCAGTTCCGCGCCGAGGAAGTACCTTAAATATAAAATATTGTTTGATTTTAGCCTGATTTCATTTGTATAATTTATATGCCAGATCATATACAAAATTTATGATCTTGAGTTAGCCACATAAAACCATTTTTGATCAATAAATGATATAGGCCTATGCCCTACTTCCAATTTAAAATGACAATAAAAAAATATTGCTCTTGGTATACAAAGTAATAAGACCAAATAGTGTGTGATGTTTCGGTAAAAGAGTTGTTACCATCATTAGACACAAGTATTAAATGGACTATTGATTAGAAACATAAATTAATATGAACAAATCCAAATAATTGAATATTTTCAGTACTTTTGTCTGATGATGGTAACAAGGCTGTTACCGAAACGTCACACATAATTTATTTATTTGGATTCGTTCTCATTACTTTGTGTTTTCAATCTATAATTTAAATTATACCTTATCATTGCTTTTAATTATTATTAAATATGCTGGTGTTATAGTTATTTATTGATCACAATATATATATATTGCCAAGACCACTTAAATATATTGTTTCAAAATTTTTTTTTAAAGGTAGAGAAGACTTTTTTTTACACATTAAGGAAATCAATTTCATTCAGGTGTTTTAAAAAAATACACTTAGAACTATTCCTTTCAATGGCTAGTACAATGATTTTGATTACATTTCTTATTGTTTATATTTTGTTGGTTTATTTTATTAACAGATAAATTAAATCTGTATTTGCATATGTATTTGTATATGTTTATTGTATATGTATTTATATATTTGTATTTGAATTTAATAATTTTGACATGAGTTTCAAATTGTGATTGTTTGCTGTTGTGTTTTCAGGGAGTGTACCAGCCAAGGACTTCTTGTCATTCTGATATTCAACTACACCTGTGCACATGATATGTAGTAAATCCATTGCTTTGTAACATTTTTGACTTTATAATTTATCTCTTATTGAATCACAAGGGGTAATAAGACTGAATAATTGAATAGTGTGTGATGTTTAGGTAACAGCGTTGTTACCATCTTCAAACAAAAGTACTGAATCGGTGTTTGGTAACAATGCTGTTACCGAAACGTCACACACTATTTATTTATTTGGATTTGGTCTTATTACCTTGTGTTTATAATCTATAATTCAAATTGTGCCTTATCACTCTTATTAAATCGTTAATATTTAAACGTTTCCACTAGTTCAGATGCCCATCTCTTCCCCTCCAAAAATAATTGAATGTTTTTTATTTATTTATTTATTTTTTTAGCGATTTTCTAGCCGACACAAATATTTTACAATGCAGTATATTCTCTTTATAAAAGCACTGTTTCAAGGGACTAGGAATTTTAATTACATTTCTTATTGTTTCTTTTTTGTTGTTTTATTTTATTAATGGATAATTTTTATTTGATTTTAATAATTTACTCATAAGTTCCCAATTGTGATTGTTTGCTGTTGTGTTTTTAGGGAGCGCACCAGTCAAGGACTTTTTTGCCATTTTGATATTCACCTACATCTTTGCACGTGATATCTGGTAAATTTATTGCCTTTTAACATTTCTTGATTTTTCTCTTATGATACCGCTGCCAGGGTTGTGCTTTTGAATGTTTAACCATGTTTGAATAGATATCCTAACCCCAATATTGTTTTAAATAACTTGGAAAATTTGAGTAAGATTGATTTAGTGGTGTCTAACCCTATATGCGCCATTGCTGGAAGTTTGGCGTGAGGTAATTAGCTGTCTCCTTTAGTCTGCCTAAGTATATTCATTTGCATTGTTGTACTTGTTTTCCTATAACTCAAAACTTTTAAAAAATACAATATAATTTGATTGCATTGAAATATTGCCCTTCAAAATGTATTGTTGTGACCGATGAAGAGTCCCAGATGGGTTTGTGTGCATCTCTATCATTACAGTCGAAATGTTCTCTATAATGGGTTCTAGTTCATGAAAATATGTGGGTATATATATATATAGGTTTTAGTTCCACACCAGGAAAATTGTTACATGTCCTGTAGGTTCTTGTGCCTTCTGGATATATTGTAATCTTTTTGTAATGTTTCATTCTGAATCTTGTGATTGCTTTTGTGATTCTTTTCTCAGTGTTTATGTTGCTTATATGACCTTTCCTTGTCTTTGGTTGGATTACCTTGGATTTTTCTGCTTATTTTATCTGCTAGCTCATTATCCCCAATTCCAACATGGGCAGGAATCCATTGTAGAATGCAGTTCTTCCCCAATTGTTCCAGTTGGTTTAGTAATGAGTGTATGTTCTGCATGAATTTTGTATTGCCCTTTAGAATTGTTTCTAGTGAAGTTCTCTAGAGTCACCGTTTATTGTTTTGCCGCTGCCTGTGTCAAGAATGGCCAAAAGGGCACACAGGATCGGTCATGATCTATGTTGTACCACTCCTCTTTATTTACTTTCATGCATTATGGAGAACAATGCAAGTAACATACAGGGAGCATCCTCTAACAACTGTTGTCAACAACAGAGATCGCAACTTTACTCTTGGCCAGATAGGCTTCTTCCTTCCTGATTGGTCTGTGCGCTCCTCTCAGCTATTCTTGGGGTGCACACTTGTGGTTGAACTGACCTTGCTTGCCACCATGCCAATGCTGAAGCTTTATTTTGGAAAATTGCCATGATACTGCTCCCCCCCTCAAAAACTGTTCATTCTCAAACGGAGCAAACCTCCTCTCCAGATCTTCAGGAGGCCCCTTAAACTTCAGAATGTCTCTGATTAAATGGGGTATATCAGCTATCCAGAAATGTAATGCAAGAATTAATGTCTCATCATATTTGTTACATCACGTTTGAACTATGGTTCTCCTTTCACTCAGTCAGGTTTGACCCCATTGGCTCTTCTTGTTGTTGAGTAACCTGTCTATCGCAGGATGATGGTTCTTCATATGATGGCGACCATAGTTCACTACTTCTGATGATTTAGTCTGTGGCTTGGTTTCTTCATTGGGCATATCCTGGAACTGGTGCTGCCGCCTCTGTATCATTGATAACTTCTATAGTGCACCCTCATCATTTCTGATTGCAGTTAACTGTAGGGCATCTCTCTTTACTGTGGAAGTTTCTTCCTGACTCACCCTCTCCCGCTCGGGCTTATTCAGTACATATCTGTCTGTTATGCTCCCAAAGTTTTGAGGCAGACTCTTTGCTGATTAAGTCCTCTGTCAGACTCCCATTTTCTTTCTCTAAAAATTTATTCCTAAGCCTTCAAGACTCGGACTTTTTGTGCCAACCTTGCACAGTTTAAAACTGTTGGAGATGTGGGGCTGCATGGTATTCTCAATTACAGTTAAACTATTTTTTAGGCGATGTCTGTTTGCCTTGCACCTTGTCAGATGAAGGAGAAAAATAGTGAGTGAAAATCTGTGGCATGGAGTGCAGATATCAACACTGACACATTACATGGAACTTCCTGGTCACAGACATTATCGTCAGACTTCCATGGAGCTTTCGATTCTAATACTTTTTTGATATACAAAAATTGTGATTTACTTTTATAAAATATCAAAAAACATTGCTCAATATGTTTCTTATTTATTTTTGTATATCTGTTGGATTACCGGCTCCAACTTCAAAGTGCTTTGACAATCCAGTCTTTATGCACTTCCACGAAATGTGAAGCTCCAACACGCCCAGTTGGATCTCCTCTGTAGTCCTAGCCAGTCTGGCCACATCACAGCAGTCTACCACCCCATCATATTGCAGCTCACCATGATCGCTGATTTTTTGGTGGTGTTCAGATCTCTGGGGTAGAATTTCCACATGGCACATTTTCTGGAAGGCACTCTCCAAAGTGTTTAATCATTTGACTGAAGGTTAGATCATCTCCTGGTGACCTCTTAGGATCTATTTTTTCAATTGATGCATTTATCTCACTTAGCTTAAAGTCTCTTAAGAAAATATCTTGTTGATGGTAATTTCTTGCTTGTTTAACTAACTTTCTTATATTGTTTTTAGAGTTTTGTCTTCAATCTTATAGGCGAGTCGGGGTATTTGAAAGATATCCCGCAAATATGTCAGCCACTAGAAGATCAGTGTCAAGATTGTTAACATGTAAATAGAAGTAAAAGCAAGTGTTTAAAACTTTTGCTTCTAGTATTAGAGCATGGTGAGGCCCACCTGAATTCCATTATCACTAGGAATGAAGAGTTGGTTATACCACTTTGATCCTGAAAGCAAACAGAAAAACAGTCTTTTTTTTTGTTTATCCCTAGTACACGTAGTACAGGGAAAAACAGTCTAGAAGACACATGAATATCCTGTGCCAAAGAAGGGTAAAGTTCTCAAGTCAGCAAGAAAGGTAATTGAATTTCCTTCTCTAACTGCTCAGGAATGGTTTACCAACACAACTGCTCCCTCATATAACAGTAAGAATGGCCAGAATTATCAATTTAAAATCTCTGGCCTAAAATATTAAAATCTATAAAGATTTGTTGATACATCCTGTCAATGAACAAACTGTTGTTGAGCATTATGCTGTCAAAAAATATTACAAAAACAATTTCTTTGAAAATAAAAAATGCTTTTATTAGGCAGAGGTTTAAAGTACAAAAAAGAGACAAATTTACAGGCTGCTAACACTATGGGGATCACAAGGGACTGCTGGTCTGTTGATGCTAGTTGTCAATAACGGAAAAATTTGACTGTTGACATCAGATGTTTATAATAGTTAATAGGGGGGATACCTGAACAGATAAGAAGAAAAAATATGGCTGCCTGTCTATTTCCTTAATCCTTTAGGCACAGGCAACTATTGGCCGTTCCTTGGCAACATGCTTCCCTTCATTTCAAACTTTCAAAGTCTAATCTTTTGTCTTTAGATCCATTCTGGCTGTCTTCATTTTCATATCCACGACCCACACAACACCATCTTGTTCAAGAAAGGTCGCAGTCACTATTCTTAGTGGCCAAATGTTGTTGCATAAGTTCTCATCAATAACTATCACCAACTTCTAGGGGTGACCTTAGTTGCTGCCATTTACTTCTTTCAAAGTAGGCAGGTACTCGTGTAATTATCTCCTTCAGAACATGTCGGCCACTTCTGTGAAGTTCAATCAGTTGTAAATATTCCAGGTGAACCTATGTTGCAGGAAGTTCCTATAAGGAATTGCAATAGAGTAAGAGCTTTAGGTTCGATTCGATTGGGTAAGAGACCGTAAGTTCACAACTTCTGCTTCCACAAATGCAGTTTGTATAATTTTTTTGTAGGCTTTCATGACATTAGGGGTTGTTAGCATACATTTTTTTACTGGATGTAAGAGGCGTTTCTAGCATCCCCATATGGGGCATCAATGGTGGGCTGAAATGCCATTTATATGGAACAAATAACTCATTCCAATGATTGCGAACAGCCTACATTAAAGCTCAAGTTTAAACTTTGGAAGTGAAGCTATACTGGGTCAATCACCCAGGAGTTGCTCTTCTTTACTTTGACACTCTGCAGTTCCAGGCATTTCTGACTGCAACACAAAGCTGAGTAATCCAGTATTTTTGTCCGATTTTGTTGGCTGATGATCCTGACCTTGATGGCTTGCCTATAAGTGATAGCGCCTGAACACTTGGCTATAATTTTCATGTGTAACCTTTATTAAGGTAGTGTCATAGCATGATATTCATCTTTCAGCTCCAGATTTTTCTTCATTTTACTCTCCACTCCTCACAGTCTTCTTGAAGACACCACTTTAGTCTCTGAAAGTATAACTGGTTTACTGACTATGTGTTATTTCATCTGTATTTTTCAGGGCAAGTAGCTCTTGATTTCTTGATTGTCACTTGTCCACGATTGCCTAGATGCCAATACATTCTAGGCGGAAAGTTTCCTTCATGAGTTGGCTCTCAGGAATGCAGTACATAGTGTAGTGGCACCATCATCTTGGGGTATTGACATAGGACCATGTAGAATCCAACCTAGTCGAGTGCATGTGACTACAGGCGCACTTACTAGACCTTCAATCACCTATCATCATATGTATGTTAACCTGACCAAGAAGTATTCATGGTTCAGCCTCTGAAAGATATTGAACCAACTGTTGATTGAGGTGGGGCCACACTTGCATCATGGATTTGACTTGGTATGATTGTAAAGGTAGTGAGATATGCTTTGAAGTCTGAACATTTCTTAGAGGGTAATACTTCCTTCTTTGCATCTTTAATTTGATCCTTGGCTCCACTTTTAGTTTGGCTGTTTGTTCATTGAAGGCTCAAAAGTTCAATTTATTTAATCCGAGTGCTTCAGCTAGTTTTCCTTCATCAACGTTACTATCAAGCATTCGTCAAATAGGATGAAGATGCTGATAACCCCAATTAGACTGGCGCAACTCTCAAGATTACCTTGTTGATTACTGTTCCTTGAGGAACATGTCCATTGACTTCTGGCTCTGGTAATGGAGCAGAAGATATGCTGGCTTCTCTTCAAAGTGGAGATGATAGGCCATGCAGCAAAGTGTCGACGGCTGCAACCATCAACTCCACAGATCCTTTGACTCTTGCAGTCACATCTTTGTTCTACATTAAGACAATTGAAGCACAATCATTTTTCTTTGAAAATTTTCATCGATTATGAACAGTTTTTCAATTAAACACGGTTCACCTGGTAGTGCTATGGTTATTCTTACCATATAGATTGAAAATTCCCTTTGTCTCTTGTGCTTTGGCAATGTTTGCCATTTCCTTCATCCAATTTATAAAGTCCTAAAGTGTTGCATTATGTATTTTCATCATCCTCTTGCACAACTTAATTTTCATGCTCAATGGCAATCTATTCAAAAGTTCCTTCATGAGATTGGGATTCTGTAGATGTGCAGGAGCGTTAAAGGCTTCAATCATTGCCACAAGATTGTTGAAGGCATCTTAGTAATCAAAATAACTATGGAAGTTAACTTAACATCTCTTGGAGCAGGTGCTTGCTTAGCCTTTCCGATTAGGGCTTCAATAATGAACTGAGATTTCCATATCTTCTCCCTATTTGTTCGAAGGATTGGAATTTTAAGGAACAATCACTAGAGCACGCACAGAGTTCCTGGCATCCTCCTACAGGGACTTTTCCAGCATTTTCATTTTCTAGTTTGGAGAATAGTCTGTGTCTTTGGTTGATTGTTTGTAGTGACGGCTGAAGACAGGCCAATCCAAAGGATTCCCATAAAAGTCTGTCAACTTGCTTGATTTTACAACTTTTGGGAAATGAACTTCGCCAAAGTAGCATTTTGGATTTCTAGTGCTGTAGTTATTGCCAGTACTATGGCATCTATACCATAGGTAGGTAGAGGCTGCATTGTTGATACTGTGAGGGAGTGTTGTTGAGCATGATACTATATAAAGGGATTATGAGAGAAAAATATTTTCAAATAAAAAATTCTTTCATTAAGCAGATGTTTAAACTGCAAAAAAAAGAGCAGAGAGGCAAATTTATGTGGCATTAACATGGTGAGAGATCACCAGATGTTATATATTGGATCAATAAATTATTGAATTTAAATATATTAAATTTTGACTGTAATTATCAACTTATTATCATCTTTCAAACAAAAATCGAAATTTGTTCCAAAGAGAAATAGCGATTATTTCTAACTTTAAGGATGAAGTTTGATAGGATGAATTGTGAAGAGTAATGACAAACGGAAAAATAAAACTGTCCAGGGATGGGAATCGAACCCACAGTGTTCCGCTTACCAGGCAGATGCCATGTCCACTAGGCTACCCTGGACATATTTCTCCGTTCGTAAATATTATATAAAAAGTAATTTAAAATACAATATAATATAACACTGCTTATGATTGTAAAACGAAAATTGCAATTATACGGCAAATGTTTCTTTCAAACAAAAATTTCGATTTTTGTTTGAAAGAAACATTCGCGGTATAATTGCAATTTTCGTTTTACAATCATAAGCCGCATTATATTATATTGTATTATTATCATCTTGTTTACATTTTTATTCTTGCAAATATTAAAATGTAAATGGTATTTGTTGCTAATAAATAATATTTTGTAAAACCCAAAATTGAACTCAATAACCCAAATACATCATACAAGGGACTGCTGGTCTGTTGACACTAGTGGTTAATAACATAAATTCCAGAATGTTAACGTCAGGTGTTAATAGTAGATAGATAATGGGGGAATCTGAACAGATAAGAAAAATATAGCTGTTTATTTTCCCTAATTAGGCGCAGGTAATAATAGCTGTTCCTAGGCGAGATCCCAAATACAAATGGTTGTGCTAAATGGTGAATGAACTACTTTTGGAAATATTTAACAACTCCAGTTCACCTAGGGTAGTGTGGTGATCTTCCCCAACAGTGGGAACTATTTTACTGATTGATCATGACTTTTTTGACTGGTAGTGGCTATATTTGGCCAACCCAGAATTTTTGAGCATTTGAAACCAATAAAATGTTGTTTCTTATCCCCTTGTGTAAAGATTACACGATACACAATAAAATGTGGTTGATTGTGGTAAAATATTACCACCCTATCCCTGTTGGTAAGTTGTCGCTGATTTTGAGAAACAGATGAAAAGTGTTTAGGCTGCCTATTGCTAACCCTAAATGGACTCCATTTTCTTTGGGCAAATGTAAAACATAGGAATATTGTAAATGATCATGAAACGAAAATCCCGATAGACGTCCAATTTTTCAAGGTGATCTGCCAGCAACTGATAATTGTTCTCAAATTAGTTTCAGGCTGTGGGTCAACAACAAGTTCCAAAAATAAAATTATTCTCATTCTATTTTGATTAGCCCTTGTATATAAACAATATGCATTACCTAGTCATTTTTAAAAATATATATTGGCAATTCTTTGCTGTCCTTGTCAAGAGTTAGTATGCTTGTAGTTTAGTGTGTGGATTGTACTTAAATATGTAGCGCAGGGTATGTAATAAAAGAGAGTGCTTTAAGACATAGATTATTACATTAAAATGGAAGGGATACTATGCATTTTTGAGCACAGCAAGTATTTAGATTATTAGGAGTATATTACTTCTTAATAATTATCTGGAACAAGTTTTTTCTAAACTACTGTGTTGGTTAGGAATATTAGTTTTGTCCAATATAAAATTTTAAAAAGGATTTTCAGTTACATTGTTAGCCTTCAAATAACCATCTTATAAAAAGAGATAGATTTTAGATTAAATCCATGATTTAGGTACGATTTGAATTAGAGATTAGAAACTAAAGATAATAATATAAATTCCAAATAAATATATATATAGTGTGAGATTTCGGTAACAGCGTTTTTACCATTATCAAACAAAAGACTAAAGATCTTTTGTTTCTAGATTAAAGTCAGTACTACTGTTTGTCGACAATTTTTACTCATTTATTGAAAAAAGGAAACATCTATAATTGAAATTCTGACTGAATGATAAATTTAGTGTTTTGTGTTAATTTTGTTGTTAGAAAAGCTAAATCCTCTGCAATACATATAAATAATAAGCAAAACAGCTTCCGAGGGTTAGTTGCTTTATTGTATATTTATCTCAAGCTTTTGGGCATCACAAAATCTTCTACAGGAGTATAGGATAAAAGGAATCTAAATACCCATTATTTTGACACCTTTGAATATATATTAGGTGGTAAGAGTTTAAAATCGTAAAACTTACACTAAATTTATATATTATAAGCAAAACGATTTCCGAGAGTGGTTTCTTGCTTATTGTATATTCATCTGAAGCTTTTGGGTATCACAAACCCTTCTACAGGAGAATATGAGTATACAGGAGTATAAAATTTATCATATACTCCTTTAGACAGATTTGTGTTATCCAAAAGCTTTAAAGCAAGAAACTTGCCCTCGGAAGCCGTTTTATTTATTATATATAAATTTAATGTAAATTTTAAGTTTTTAATCTCTTGCCCCCTAATGCATGTTTGAAGGTGTCAAAATTATGGGCATCATTCAGATTCTAATTGTATAGCTAAACTTTTTATATAATTATAAAAACATTCATCTTATAATAATGGAATGATTCCTATCAAATATATTTGAGTAACTTTAAAATACTCTATGAACTCTCATAAAGGCCATCAAAATTCAAATTTGCTAAACCTGAAAATCCATCCATGTAACATTTTTTGCTTGCCACATAACATGCAAATTCAAGTGCGGATTTAATTGAACTTTCATTAATGCTGGAGCTTTTTGTATTGCATAGTTTGAGGAATTTAAAAATTAATGCCGCTAGAAAGGTATCCCCAGCTCCAAGGGAATCAACAATGTTTCTAGTTGATTCCTTGAAAGCTGACTGCTTATAAAACATCCCTGTTGTTTTGTCAAAGGCATAGACACCTTCTTCTCCCCAAGGCATCACAAAAAGGTACCTGGACACAAAAAAAAATTCCTTCATAAATTTTCTAAACAATTTTATTATTAATATATAGTTAATATAAATTTGAGAAGTTGATTGAAAGAAATATTTAAAATCAGCTGTTTATAGTGTTCATTGACTGAAAAGCTTTTGATTGTGCCTTTAGAAAATATAAGACTTGGAATAAATAAAACTTTGTAATAATAAAACACTTTTACCAAGAATTGAATGTTTCATTTAAAATTGGATTGTAATAACATTTAATTCAGACAAGGTCTCTAGTCACCATCTTTCTTTATTATTTATAGTGAAATATTGCCCATTAAAAACTCTGAAAGATATGGTATGTATAGCGATGAAAAGAACTTCAACAATATTTGATATGCAGAGAACTTTGCATTTTTAGCATCTAGAAAAGGCATTAAAAATAATGAAATGCTTGGGAAACATTTATGAATGAGACTCAATCTCAAGAAGACAAAAATCATAGCTTTCAATAATAATGCATCTAAAAAATGCAAAACTAAATATTGATGGAATGGGGAATTCAACAAGCAGAATCTATTGCTTATCTTGGAAGAAACATAAATGAGGATGGAAGATGCAAATAAAAAAAAATCATAATTTCAAGGCCCAAGATGCTTTTCAGAGAAATAAAGGCAATATGTAATTTCATGAATAAAAACAGTAAAAGCTTGTGTCAGGCTAATAAAACCCGGACTAATATATATATATTCCTACATTCATAAAATTATACTTAGCAAAACGTGAAATCATGCTGAAAAGGGGTAATTTTTGAATAGATTCAAAATTAGGACTCCCTGATCTTGGTTATAAAAGAGAACTAATAAACTCTTATTGTACATATTAAAATATACTTGCCTATTTTCAGAAATTTGAAAGATGTCCTTGGGTATTTCATTTGAGATGGATTCTTCGTCACAAAACCACTTCATAAAATCTTTACCAACAATTACAATGTCAACTTTGGCATTTAGCAACTGTAACATTTCTGTGCGGGGCTTCTCAATTTCAACTGAAAGGTAAATCTTGTCACTAGCACTGTTCTTGTCATTGTATACATTTACCAGTTCAATCATCCTTAATACTTCTTGAACATTTCTTCCCTGTGAACACATTATCATTGTAAGGTATAAATGAACATTTCAGATATATATTTAAAAAATAAAATAGAAAAAACACAATGTATAATTTTAACTTGATTATAATTGTGAAAAAGTTGTAAAAAACAATTTATAAATGTAGCAATGGAGGTTTTAAATATTGGTGTGAATAGTTAATGGCATTTTTTTTTTAAATTTGACCAAATGTAAACACATTAACTGAGAGTGTGCCATAGTATTTAAACATAAGTATAGTGTCAATTTGTTAGTTTATAAGTTATTAATCTTCTAAGCTTTAAACTCTGTAGACAATTTAAGATGGCATCCAACTTCAGGTGTTTCTGTACCCAGTGTTGGCTACATTCCATTACATTAAATTTTTTGCCAGCTTTACTGCTAATTACCAGTGACCCTAACCTCACTTCCAATCCCTTCTCTATCTTCTTGTATATGACCAGCTGTTACTTTTATTTTATTTTTTTGAAAATAGAACCATCCATAAATAAATCTTTAAATAAAAAGGCATATATTGGATCAAAATATTATTTATTTTACCAATATTTCAGTTGGCTGAAATAAATAAATTAAACTTTCATTTTTTTATAATGGGCTCTAATGGTCACTTCACAATGTGCAGTTTCTCTGATATTTTTTCCACAAATGAAAGCAATTTTCCTTCTCATAAACTAATGACTGTTCTTTCAGATTCAACTTTATATCCTGTTAAAATTTCAGCTAGATAGGTTAAATATTGAGGGAATGTAAAAGGCACAATATTATATATATACATTGACTTTTATTTAAAGCGATTAAACATCTAGAGATTGGGATATCGTGAGGTTGGGAGATGATATTTAAGGAAACACTTGTTTATATATTATATATTTAAGCCATAGCTAGTTTCCAAACCCATTAGCAAACCACAATAAACAGTATTTTTTGTTTACCTCAAAGTGTATCCAATCATATTTGCTTAGGTCTAGTTTTGAAAATTCATCAGATGAATATTCAGGCAAATTTCTGCACAAAAATAAATTTTATTTTAAAAAATGTATACATATAAGTGTGGATAAAAAAATATTGGCTCTTTCAATTTTGATTATAAATAGAAATTGCAATATTAGCACACCCCCTTTTGTGTAAATCATGTATAAAATAACAAGTAGCAATATTTTTAACAAAAAGTATCTAAAAGAAGAATTTAAATACCTGGAACTATATCATTTTTGAGATTTTATGATAAAACTAGCGGATGTACCCGGCTTCGCCTGGGTTTTACCCGAGTAAAGGTTTGTCTAACGAACATTTGTTAAAACAATTCTCTATAAACTTATAAAAAAACAATAGATATATTTTGATAATTTGAAACTCGTAAATTTGAATCTCTCGATAAAGTGAAAATTTTTTTCCCGGTCCCTTGAAAAATACTCGATAAGTTGAATAAAATCAATACTAATTGGTTCCCTCGGTAATTGGAAGTTAAAGGAATAGCATCTTGCCTTGGAATTGTATCATTATTCTTGTCTCAAATAAATTGCCGTGTCATCCTGAATTTTGTCTTTCCTGATTTTCTACATTACAAAATCATAATTTTATCTATTCTCCCAATATATATGTTGTAGATAAATGATAAAACTAACTTTGACTTGTGCGCAATTAATAGGTAGAAAATCTTACTTTTGATAAATAATCTTTAAGATAATAAACTTAGTGATAATAAAACTTATAGATAAAAAACTTGTTATCATCGTCGCAATAGGGGCACTGCTTGCGAGTTAAATCTACAAATCTGCAAATAACTCTAAGGATATTCAAGAAATTATTTTTCAAAAACCTTCCCGGGGATATACCTAATAATATCCCAAAATTTCATGGCGATTGGATGTATGGTGTTTGAATCTATAGAGTACAAACATACAGACAGACATTCAATTTTATATATATATAGATATATTAGCAGCAAAATCAATTCATAGGAAGTTTGATAAAATCTAACAAAACAAATATGAAAAGTAATTAGCTTATAATTAAGTAATTAATTGTTTGATTTGGAATAAACTAACCAAATTGTGAATTAAAGAAACTTGATGAAGTACCCTTTAAATTATATGTATTGATCAAGATTGAAACTAATAACTTTTTTTGCAGCTTCCCATATTTTATAGTAATTATAGCTTATTGATAAGTGATGCATTTCTTTTATTGCTATTTTTTAGTCATATGTTTTAGTAATTCAATGTTAATAAAACTATGTGTTTACAGATGATGCTTGGAAATATCAGTTTTGGAAGTTTAAAGGAAAGGACACAATATGTTGAATCCTAGTCTCATCTTTCATTTTATTATAGGCAAAATTATAGACCAAGATTCATTTTTTACAATGGAAGTTCTAAATTTAGGATAAGACAAAACAAGAAATTTATGGACTTTTAGGTTATTTAGTGAGAACCATTCTTTTTCCATTTTATAAGATTACTTTTTAGTTTTGTCACTACAGGTTTCACAATAAAGATATAACCATATAATATAATATACAACAATAATATATAACAGCAAAAGATCATTCAATCTCTAGACTTAAGTCTGGAAATCAAAGACTGTTGTTGCCTTGGGAGGACAGAATTGGTGCTTGTTCCTCCTGCTCTGTACCAGTCATGTGCTGCAGTAGATTTTCATTCTTGCTGGCATTGGATCTTGATGGTACAGAGGTTTCTTTCGTCTAGTTGGGTGGAAGATTTTCTGACCTCAGGTTGGCCTAAAGCTCCAGACTTTGCCAAAGAGTCTGCTAGCTCATTTCCTGAAATTCCAACATGAGCTGGAAGCCATTGCAATGTTACAGAGCTGTTGGCTGGGAGTCGGTTTAAAAAGATTCAGCAATGCTCTTGAGAAGAAGTTCTTGGCTGGAAAAGCAGGTTTGAAGGGTATAAATGGCTGCTCTTGAGTTGGAGTAGATTATTATTTTGCTTGATGAACTTACACTCGGGTTCTGGCTTAGAATTCTAAAAATGAACAGCAGCCGACTCCCCCATATATGCTTAGCTCAACTATATGAAATATCAAGAAATAGAAATATATATATTGGACTTGCGGAAAGTTTGGCCAACATACTCAACTCAACAGGATTTTCTTGGTTAATTAACTGCAACGATGCAAGGATTATTCGGCAAGAAATACCTTTAATAACAAAAATTGCAATAGAACAATCTATTCAAAGTGACCAGGCAAGAATAGAGAATTCCAAATTCTACTCTCACTATAAGTATTTACTGGTATGTCTGGCAGTGGAATTGCTACCTACAAAAATAAGATCCTTGAACAAATCTTCCAGACATATACAGTTCATTCCGAATTGAAAACTATTTACTTAGTAACTTTCCATTCCCAGTAAAACGCTATATCGCACAACAGAGAATACTATATTCGTTTTTCAAGGAAAACCATACAAACATTTTCAAAGAGGGTGATGAGATTTGTGATCTCTGCAAATAAAATATGGAAACTGAACTATCTCATTACATCTATGAATGCCAAGATATTAGTGAGGAGAGAAGAACATTCTTTTCAATGGTAGACGCCAGCCAACTTGGGTCAATCCAAATGATGTTAACCAGTGCCCAAACAAGCAGACTAGTTGCTCAGGCCCTATATAATTTTTACAAGGCAGTAGGTGTAAAGAGGGAGAAAAAGAACTTGGAAGTGATTGTTCTTACACCTCAGAATGATGACGAAACATCGAGGGGCCATCGTGTTATTACTAATAATTGTATATAGTTGCGGAACTACTGGTTTCCTGTGCTGCTCTTTTTCTGTTATTGCACCTTGTACGGAGAATCTGTATAAGACTAATGTCTTAATAAAGGCTTTGTGTGTGTGTGTGTGTGTATTTTGCTTGGTGAGTTGATGTCGATTTTTTTAGAGCAGTATCTATTTCAGAGAGTTATGATTTATAAAATGAAAGGTATCAAGGGTGGGTAAGGAAGATTTGTTCAAGGATCTTATTTTTGTAGGTAGCAATTCCACTGCCAGACATACCAGTTTCAAGTTGGCTACCTTATTGTAAATTATGATGTGGAAGAGGGAGCTATTTTCCTCGTTGATTTGGAGGCCTAAAGCTTTAAGTAATTCTTGCCGAGTTTCATGCTTGTGGGTATTGGCTGGGTGATTAAGGATACAGGTGAGTTGGTTGCGAGTTCTGTGTGGAGTTGTAGTTTGGCATGGGAGCCGAGATTTTTCAACATAGGTCCAGAGTATGATCAAGATGACTTGAAGCATTGTCAAGTTCGTACTCTTGAAAAGGTTTAGTGAAAATGTTGTGGCTGGATTTTGCAAGGTTTCAGGTGAGCCTAGATTTTCTACCTATTATTTTATCCTGTAAATAAAAGTTGAGCTTTGCAGTGGAGCTGTAATGATGGGCAAAATGATTTGCTATGCTGTATTTATCTGTAAGAGGCTTTCCAGAATTATCCTTGAGAGATGAAAGATGTAGGTAGGCCCATGGGCCACAATTGTGAGGTTGTCATAAATGAAGGTGCTGAGGATAGAGCCTTCTGTGTTGTTAATGGAACACCTCCAAGATTAATACTTGCTTTTGAAGTTGCTCTTGAAGCCACCAAGGATGAGTATATTAAGGTCAAGTAGGTGTGCAATTAAGTCCAGTAGCCTGTAGTTTCTTTAAAAAAGGTCTTTGATGAAGGTCAGGAGCCCTCCTTCTCTATCTACAGAAGGTGTGTCTTTTTTTTTTTCTCAGTATTTTGAATCTCTTTACTTTAAAAAGGTTGTTGGGTTTAAGGTTGATTTCTTCTAGACAAATGATATTAGCACCTTAGGAATCTGCCAGTGATAATATCTTGTCCAGCTTGATCTTGCTCATATGTGTAGATATGCCATTGATGTTGCACTGTAGAACATTCAATTTGGCATTGGGAGACTAGGGAATACAGTGTACTCCGCTTATAACAAAGTCGGTTATAGCGAAATTCCGCATATAGCGAATGAAATTGTCTGCACGAAAGAAAAGAAGGGCTTAAACCATTAAAAGAACTCTGGATATTGCGAAGTCGGATATAAAGAATTTTCGCTTATAACGAAGTGATTTGCATGTATAAATTTTTATTTTATCCGTTTATAACGAAGTTTTCTCATTTACCATTATAATTGACTAATATATTATGCATAATATATATCAAATTACAACGTGTGAATGACACAAATTTAATGATACACAACAAATAAGTTAATAATACAGTGTACTCCGCTTATAACAAAGTCGGTTATAGCGAAATTCCGCATATAGCGAATGAAATTGTCTGCACGAAAGAAAAGAAGGGCTTAAACCATTAAAAGAACTCTGGATATTGCGAAGTCGGATATAAAGAATTTTCGCTTATAACGAAGTGATTTGCATGTATAAATTTTTATTTTATCCGTTTATAACGAAGTTTTCTCATTTACCATTATAATTGACTAATATATTATGCATAATATATATCAAATTACAACGTGTGAATGACACAAATTTAATGATACACAACAAATAAGTTAATAATACAGTGTACTCCGCTTATAACAAAGTCGGTTATAGCGAAATTCCGCATATAGCGAATGAAATTGTCTGCACGAAAGAAAAGAAGGGCTTAAACCATTAAAAGAACTCTGGATATTGCGAAGTCGGATATAAAGAATTTTCGCTTATAACGAAGTGATTTGCATGTATAAATTTTTATTTTATCCGTTTATAACGAAGTTTTCTCATTTACCATTATAATTGACTAATATATTATGCATAATATATATCAAATTACAACGTGTGAATGACACAAATTTAATGATACACAACAAATAAGTTAATAATATACAATTTTAAAATATGCAAACATATTATAAGTATTTTTTTTTACATTATTTAAACAAAATTAAATTGTTTAATAAACGCTTATATTTTATTAACGTTTACCATGGCAGGAGAACGAAAACAAACAAGAAACTCACTATCTCTGTCAGTCAAGCTGCAAATCCTAAGAGAGATTGAAGTGGAGAAGAAGAAAAAGACAGATGTTGCCCAGAAACATAATATCCCACAGTCGTCGCTCAGCACCATAATAAAGAACTCTGAGAAGATCCACCAACAAGCTCTGCATGCGGGAGAAAGCAGTCGGAAACAGTCCGCATCCAAAAGAGGTCTTGGAGAGCATTCAAACTCTGCGATTGTTTCTTCAATGTCAGGATGAGTCCAAGTCTCTTCATAGGCATCTGTCAGACTTGGACAACATCGAAAAGAGTGTTCAGCACTTGTTACTGACTTCTAAATGTCAAAAGAAAATCACAAACTACTTCTCCAAAAACACCTGATGAGGTTGTTATTGATCTTTGTGTTGCTCTTTTGAGTTGAATAGTAAATAAAATTATTGGTACAAAACATTTTTTTTTCCAACTGCGGATATAACAAACTTCGGATATAACAAAGTGATTGTCATGGATAATGCGACTTCGTTATAAGCGGAGTACACTGTATTTCAAATCAAGCCTTCTGCCTAAACTCCAAACGCAGCCCTGATTATTCTGTGAGACAGCCAATGCAGCATAGCGGGGAGATTTGATAACCATCATGAGTGGGTGAAGTAGAATGCATCTGCCTTTGTCATTAAGGTGGCAGGCCGACTTAGCTCCAAACAAAATTGCCACCTCTGACATGAGGAACAGACACCATGTGGAGCCGCTCCTATCATGGAGTACAATATAAAAGCTGCTCATCCTGTATCCCTGGATTAGGAGGCTTGCAGGGCATTATCAGCCTGGCCAGCTGAGCCCAGGTTTTTTAGCGATCTTGTTAGTGCTCCCTCCTTTTTCATCAGGGCTTGGGACCAGCAAAGGTAAAGTTCAAAAGAAATGTGCTATGATTAACAGAATTGAAGAAAGTGGAAATATCAATGATATTTACAGATGGTCTTTTAATTATATCTGAAAAAAAGGGGGTTTTCTACTTCTAATTCTAAGAATAATATTTCAGGGTTCTTAGAAAAAAATGTTCTTATCTGCTATCTTGTTTACACAGCTGATATTGGTACTAAAACATGCTGTGATATTTTTTCTCATTTAGTACTTTTCTGATGATGGTAACAACACTTACCAAAATGACACTATTTTGATTTGGTATCTTCATCTTATATTTCTAATCTATATTCCAAATTGTACCTAAAAGTTCTATGAGAGGTCTATTTTCTGTTAATGCTACTTAGGTCTATGGTCAAAAAATAGTTCATGTTTTACATGTATATTTGAATGATTTTGGTGTTTTGCCAATTGAGCATATGATTTTTTTAAACTGCATGTTTTTCAATCTCAAAGAATCAGGAAGAATGCAAAGACGTGCTTTGCATGTTCTATGAATGTTTTCTAGTCACTTATATTGATACCCAGACAAGAACTGCATGATTTTATTTATAAGGATTGAAAAACTCATTGTTTAAAAAAATTTTAATTCTACAAATAAATTCTAAATAAAAAAACCCTGAAGGTATATTTCTGATTATAACATAAGCCCTCATCAGTTATGGCCAGTATATATTCGCATCATATTGTTGCGGTTTGCCCCTCCGCGGTTCTTCGCGACGACGCCACTTCCTCCTTCGTGGCTCACCTACCCGGGCTCCTGTTGCTCTCCCTCTGCAGCTGTACCCTGCAGAGCATCCAAAGACGTCCGATAACCACTGCTCAAGTGGAACTCTTTTCCTCTGGCAGTATCTCTCTGCCTTACCACTGGTGGGGGGACACAAGAGACTTACCAGAAGATTAGCAGCGGCGATGTGGCGATGGCGAGAGTAACAACAACAACCGGCACCGAGACTTCTAACACTCCCTCTATTATTGTCACTTCTACTACACATTACATATAACTAGCATAATAAACAATGGGTATTTACATTACGCCACCTCCTGGGGCCAATATAAACGTGTATTTACAACTATTTGCTCCAGGAAATAGGACCACAGCAGTCGGCGATATCCGCACAAGTTCCAAACGGGAAATAGGCGAAAGTGCCATCTATTGGCGGAGGCTGAGGATGTTTTCAGGCCTTATACATGACACTGCCTCCCCCTTAAGGCGGATCATCCCGATCAGGTCTTGTCGCCTTGATTACACGCCAATCTCGCTGGTGCCGCTTCTGTTGAAGGTGATCATCTTGAAATTTCTTGGAAGAAAATATGTAAATTGTTCAAGCTGTTAGATGTTATGTATACAAATTCCTTATTGTAAAAAGTATTTTTTTTTTAAATTAGATTTATTTGCATATCTGATGAATGTATATAGAATTTTTTTTCTTCAGTTGGTTGCTGGTGAAGTGTAGATGAATGTGTAGCAATGTATAATAAATAATTTTTGCGGGATAATAGAACTTATTGATTTTCTTTAAAAAGGCAAGATAAAAAATCTATGCACAACAACAGCTTCTCTTGCTGGAACTGCATCTCTCTTACTGGAACTGCCTCTCTTGATGGAACCGCCTTTCTCGCCGGAGCTGCCTCACTTGCTGGAACCCTTTTTCTCGCTGTAGCTGTCTTTCTCGATGGAGCTGTCTTTCTCAATAGAGCCGTCTTTCTCGCTAGAGCCGCTTTCCTCACCGGAGCCGCTTCTCTCGCCGGAGCTGCTTCTCCCGCCGGAGCCTCCCCTTTCGCCGGTACCGCTTCTCATGCCGGAACCGCTTCTCACGCCGGAACTGCTTCTCATGCTGGTACCGCTTCTTATGCCAGTAGCGCTTCTTATATCGGTACTGCTTCTCTCGTCTGTACCGCTTTTTGTGACGAAGCCGATTCTCTCGCCGGCACCGCTCCTCTCACCGGCACCGCTCCTCTTGTCAGGACCATCTCTCTCGCGGCATTGCTCGCTGGCACCGCTTCTTTCACTGGGGCCGCTTCATTCACGGCTCTGCCTGAAGCAGATTCAGGGTCTGTCCTGGAGGATCCACAATCAGGCCTTCCACTCTATGGAAGTGACCCGGCTCGACCTCCAGCCCCCGGAACTCCTCCTGGCCCTCGCCGACATCACTCCCCAAGGTTGACTTTGACTGGGCCGTACTTAGCTCCCTCTGTATATGGGCTTCCATTTGAGACAACAACTGTTGTATCTCTTTTCTTCTAAAAAGCCTTCTTTCCTCAAATTCTTTTTTCCATCAGAAGCCTTTCTTCCTCTCTACGGCGCTTTGCCTCGTCCCTCTACTCCTGATGTCCCTGTAGCCTCTGGATGATCTCGGCTAGCGAGTCCTGCTCAGAGGCCATCCCTTGGCTTCTCACATCAATGGGCCTTTGTCAGCAACCAAAAATCTAAAAAAAGAGCCTCCTGGTGACTTCCACGAGGAAGAATCCCACTTCTGACACCAGTGTCGCGGTTTACCCCTCCACCGTTCTTCGCGACGACAACGCTTCCTCCCTCTTTGCTCACCTACCCGGGCCCCCGTTGCTCTCCCTCTGCAGCTGTCCCTGCAGAGCATTCAAAGACGTCCGAGAACCACCGCTCAAGTGGAACTCCTTTCCTCTGGCAGTATCTCTTGGCCTTACCACTGGTAGGGGGACACGAGAGACTTACCAGAAGAGTAGCAGCAGCGATGTGGCAATGGCGAGAGTAACAACAATAACAGGCACCGAGACTTCTAACACTCCCTCTATTATTGTCACTTCTACTACACATTACATATAACTAGCATAATAAACAACGGGTATTTACATTACGCCACCTCCTGGGGCCAATATAAACGTGTATTAACAACTATTTGCTCCAGGAAATAGGACCACAGCAGTCGGCGATATCCGCACAAGTTCCAAATAGGAAATAGGCGAAAGTGCCATTTATTGCCGGATGCAGTATGTGTTTTCAGGCGACAATATTAATGATATTATTATATCGACTATGACTGGATATTTTGATTTAGCCAAGATACATTAATGATATATATTTTGCATTACATTGCATTGAAAAGCAGGGTTTGCAACATTGTCTATACCCAGCATTGTGCTACTCCTACAGTTTATCCCTGGTGAGTATGGTCATATATCTTTAGGCTATTTTATCAAATCTTTAATTGTGTCTTAGATTGTTCACAAATGTGTTTCCCATTGGTTATTATTGTGAAAGTTGCAGAAGCTGAATGCCCTACAGTTATGGAAATAAAAGACTATAAGATTGATGCCATAATATAACATATTATCCCAACTCCGCCTTTGCCGGTCCCAAGCCGGGATGAAAAAGGAGGAGGAGGAGCAGTAACAAGCTCACTAAAAAACCTGGGCTCAGCTGGCCCGGCTGATAGTACCCTGTAAGGGCTCCTTATCCAAGGATACAGGATGAGCAGCGTTTGTACTACATGTTAGGAGCGGCTGCACATGGCGTCTGTTCCTCATGTCAGAGGCGGGCATTTATTTTAGAGATAAGTCGGCCTGCCACTGGGTAGTGCTCACAGTCTTAATGACAAAGGCAGACGCATTCGACTTCACCCAGTGTGGAGATAAGAAATAAGAAGAAGACATATTATCCCTAAATTTGAGAGTTACTTTAGCCGTATAAAATTCCCTGCAGTTACTACTATCTGGACACCTAAATTGACATTACTAGAAAAGCTCACTTGAGTGTTTGAGATAGTACAAGTCTGCTTTTTTTGCAGAACAGCAGATCTCTATCCTTTCTTGTTGAACATGATATCTTAAATAATCATTCAATAGATTGGCAGAATGGAAAAATTATCGACCGAACTATACCAGAAATACATTGATTAGTGTTTATGGAAATATATATAGACCCCTAAATAACATTAGGAAAAAATCTATTATCTACAATTCAAAAATTGATCAGGATCACCCCATGTTTACCTTTGATGTACAAGGAAAATATATATCTTCAGATTTTCAGAATGTTTTGATAGAAAAAAAGTTTTGCCCTTCAAAATATCAAAATAATTTTAAAATAAACTGTATCTTAATACAAATTATGTCTCATATTTAAATATGAATTGGGAAATTTTATTTTCAAATAATTTATTAGTTTTATTAAATTACTAGCGGATGTACCCGGCTTCGCCCGGGTTTTACCCGAGTAAAGGTTTGTCTAATGAACATTTGTTAAAACAATTCTCTATAAACTTATTAAAAATAATAGATATATTTTGATAATTTGAAACTCTTAAATTTGAATCTCTCGATAAAGTGAACATTTTTTCCTGGTCCCTTGAAAAATACTCGATAAGTTGAATAAAATCAATATTAATTGGTTCCCTCGGTAATTGGAAGTTAAAAGAATAGTATCTTGCCTTGGAATTGTATCATTATTCTTGTCTCAAATAAATTGCCGTGTCATCCTGAATTTTGTCTTTCCTAATTTTCTACATTACCAAAATCATAGTTTTATCTAGTGAACATTTTTTCCCGGTCCCTTGAAAAATACTCGATAACTAACTTTGACTTATGCGCAATTAATAGGTAGAAAATCTTACTTTTGATAAATAATCTTTAAGATAATAAACTTAGTGATAATAAAACTTATAGATAAAAAACTTGTTATCATTGTTGCAATCGGGGCGCTGCTTTCGAGTTAAATCTACAAATCTGCAAATAACTCCAAGGATATTCAAGAAATTATTTTTCAAAAACCTTCCCAGTACTATACTAAATAACTTCCCAAAGTTTCATGGTGTTCCAATGGGTGGTTGGTCAGGCATAAAGGATAGACACACGCACACACACCCACATACATTCATTTTTATATATATATTCATTTTATTATATATATAAAAATTGAGTCTATTAAATATTTTTTGTTCATATCTATCTCTTTTCCTTACTCTCTTCATTATTCTTAATTTGAACCAAAATGTCTGTTAACCTTAAAATTAACACTTGAAGGTCGTAAGTACAGGTATGATGTAATCTCCCGGGACGTTCCATTTTTGAGTGTTTTTTAAAAATTCATAAATCATTAAGAACTCGATATTTATAAAATATTTTAATGAGAATCAATAAAATACATCGTGAAGATAGAGGCTGCCTGGCCGGCATTCATATTTCTTGTAATAAAAGACACTTCGGCCAGTGAATCTTTTTATTGTCTCGACGTTTCGACAAAAATCTTTTGTCCTCGTCAGGAGCGAACAAAAATTAAATTATTTAAATACTTTATTTAAAAGATCATAGTCTTTTGTGAGTTAAATATTTGTTTTTGACTCGTGCTTTAGATGTTGTACAAAATTTCGAATATCGCGTGAGAACGCCCTTGCAGCCTTAGAATAATTTCTAACGCCTTGCCTAATGTTTTAATTTTTGTTCGCTCCTGACGAGGACAAAAGATTTTTGTCGAAACGTCGAGACAATAAAAAGATTCACTGGCCGAAGTGTCTTTTATTACAAGAAACAATAAAATACACTTCAAAATTATTGTTAAATGTAAATTTAAGATTATTTATACATGTTAATTATAAGAGATATGTACATAAAAGAGAGATAAAAAATACAAATTGACCAAATCCACTCCATAAATCAAATATATAAAAATAATATACATGACAAATTTTTTTCTGAGGAAAAGATTGAAGAGGAATCAAACTTTAATATAAATCACTCCCAGTAGCTCTCTTTTGTGTGAAAGGCCTTGAAACAGTCAGCAATGCATAAAGGAACCAGACAGGTCTCACACATATAGCTGGTGTCCTTCCTCACTCTTTTACCAGAAGATCTTTTTCCTTTGTCAGAGCAAACTTTGCACCTCTTCTGGATGGTGGTCTTGCCAGTAGCAGGGATTTTGGTGAGGAAATGTTTTCCAATCAGCCTCTCTGATGATCCAGATGCACTTGACTGTTCATCCAAAATTTCTGTACCTGCTTCTTCCATCAACTTTTCCATGATAGCCAAATGTTATTCTCTAAGTGGCATTTTTCGACCCGTGGTCAATTTATTATATACAATATGGCTATTGACAATAGTGAGGCCGAAAATGTGGAAGAAAAACTTTTTCCACTACTTTAGAGTACGGCGATGAAAAGGATAATATGCCATAAATTGGTCACTTCTATCGACACCAGCCTTGTTTTTATTGTTGTCAACTACAATAGCAGGTTTGGTTATCGAAATGGTTTGAGGCTGGATCATGCTGGAATCTTGGGTTGTTGCTATCATAAAGACATCCCTGGTGTCACGCCATTTCAATGCGAGAAGCTGACTGTTTTGACAAAAGAGGCTTTCACCTTTTTTCTGTTTTTTCGAGAAAGCTTTTTTTGGCAATCCCTTTCTGTTATGCCTGACTGTTCCTACTGCAAGTGTTATCTTTTCCCATAAATGATTGAAAAGTTGGGGAGAGGAAAACCACCTATTGAAATAGATGATGTGGCCTTTCTGGTAGTAAGGTTCAGCAATCCTGTCAACTAAGCTCAATATAGAATTATATTGAAGGTCTTGATGAGGATGCCTTCCAGTATATATATCCATGTTACAGGTATACCCTGTACTTGATTCACAAATCTCATAAATCTTGATCCCATATTTATGAGGTTTGCCCTTTATATATACTCGGAAATGAACCCTTCCACGAAAAGGACAAATGGCCTCATCAATTGTCAATTTTTCATCAGGCGAGTACCAGGTTCGGAATTTATTGACAAGGGAATCAAATAAGGTTCTTATCTTGTAAATTGGATCATATCCTGGTTGTCCATGTGGAATATATAGCATATTATCATTCAGATGGAGCATTGATAAAATGGCCTCAAATCTTTCCCTTGCCATTCCAGTCGATTTGCAGAAAGCTGTCCTCATTCCAATGTGGTTTGACCAATATTCTCTTAGCCTTGGTTTTACTACAAGGCTCATATGAATGATTATTGCCAAAAATATCTTCAATTCAGCAATTGAAACAGCTTTCCGCTTTGCCAACAAACCTCTAGGATTCAAAGGGCCTTTCTTTCTCTCTTTATCAATCACCATCCTTGCATATTTGTTGGTTTCCAACTTTATCGTTCCAAACAATTCTTCATCAAAAAACTGCTTGAATACTGAATAGGGAGAGAGAGTTCCAAGAAAGAAAGCTGCCTTTGGTCCAGAGGTTCCAGAAAATGTAGGCTTTTCCAAAGGTAATCTTACCTCGGTCCATCCTTCATCTTCAGAGGTAGGTTGTCTTATTTGCTAAAAAAAAAAAAAGTTGAAATATATGAATAGGATGAAAGAAAAATAAAAAATAGTTACTTCTTTCTCACTTTCTTCATAATAAATTTCAGTTGTATCAGATTCTAGACCTTCCAAAGTAAATTGAGGATCTTCAATAGAATCATCTAGTTCAGACCCAGAATCTGCTAAGAAATAATCCTCAAACTCTTCATCAGCTTCAGGAACATTGAATATATCAATTCCTGAGGTACTGGGCATGTTGGGATCCATTTTTAGAGCGAGCGAATGAAGAACAAAAAAGAGAGCAGCACTCTACGTCAAGGAAACAGTAGAAGATAAACAAATGACCGCACGTGGGTATATGAGTCACAAAAATGGAATCTGAGGGGAGGGGAGGAGGGGAACACGTGTTAGCAACTAGCCAATTGTTGATGGACACTTCAAGGACGTTGTACCCAGAATCCAGAGGAACGTACTTTAACGGCCGATTTTATACCGATTTTTAAAGATGCGGGACGTAAATATACGTCCGCCGGGCTTTAAGTGTTAATAAAATTGTTTACGAATGTTACGCTCTATTTTTTTCATTATGGAAATAGATTATAAAAGAATGTTTAGATTTTAGAAAAATACAGATAAACCTTTCTTGGAAATTCACACATTTTGATCAAGCAAAATTGCATTGTAAAAATATTGATTCCTTTCAATTAATTCATGCTTTTTA
This sequence comes from Cordylochernes scorpioides, assembly GCA_030710605.1. Lineage (NCBI taxonomy): Eukaryota > Metazoa > Arthropoda > Arachnida > Pseudoscorpiones > Chernetidae > Cordylochernes > Cordylochernes scorpioides. The sequence goes on along the minus strand of CP092864.1, from coordinate 6,909,226 downwards.
AAAAAGAGAGATATGGATGCTTTTAAAACTTCTAGCCAATATCATAACCATTAAGGTATAGATGACAGGCCTGATATGACAGCCCCCCCCCCCCTCAATTTGTCTATACCATCTTTCATTTTCAAGTTTCAACAACCTCTTTTGACCCATTTAATAAAATAATCCATTGGTTAAAATTGCTTTTATGTATCACTTTATTAAATGGGTCAAAAAAGGTTGCTGAATGTCTAGTATTTTAGATATTATATAAAGAATATATATTAAACAATAAATATTCAAATATGTATTTACCTGTTAGAATGCAGAAGTGTCCGAGAGCCAGTGGCCTGATTAATGATAGCAGTAGTAACTGGCGAGTCCAGTTCATGAAATGTGCAGTGATCCAAGCAAATTCCATGTTTTTCAAAATCTTTCTTTAGGAATCTTCACACAAAAGGTAAAAAAAAAAAATTGCAAAGAAATTTTAAGGTAGCAGACTTTTAAAAATATATAAAATTGTTTATATAGCTAAATATGTCTGTAGTATTATAATTAATGTAAATATAACAATATGAAATCATTTCGGGTACAGTAGAATCTTGATTAGCAGGCACATCGCCAAAATTTGCCTATTATTTAAAATTTGTTTTCACTAATAGGCATCTCCAAATAATAGACGCTTTGCAATGCTTTTGTGAGTTAGAATTAATAATAAACCTAAAATAATTTTAATTCTCATCAGTAAAAATATCATTGATTTTATACAAGAGTGTTTTCAAATCCTGTTTTTCTATGACTTGAAACATATACCATAGATTTCAATCTTACTCATAATTTTAACCCTTAACTGGACGGGTTGGGTAGATTCAACCCACCTATGTCACTTTATGAAATAAGCGCTAAATAATGATTGAAATCAATATTTAACATACAGAGCAAAGGGTTTTTTATTTTTTACTGCGCTTTTTGATGGACATTTGTAGCACCTTTTTGGAGTATCAGATTGTTGTGGCATCGTAGATTCACTTGATTTACTTGAACCATCATTCTTCTTGAATTGTCGCCTGTAATTGCAGTGGGAGAGAATTGAGATTACGTGTGGCCAGGTGTTCATCAGTCAATGCTCTCCCAAGATCAACAATAAAATGACTTTCTTTTTACCTTTTTTATCAATCTGATTACCGATTTTCTTTTTTCTTTTTTTTGAACATAGGAGACTAAAGTGGTTGCTCCAGAGAAACAAAAAATAGAGGTTCCTGATTCTCTATTAGGGTGTGGTTGAAATTGTGGTGAATCTAAGGTTTGTTCTTTCTCATCGTTCTTAAATATGTAAGGCCATGTTCTTTCAACTTATCAACTAATTCTACTGAAGTGAATCAATTGTCTGCTGGAATATTTCTTCCAAAGTATGGTCGACTAATCTCTAAAACATATATTTTGGGTTGACAGGGATAGTTCTCTCTGTTGACTTGATTGATAATTCTACTTATCCAAAGAAAGAAGTGTTATTTTATAAAAGGAATCTAAAAATAGCGGAAGATAGAGACTCAAGTATGAGCCACGAGCTAACGCGGGCACAAAAAATTCTCACCCTTCTGGACGGGCTGGGCGGAATCCGCCCAGACATGCAAATTTAACCCCCCCTCCCAAAACTGAAATTTATAAACGATGGATGGAAAATGTTTGTATCACTGTAAAATTAGAATACATGAAAGCTGGTAGCTCTAGGTAAACGAAAAATATATTTTTTTCCTATATTAAATTTATGCATGGGCAGAATCTACCCAACCCGTCCAGTTAAGGGTTAAAAATTCTAAAACACTATACTTACTGTCCGGAAAAATCAACAGCCAGTGTGCCGAGGTATTCACATTCCTGTCCAAGATGACTAAGGACAGTGCATGTATTGGCTGCATTACCTCCTCTCCTCCACTCATGGGATAAACACCTGGGCACACAGTCAATTGGATGTAACTCAAACTCCAGGATGTACACAAAGAAGTGAAAGACCTTCTAACTTATATTCAAAAAATAAATAATCTATTAAGGTTTCTAGAACAAAAGTCCAAGATGTCAATTTCCCATAGGCCCCTCTGTGAGTAACTTTATCCCTGACAAACTCAAGTGCTGTCTGATGACATAAAACAGGGCTAATCATCCGATACATATATGTAATATTGTTGCAAATGATCCTATTGACGTATGGATAAACTGGAAGTCGTGTATGTGAGGCGAGTGTTGATGTTCTTCCCACACGCGACAACAAGAAGCAGAGGCAGGGCTAGATGTTAGCACCGAGAGTGATCGGTGACAGCCCACGGGACAGAGGTTGAGACCATGACACAAACTTGGATATCTATCACCGAGACAGAGAGAGAGAGAGACAGAAGCGGTCTGCCGCTGGACACACTGTAGAACATACTGCTGCTGACCCCCTGCTCAAACCTGTTGACAGGGGTCATCTATCTAAAGCCCCTGGAGGGGTCCTCATCTGGGCTGGGCGTTGCCTTTTTCCTCCCCTCTGGCCCACAGCTGACCGCTCTTTGGATCTTTATTTTGAGGTCACCATTTTTAGTTTAAATACAAATAGGGGTGTACAGGTTATATTAATAAAGATATAGCATATATATACAAAATATGGGGGTGGTAGTAAATAGGAACAGTGTACATTTTAATAGAAGGTATGATCTTATAAAGTATCGGCTCTAACTAATTGGGAGATATGTGAAATATACTAAAAGTGTCATTATTATACAGTTTAAAATATACAATATATATGTGATAATCTGTATATAGGAATATGTAACCCCACCACAATCTATGCAAAATGTATCGTCAAAAGGTTTCATAAAAGTTAAGCCTCGCGAGAAGGGAAAAAGAACAATTAACAGGATTGCATCATCCAGGAATTAAAGGTCACTACCCTGGACCCATAAAACTTAAGTTCAAAGGCCTTCTTCCTGGAGGATTGCAATCATGGCGACAATGGAGGTACTAAGCCAATCACATTTAAGCATGACAAATCAACAACCAATCACCTTTAAGCATGACCAATTGATAGCGAATCATGAGAGCACGTGGAAGGATCTCCACCAATGAGAAGTCGAGAGAGTTAATGACGATGATCTCGGACAAGAAGTTAGAAAGAAGGTAAGTGACCGTGCTACGAGCTAGGTGTGCTCAACATAGGCTCCAAACAAGGTAGTGTCCGCTCCATCATGTGAAAGGCCAAATACCTCCGGTCTCATCATTCTCCCTTTCGCAAGGTCTTTTCTACCCCATCCAGCTGTGCTCGTTCTTCCCCTGTGGAAAACCACCATTCGACCAAGACTGCGCCCATCACCAAAATCACCCAACTTCACAATTTGACAGTGAGTCCACAGCAATCCCACAGTAAGTCAACACCCCAATTCGACCGAGAGTCAATACGAGTCTATACATTTTATTTGAACTTGATTACAGGATGAATGTTACAGACATGTTCTTGCAGACATTAACTTTTTAATTTGCATCTTTAAAATTCAATATGGGTCTTTTTTCTCTAAATGTACTTTTGTGAAAATAAACTATGATGATATATAATATCTGATATATATTCCATTTTGAAACATTACCAGTTCCTCAGGGCAGCTACAAAGAGGGAAAATAATTGTTCACAGCTGTTAAGTTAATGCTCTATATCACAGAAACAAAGGCTCCAGTTGCAGACATTCCTTGCAGAGATATCCTCTAGTGGGATTTTCCTCTCAAGGAGGTTCTACTGTATATACAGTCCAAATTTTTTAATTTAATACCCCTAAGGGGCCATAATTCTTAATAGAAACACAAGTTATTTATTTATTTATATGGATTTGTCATCTTATTATATATTGTGTTTTAGTCTGGATATTTTAATGTAATTTTCTTATGCTGTTTTATACATGATTATCATTCATTTTTTCATGAATATTGTAAGGACTATATGCACACACACATTTTTGGTATATATAATATCTATCTGAAAATAATTGCATGTCTTTATGGTAATTTTAAATTTATCAAAATATGATGTCACTTTTACATCAAATTTATATACATTTGAGTATTACCAACAAATATTAAATTCATATTTACATTTCATATTTAAAAATTTGTCGATAGGCCACAAAACTACTGACGAATCAGTAGCACAGACGTAGAACACGTGATCATAACAAAGGGTTGAAAACTATAACCCACTAAAAGTTTCAATTCTTAACTAAAATTCAACAGGCAACCAACATATGGTAAACAACAGCTGAAAAACACCGAGTATAAATCCTAAGTACTTATTGATTTTGTTTGAATACACAAAACAAATATATTGAGATGAATAATTCTAATCGCCAATATTACCTTTGATCAGAATCCTCATCGGGAAAGTTTTCACATTTAACAACTATGTCTAAACAACATAAGCCAACACATAAAATATTTCTTTTGCTTTCGATAAATTTTGACATTTTCTATTAGTATTAAATGTATCCTAATAACCAAAAATTATCTTGCGAAGATTGCGTAACAGTACCACAACCCTTTTGTAATGTATATTAAACTTTTAGTTTGGCAACGCCAACTATTTATCATCATCATCGAATAGCATTTTAGAATTAGCGTGTAACTTAATAAATAAACAATAAGTTTTGTTTACTGCGTCTTATTAAACTTCCATAGACTATTAAAGATATTAAAGTGTAAACGAACAACATAACACCTTTCTTTGAAAAGTTGAAGATTAAAAAAAAAAAGCAAGTATTTATTTTATCCTAAAATTAAATTGGGCAAACAGAATTCATGTTATTTTAGAACCTGATAAATGTGATGTAAATAAAAATTCCCTAAAAAAAATAATAAAAAGTATTAAACTAAAATATTTTTTGAAACACAAAAGAGACGATGTATATATCTTTAAATGGGCCGTAGTTGGCGATTTATGCTCCTGGAGCCCTGGTTACCTCTATTTTATCTCTTAAAATGTAAACTTTTATCACAGTCCCGCTATTTGTGTGCGCCTAGATAACAATAAATCAAAATCTATTTCCTATATAAAATTAAGTATAATCGGCTTCTAAATTCCATTAGATTCTGTATATAACTTTTCCTAATGGTTGAAAATGGTTTTAAATTATATGTTGTAAAATAGTGACCAAATTTCCAGAAAGGCAATTTTATACAGCTAAATTTTAAAAGATAAATAAATTGCAGTAAATATCTCTTTATATAAGTTTTACACTTTAATAATAACATTTTAAAGTTTAATAGCAACATTGAGCTTTCAGCAACTCCTAGTCCTCAGCTTCCCCAGGAAAAACTCTAAATGTTGTAAATATCAAAATATCCCGCTTCCTTGCCCCCTGTGTTGCTGGACTCACCCCCCTCCCCAAAGCTATCATCACCCAGTGAAACCTCACCCTCAGTGAAAAAAAAGTATCTTTTTAAGCGATATTTTAAAAATTTTATTTGAAACTCTCTCTAACAGTAATATGTTTTCTTTTCCACACACACACACAAATTTAATTTTGAAAAACTTTTATTTTAGTACTTTTTGTTGAGGTCATTTTTTCATTTTAAAAATAACATTTTTGATAAGCACATTTTTAATAAGGACATGTGCTTATATTAAAGGTCTAGAGAACTCTCAAGAAATAGATTCAAATGCTAAAGCCCTGGCCAAAATTGCAGAGTTTATTGGCAGCAATCAGTCACACTGGAGAAAGGCTAGATATCAGAAAGCCATGATCGCCTTGTTTGCCCAAACTCGCTGTGGTTTGCCTTGTGCAAAGTTTCTTGAAGACATAGGAGTCTCCTATTCCGCGTGGACATTCAAAGCATCAACCTTCTCTCAACTGGTAACACCTCATGGCTCTGTGTTGTCTCTTCCTTCAGGGATCTAGAATTTGGTGGTCGCTTGTGAGCTATTCCTACTTTTTCTAATCAGGGAAAGTTCGCTGGTGTTTTTATTTTCGTGGTTATTCGTGGTCATTTGCCTGTCAGAGCTAACAAAATTTTCTAGATATGATGACTTCTTGGTTTGTTGGTATCCAGCTTAACCCTAGACACAGGCCTGCATCTTCCAGTGGAGAGTTCGCCCCAACCCCTATCCTGGTTTAAAGTTTCTCAGCCAACCTATCACCACAAGTCAGACTATTGTCATATTGAGGGGTCGAATTTGATTAAACATGTTAGGACACCTCGTGACCATAGTATGCCAAAATCACCCAGAACCCCACCTAACCTAACCTTTGTCCATCTAAGCTGCAAACCTCTAGTGATTTTGAGGTTAGAGTCAAGCTAGAGTCCAAGATAGACTTAGACACCCCTTCCTGTGGTCAAGCCACCTGACCTGTGGTGGATGACCTGGCCCTACCAAGCTAGCCTGAGATGGACTCAGACAGCCCTTCTTGGTGGTCGAGCCACATTTTTTTTCACTGAGGGTGAGGTTTCACTGGGGATGATAGCTTTGGGGAGGGGGGTGAGTCCAGCAACACAGGGGGCAAGGAAGCGGGATATTTTGATATTTACAACATTTAGAGTTTTTCCTGGGGAAGCTGAGGACTAGGAGTTGCTGAAAGCTCAAGCCCTGACTGCGGCCTTGGCCGCCCTTTTTCGAATCCTGGACTTGGGTGGTTGGATGTCGAGGTAGGTGGGGATAATATGGGATTTTGGCATGATAGCCCTTTTTTATGTTTATATTTATATACAAGGTGTGTCCAATAAATAATGAGACCGGTCAAAAACAAAGAAAAATGAAATGATAATTTTTTAAAAAGTCTATTAAAAAAATAGAAAGCTTCAGCTACACTGCGGTATATCACATCACGTGATTGCGCGCGCAGTCGATAAATTGTAAGCGTGTAAAAAGAACGCCTTGCATAACAACTTCTAATTTGTAATGGATAGAAAATTCTAACAACGAATTTGGTGAAATCGGCTTCAGAAACTTTGGATTTGTTGAAATTGGCATTTGGAAATGAAAATGTAAATAAGCCCACCACATTTGAATGGTTTTCACGATTTAAAAATGGAAAGGAATCGGTGAAGATGAGAAGCGTGTTGGACGTCAAATTCTGCATAGGAACCCTGAAAAGGTGAGCCAAATTTCAAATTTGATAAAAGAAAATCCACGGGACATTTTGAGGAAGAAACAGGGATATCAAAATCATTAGTTGGATCGATAATTAAAGAAGACTTGCAGGTAAAGAAGACACCTTCAAAATTTGTCCCTAAAATGCTCACAATCCAACAAAAAGAGAATCGCGTTGAAGTTGCCAAAAAAATGCTTGAAATGGTGGAAGAAAACCCTAATTGGAAGGAAAAAGTAATAACTGGAGACGAGACATGGGTTTACAAGTATGACCTGGAAACAAAACGCCAATCCATGGAGTGGAAAGGAAAAGATGAACCACGAACGAAGAAATCCCGACTTTGCAAGTCAAAAAACAAAGTCTTATTGGTCACGTTCTTTGACATAAAGGGAATTGTGCATAATGAATATCTAGAGGAAGGTCAAACAATCAATAAGGAGTCTTATTTAAACATTATGAGACGTGTATGTGAATTGCTTTTTGGAACTCCACATATCACTTCTTTTCAGAAGAATTGATTCATCTGAAAAGAAGTGAAATGTGGAGTTCCAAAAATAGGATTATCCATCATGATAATGCACCACCACACACCTCTACACCTGTACTGACTTATTTGGCTAAACACGGCATCCAAATACTTCAACACACACACACACAACCTCCCTATTCCCCAGACCTAGCTCCAAATGATTTTTTTCTCTTTCCAAAACTCAAAATGGTTCTAAAAGGAAGGATATTTGACACTAGAGAGTCCATCATAGCGGATTTGAAAAAGGTCTTAAAGAACTTCCCGAAAGATGCCTTTTCTAAATGTTTTAAATCATGGGAGAAGAGATGGAAATTATGTATAGATGCGGGAGGGAACTATTTTGAAAAATACTAATAAATTTTTTTTAATCATTCTATTTTTCTTTATTTTTGACCAGTCTCATTATTTATTGGACACACCTTGTATATATATTAAACTCCTCCCTATTTTAACCTTATATATAGTTTTTTAAACCCTTTTTAAAAATCTTATATATGTGCGTGATCCTATTTAAGTATATTTTTTCTTTGTTTTTAATAAATATATCTGATGTACATTGAAAGTTTATTTTTTTAGAATAAAATATTCTTGGACAAAAAGGATTGGCTAATTTCCTCCTCAACATTTATTGCTAGCTGTACAGCTTTGGTTCTCTACATGTGCCATAGAGGAATAAATTTGTGGTCTGCTTTTCTGCAGCCACTGACGCCCCAATATTTGGACATGTAGATATTGTTTTAAGGACTACAGCAAAGAAAAACCTATAAATCATCACGATATCAACAAACACAAAAATTCTTCTCCCCTCTTAGGAAAACTGTACTCATGACCCTGATGAGCCTATTTCGGCGCTATCGTCCCGAAATCCATGAGGCTCTTTCATTCTCAGGGAGTTCACGAAAAGTTTACATCCTGCTATATAAAAGGTATAATTTGTATGTATCCTGCGCGCACTGAAGTTAAAAAAAAAGGACATAGACAACTATGAATTTGATTAATACTACAATATATTTATTTATCTCCTTTGACGGTCATACAAAGATAAGAATAAAAAAATAAATAAAACGGGCAACGAGGAAACACTGTGAGAAATTTTACATGAATATACCTGTAAAAAAATCATTATTAAAAAAAATACTTAACTTAGTGCTTCAGTTGGAAGGCTGGGGGAAATTCCTTCCACTCAATTCTTGTTGAACTACATTTTTGGTTGATTTTTCACGAGGTTTTTACTCTATCTCTGCTCTAAGAAGAACTGCTCTAATTAACTTTTTTCTCCCCAGGGTGACCGAAAAAAAATAAAATTAATAATAAATCTTTATCTGGTCACCCTCTGTGATAAAAAAATAAATTTTTTGAAAAATAAAAAAAAAACTAAAATTATAATAAAATTATTATTCGAAATATTATTTTAAAATAAAAAAAAAACAAATAGCTGTTTATTTAAAAGAAAAAGAAATTTATTATAATTTATATACAAAAATTAGAAGAAAAAAAAGAAGGTGAAGAGAGGGGCTGGTTTTACAATGAAGTATGCTTGAAGTCCTCTTCTTTCTTGTCGAGGCAGCTTCTTCATTGTCCACCAGCTTTGTGGAGGCCCCAGAAGTGGCCTCTACAGTCCTTCCCCGCCAAGGCCACGGAATTTGGGCTTGCGAGGGAGCAGGACAAATCTCCGGGGTCAAAAGTGGAGGTCGGGGATGGGGGGGGGGGGGGGGGGGGGGAGGGGGGGGGGGGGGTGCTCTGGATTAGAGGAAACAACAGCACTGTCCAAAAAAATAAAAATAAGTGTCAAAACAAAGGGCGCCATGCACTCTATTTATTCGCCAGTTGAATGCAAGACTGGCTTTTTAATTCCACTCTGTGACACGGATAGTATTGTGATAAGTATATCCGGAGTCTTAGGGTGCCTGGAACACAAGGGTTATAAACACATATTTACATCTATTTATATGTAAGATTTGACACATTTGTGGGAAGGTGCATACCTACTAGTTTAAAAAATAATGCTTAGTAATTAAAAAAAATAATAAAAGAGTCAATAATGAATAATAATCTGAATCATAATGAATTCAAAATAAAATAAAAATATAAATAAAATCCAATAATGAATTCAAACCTGAACCATAATGAGTTCAAACTAAAATAATAATAATAATAAAAGAGCCAATAATGAATTTTAGCTAAAATTAAATAAAAAAATAATAGTGAATTCAAACCTGAACTATAATGAGTTCAATCTAAAAAAATAATAATAATAAAAGAGCCAATAATGAATTCTAGCTAAAATTAAATAATAAAAATAATAATGAATTCAAACCTGAACTAAAATGAATTCAATCTGGAGAAAAAAATAAAAGTAAAAAAACCAATAATAATAATGATCTGAACTATAATGAATTCAAACAAAAAAAAATAATAAAATAATAAAGGAGCCAATAATGAATTCAAAACTAAAAAATTAAATAAATAAAAGAGCCAAAATGAATTCAAACCTGAACTAAAATGAATTCAATCTAAAAATAAATAAGAAAGCCAATAATTAATTCAGACCTGAACTATGATGAATTCAAACTGGAAAAGAAAAATAAAAGTAAAAGAGCCAATAATGAATTAAAACAAAATTAATAAGAAAACTAATAATGAATTCAAACCTGAAATATAATGAATTCAAACTGGAAAAAAAAAAGTAAAAGAGCCAATAATGAATTCAAACAAAATTAAATAAATAAAAGGCCAATAATGAATTTTAAAAAAATAAATAAATAAGAAAGCCAATAATAAATTCAAACAAAAATTAAATAAAAAAAGGCCAATAATGAATTCAAAAAAATAAATAAATAAGAAAGCCAATAATGAATTCAAACAAAAATTAAATAAATAAAAGGCCAATAATGAATTCAAACTAAAATTAAATAAAAAAATATAATAATGAATTCAAACCTGAACTAAAATGAATTCAATCTGGAGAAAAGAATAAAAGTAAAAGAGCCAATAATGAAAAAAAAAAAAAAAACTGGTGACTTCACATCGACTTGACACGGTGTCTGTCAGTCAAAATTTATCTCTATCAGTTCCATGCCTTTTTCGTTGAAACATGTCCAATTCTATATGGGTTTGCTACTAACTAATTTAAACTAACATGATCAAGCTCTAAACTTGTTTAATACCTAATAAAATTAAAATAGTATTTTATCAATGTACTACCATAGTACGTCTGGTAGGGAGTCCTTTATAAAGACTGACTGGGCTGGGTTGGTTCTCCAGGATGAACATATCATCCAACTCATCATGGTTCATAGCCAGTGTATGAGTAAATACAACATTCAGCACAAAGCCTGAAATGCCAAAGACCTCACGTCCAGCACAAAGCCCGTGGCGTGATTAACTGGCCTATTCTGCACTTATTGATACCCTCGCCGAAGAGTCCTCGTGTCAGTCATCTGAAGACACTACGAAACCTCGCGCGTCCCTATTAATGGTATCAGACCCAACAAATGGGTCAGTGTATAGAACCGATCAAGTCCCCGACTTGCAAAACCCACCCTAACTCAGTCTTTTACCACTAACGTTATCCATATGGAAGGAAACATACCCATAGCGCATACTTCCCCTACTGGGGTTTGAAACCAGATACCACCCAGTTATCAAACCCTACATTGATTTAATTGAATTGTATGTAGCCATCTGGTGCGCCGGTGAAAACCCGCTAAGTCCACCAGTCTCACACATATCAGAAGTTAACAAAAAAAAAAAGCTCATATTCCCGAAGGAAGCTTAACTAAAGGAGCGACTATTTTCTAATTTGAGAATTGCATTGTCCTGAGAGGCTTATATCCCTAACAAATTTGAAATCAAAATAAAATCGATCCTATTAAAATTCCCTAACACTATTCTAAATTCGTAGTTTGGTCTAACAATATAATTGACTGCTGCTTTCTCACATTCATTCCGCATTCCCATTCACACAATTCATTCATAGCGGACAATCATACTAAAGCTAGGTTCTATTATATAAGCCAAAATACTATATAATCATCATCAATATACCCTAATAAAAGTAATACTAAAATTATCAGGACTTAATGTGAAATCAAATAACTAAATAAAAATTGAAATTTGGAACTAAAAGCCCTTCAATATAAATTAACCTATGCCTCATACAATCTCTTACTAACTATTTACATTCAATGACTGATATCAGTCTCAACTGTAAGCTAACCTAACTTAAAAAATAATTGTAAATATCAAAGTCCCTAAATTGTCCTTGCCTCAACACCTAGTACCACTGCAAAGATAATTTAATAGGACAATTTACTAATTAGAGCGATAAAGAATAGGACATTCAACTCACGAAGGCGACAGACAATTGGAGACGCTTCCTCCACTGATAAGATCCTATTGACTGACCATCCCTCCTCAAACACGCTCCAGTCATAGCAACCACTCTACACCACCAGTGCAACAACTTCATCCTACCTGTTGACTGTAGGTAACACGCAATAGTTCTAGAATATGGAATTAAAGGGCGTCTATATATACTCAACCGATATCTGTACTAATGTGGAAACCTACACTCTGCTACACCACTGCTCTCAACTACCTGGCTTCTGATTGTCTATGTCTACTTAATCTCAATTCAAGGGATTATTGAGCGTCATACGATGGCTCGTATACCCAACCTTGGACGTCACTAAGAACACAAACAGCTCGCCGCCAAACATTACTCCGACCTCGGCAGTACATCTTTCTCTGGAGTTGTTGTGTGGCTCTGGAGTAAACTTGATGTCGCCCAGCTATACCTATACATCTATCTAGCTGCTTGCGCCACCGATCCTACTGTAAACTATGCACCATACTGAAGTACTAAGTCGTTGTTCATAACTGGAAAGTTACCACCTAATGGCCACTCAAGAGCGTCTGGTTTTCCAGTCGCTTCTTGATCAAATAATATCTTATATTCTATTTAAATCTAATCTTAATAAAAAAATTACCCTAAACTTGAATATTTGTGCCAAATTTGTTACACCTAATTGCTAATATTAAACAAGACTGATTGTCTACACTTACAATATGCATTGATGTGAGTAAATTTGAAAATTTTAACATAAAATTTCAAAATTTAAGGTTTCATGAAAAAAAAAATTCTATAAAAGAAAAAAAATTCTATACGTGCACTCTCTTCACACTACATCACGTCAGTGACTTTGGCTTCTATTAGAGAAATAAATAATCTCAACAAGTGGATTTAGAGGGTTGGAAAGATTATGGAAGATATAAAGAGAAATGTTTCTTTCTTATGGCAGAATTTCTTCTTCTTAAAATAGCATATGCGTTAGTGCATATGCTAACAACAACAATTGGACAATTGGACATCTTGTTCGACAGGTATACTTCTCACAGTAGTGCACCAGCCTGCATATTGATGCATCGCCAGTTATGATAAAACACTATATATAAACATAAAGATTAATTTACCTAGAGTGCCTATATATGGGGAGGGTTTGTTTTACACGCATTTTATTTTACATATATCAGGGTCTACTATATTGTTCTTTTCTTTAGTCCATCCTGGACCTCCTTTTAACTAAAATAAAATAGATTAGACATCATTATATTAGATTGTCCTATTTGTTCTGCTAGGGATTACGTTTGCTCACTACGCGGTAGTTCAAAATTTTACTATCAATTGCAGGCTAATTTCTCTTACACCTTCGATGATATTATGTATATTGACTTGACCTGGTTTTTGACACAGCACGCTTTCCTATTGAAGTCTCACTAAAATACGGAATTGAATGCTAAAATATATATATCTCGTTGTGGTGCTAAACATTTATCTCGTTAAGACATGGCTATCGCAGTGGTTTCTCGTGGAATGACAGAGGTGAACCGGGCCTAGACACATCTGAGAAGGTGCAGGTTGGCACAACTATATCTCGCGTAGATTAACTTGGCATGCCGGTTAGTCAATTTTGGAAGATCTGAGCGAATCAGGTGCATCAGCCTGGCAGATGGATATATATAGAATAAATCTCTATCTATATATATAAAAATGAATGTCTGTCTGTCTGTCTGTCTGTCTGTGTGTGTGTGTGTCCTCTATGGATTCAAAAACCATACATCCAATCGGCGTGAAATTTTGGGATATTATGAGGTGTATCCCCGGAAAGGTTTACGAAAAAAAATTTCTTGAATATCTTGAATATCCTTAGAGTTATTTGCAGATTTGTATATTTAACTCGCAAGCAGCGATACCATTGAGACGGAGATAGGCTTAGTTTGCTGCTCCTGATGACCTTGGGTCATTGTGTGAGTCACAGCATGATGCTACAAAAACACTCTCTCTGGGGATTTTACAGCGTCGACAACCTGTAAGATTGCCTCTCTCATATATTATACTTTAAACATCTGCTTAATTAAAGCATTTTTCATTTGAAAGAGACTGCTCTCTTAACCCCCTTTAGACAACATTAAATGATATCCCGTGTCGATGATTTTGTAATGTATAGAATTAGGAAAGACAAAATTCAGGATGACACGGCTCACAGGGAACGGTAAAAAATGTTCACTTTATCGAGGAAATACAAAATTCGGGATGACACGGCACACAGGGACCGGGAAAAAATTATCACCTTATCGAGAGATTCACGACCATGATTTTATTCAACTTATCGAGTATTTTCAAGGGACCGGGAAAATATGTTCACTTTATAAAACGATTATTTTGTAATATAGAAAATTAGGAAATACAAAATTCAGGATGACACGGCACAAGGGACCGGGAAAAAATGATCACTTTATCGAGAGATTCAAATTTACGAGTTTCAAATCATCAAAATATATCTTTCTTTTTTTATATGTTTATAGAGAATTGTTTTAACAAATGTTCGTTATACAAACCTTTACTCGGGTAAAACCCGGGCGAAGCCGGGCACATCCGCTAGTATTTTATAAATGATGCATATATTTCAGATGATTTCTTCACATACTACCACCATGACCCTCTCTTCAACCGGTTCATGTCATGTGGCTTTGCGCGCGGTGACGCCCATTGGAATATTGCTGTATATCGTTTTCCAGTTCACGTCCATCTTCGTGAGCATCTTAATCCTTATTAAATAATGTACAATTTTGTAGGCAAAATTACATGCTCCGACATTCGTAGTTTAAGACTACGCAAGATGCCCTCCTTAATCTTCAAGGCCTATTCCCGACCTCCCAGAAATGTAGTCCTTGCTATTGATTACCAATGTCTAATGCCACATTTCATAAAACTATGAAAGTCGATGTCGAAACGAGTTTTAGGTCTGTTCTGATGCTATAATCCTTTCTTTTGTTACTGGCTTCTGCTGCCAAATACTCTGAAGGTGGTGGGGTAGATAAGGGCTTCTGGAAGGGCTTATCAAACCAGTCAAGTGTAAACATACACGATGTGCAATACTCTCTATCTCTGTTTATCTAAGGTTATCTATAACCACATATCTGGTAAACTGCTAAGTTCTTATTTCGAAATAGAGTCATTAATTTCCAAAGGACGCAGGTTATAAAAAAAATGATTTCGTTCTTTGGCTGGAGTTAAAGAAAAGAAACAACAATTTTCACTACTTTCATAAAAAAAAGGAAAACCTTCCCCACCAAATTCTGTAATATGGATTATCCTACTATAAAATCGCTATTAGATTGAATACGATAATAACTAAATAATAAAATATAAATACACCTATAAATGGGAGAGATAAAATTATGTGCAATAACTATTTGTAATGTGCGTGACACATGCAAAAAAATATAATCAAAGGTGACTGGAGAAAAAAAAAGGCTAATAATCTATACAAAGAAGGTTTTTCTGTCAATAAACGCTATACTGTTGTCACGCATTTCCCTCCACGAAGAGTTACAAATGAGAATATACAATTCTACAGAATCACAGATTACTATCTGCACAAGATAGTATGTCCATGCAAAAATAAAATTACGAGACCAGTTTAAAGTCATCTACGCTATTAAAAATAAAAAAATATTGTAAAAACACGTCTTATCTAAAACTGTATAATTGAACAAACATATTTCTTGCATAAACTAAAGTAACTTAAAATATTTAAAATGATGCGTAAAAAAAATTAATCACTATACATAACTTTAATCAAAAATGGCATAAAACATTTTACACAAGAGAATTGCGTTGCGATAGACTTTTACCATAAAATTGGCCATACTGGCATCCATAAATATATCTTGTCATAATGACTTATACAAAAAAATGTTTTTAAATTATATTCGACGCTATTAGAATATTATACTAAATTAAAATGAATATATAAATAAAAGAAATGGAAGAAATATGTGGCAGGCATAGAGCCAGGCCTAAAGGCCAAGCCTTTGCAAAACGTACCTTTCACACCAAGCGCTCTGTCTAGACTGTCCGTAGTTAAAGCTTTCCTTGTAGGCGGGAAAGCGGTTCTCTTGAAACCCTTAGGGTCTCGCCGACTTGTCAATCAAACTTGCGGGGGGGAAGTCTAGAATTTGACATTGATTGATATCTTTATTTGCTCTCCCATGGTTTCTCAGATTCTTAGTGTTTTCCCGCTAAAAATATTTCCTTGTAAATTTCTATCTACCAGCTAATATATGAAGTTTTTAAGATTGTTAACTAATAAAAACAAATTAAAATTGAGATCTCAAATACTCTAAACTGGTGTACCTTGCTTTCAATTATGGTCCTTTTTAAAAGTATGGGTAATACTAGATTTAGAATTCTATGTTCTATGTTCAACCCAACTTCTATAGCGTTCAATTTTTTTACTGGGGACATGGTGACTTCAACACATATTTGTTTAGAATTGGCAAAATTGGTTCACCTGCATGCACTCGTGGAAACGAACAACAAACCCCTGAACACCTTCTGATAAAATGTCCATTAACTTCTGATCCAAGGGAAGAAAACCAACTTTACCTGACCAATACAAAATAAGCTGCTTGCAATAAAGACCAATACATCAAGTTTAATAGATGCTGCAGGATGTATATTTTGAGGCGAATGTGTTGACTGTACATATTTCAAGCTACTACTTATAATTGCTATATGTAAAATTTGACATCGAACGTTTAATTTTAATGATTTCCAATGTTCAATTGTATTAATTGTATATAATTTAAAAATATACACGCAATTATCCAAATTGTGGATATGTTCAAATTTTACTTATGTTTTATTCTAAATTTCACAATTTTACATTTATGCTTATTTGCGCTCTGTGTTTTTAGTTTAAAAAAATTGTAGTTTAACATTTCCTTTTTATATATTGTGGCGAAGAAATATTTTATTATTTAATTTAATATTATTCAATGAAAATATATTCAACAGATTATAAAAATATATATTAATCTGTTTTTGTGAAATCATCTTAAAATATTTCTTTGCTTACTTGCTTAAGATTCTCTAGCTGTAAATAGTTTTGGGCTGACCTGTTAATAATTGTCGACTCGTCGCTGTGACGTCATCAATAAATACTTTTACATCTTAGGATATTTCAAGGCTTGATTTCTACGCCACAACTGGTGGAGAGACTGGACCGATACCCATTAAGAAATAAAAGAAAAATTGATTCTGTTGAACCAGAAGAAACATCTATGAATGTAAAGAAGGAAGGTACTCAGGTAAGCAACTACGTTGTTCAACATCTGCCAAGGAACCCTTCCATTTTCTCCGGGGAGGATGGTGAAGATCTCCAAAAATGGTTAAAAGGGTATGCACGTGTGGCAAGGTACAACCATTGGGACGAAACCCTTTGTCTTACTAAAGTCTATTTTTATCTGTCTGGAACTGCTCTCAAATGGTTTGAGAACAACGAAGAAAGCATACAGACTTGGAAGGAATTCACATCTCAATTAGAGAATGTGTTCGGAAAAAAAGAAAATTCAAAATTGCAAGCAGAGAAGAAACTTAAAACACGGGCACAATTAAAAGGTGAAAGTACCGAATGTTACATCCAGGATCTCCTGTGCTTGTGCAAAGAGGTTGATCCTCAAATGAGCGAGGAAGATAAAATCTCCCACCTCATGAAGGGGATAGCTGAGGAGCTTTATCAAGCACTCCTACCGAGGGATGTACAGAGCACCGAGCAATTCATTACAGAATGTCGTCGTGTCGAAGCGCTCCGTTGTAGGCGAGTTACCCCAACCAGGTACGAGCGCCTACCAAATGTAGCCTCTCTCTGTGACCAGGATGACGAAGAAGATCTGTCATCTTTGATTAGGCAAATTGTTCGTGAGGAGGTACAGCGGGTATTAGACTCTCCTCGGGAGGAACCAAAAAAATGCTACGATCGAAGAAATTGTAAAGGAGGAGATTGGAAGAACCCTGGCGCCAATCTCAAAGTCTAGGAGAAGTCCCCCTCATAAGGAAAAACCTCGACAGTTTTTAAATACCAGATATGAGGCCGAAACGATAAGACCGCACCTTGAACCTCGATACCCAAAACAAGGAGGAAGACGCGACACCAATGATTGGCGTACAACTGAGGGAAGGCCAATCTGTTTCTACTGCGGACGCCCAGGTCACGTCGTCCGCTATTGCCGTGACAGGAAGAGACACAATGAGGAAAGGAGAAAAGAATATTTCCAAAGAAAGCAAGACGCAATGGTATTCTACAACTTTCGAGCCGTATCTCAGGAGCCCAATGACGAATCATCGAGGAAAAATTTCACTCGCTACCGAAGCCCTACCTCATATCCCGGTCGAAACAGACAACATTTCTCACCTGCTAGAAGATCTAGCTGGACGCCCCGCCATTAAAACTAGATGATAGACCATATGGGAGGTAAGGCCGCAAATTTATAAAATCCTCCCTTGCCGACCACAGTGGAAATAAAAAACTACATTGACGTAAACATAGACCTACCAAGCCCTCATGAAGAAGATATCTCAACTGAAAGAAGACATCCACGCAGTCACCTGAAAATATCCCTGGCCATAGTACTAGTTCTTAAGACTGACGACGTAAGTCTCCTGCTGAGCATCGGGTCGATGCTCTTTATAGGAGGAGGCTATGTGGCGAAGAAATATTTTATTATTTAATTTAATATTATTCAATGAAAATATATTCAACAGATTATAAAAATATATATTAATCTGTTTTTGTGAAATCATCTTAAAATATTTCTTTGCTTACTTGCTTAAGATTCTCTAGCTGTAAATAGTTTTGGGCTGACTTGTTAATAATTGTCGACTCGTCGCTGTGACGTCATCAATAAATACTTTTACATCTCAGGATATTTCAAGGCTTGATTTCTACGCTACAATATTTTGTTGTTTTTATGCGAAAATCTTTTACACATAGTACAAATAATTTTAAATATAAAATTGGCGTTACTGTTAATTTTCAGAATGTTCATAATACCTTAATAAAGATTGGCGTTCAGCCAACTAAAATATAGGAAAATAATGATATTTTGATCTAAAATATGCTTTTTTAATTAAACAATATAAGCCTAATTTCATTTAAGAAACAAATAATAAACAAAATAATACCTAATAAAACTAAAATGTAAGTGGACAACTGCGGCCTTCTAGCATATTGTTCGGCTTAATTAAAAATAGCTCGTTCATCTAATATTCCCACAAATATGTCAAATCTTACCTAAAAAAATGGCGGGATCCGTTCTCCACGTGGTTGGCCGCCTCGTGGACTTTACCATTCTTTACTGGATTTTCCGTAGCCTCCAACTAGCACACATTTATCTATTAGTTTATGCTTTAGACAGGATTTTACAGGTTACATGTTTTAAACAGCAGGGTGTTATTTTACCGTGAACTTTTCGTGGCCTTATTTGGAATTGGTCGCCCCACGTTGGGCGCCATTGATGAGCCTATTTCGGCGCTATCGTCCCGAAATCCATGAGGCTCTTTCATTCTCAGGGAGTTCACGAAAAGTTTACATCCTGCTATATAAAAGGTATAATTTGTATGTATCCTGCGCGCACTGGGGTTAAAAAAAAGGACATAGACAACTATGAATTTGATTAATACAACAATATATTTATTTATCTCCTTTGACGGTCATACAAAGATAAGAATAAAAAAATAAATAAAACGGGCAACGAGGAAACACTGAGAAATTTTACATGAATATACCTGTAAAAAAAATCATTATTAAAAAAAAATACTTAACTTAGTGCTTCAGTTGGAAGGCTGGGGGAAATTCCTTCCACTCAATTCTTGTTGAACTACATTTTTGGTTGATTTTTCACGAGCTTTTTACTCTATCTCTGCTCTAAGAAGAACTGCTCTAACTAACTTTTTTCTCCCCAGGGTGACCGAAAAAAAAAATTAATAATAAATCTTTATCTGGTCACCCTCTGTGATAAAAAAAGAAATTTTTTGAAAAATAAAAAAAAAACTATAATTATAATAAAATTATTATTCAAAATATTTATTTTAAAATAAAAAAAACCAAATAGCTGTTTATTTAAAGGAAAAAGAAATTTATTATAATTTATATACAAAAATTAGAAGAAAAAAAAGGAGGTGAAGAGAGGGGCTGGTTTTACAATGAAGAATGCTTGAAGTCCTCTTCTTTCTTGTCGAGGCAGCTTCTTCATTGTCCACCAGCTTTCCATTGATACTGTGGGTGAACTTTGTGGAGGCCCCAGAAGTGGCCTCTACAACCCACTGCATAATTACCTGTCTCACTAATGCCATTCAGGGAAAGTTTGGCCTGTCATTTGTAAGAAACCTCATTTTTAAATCTCTGGTGGTCCTGGCCTGGCGCAGTTGCGTTTTTCTGGATAAGTCATCCAACAGCTCTTGAGGCTGCAGTACCTCTTCGCGCGTCGCAAAGTAGAGGTGGCCCCTGCACTCCCAATATTTCAGCAATTTCCCTAACTATTAGCCCTAACTGGTAACAGATAAATGTCATAATACTTTTGTCATATCCTCGATGGCGTATAAGAATTAGAAAAGGCCAGTAGGTAACATAAATGATAAGAGCTTTTTATTTGGAATAAATATATGTGTGATGATGATGATAATAAAGAACTTTATGATGACAACAATGATCTTTTGCCAGGATGGTAATACGCAACAACCATCGCTAGTTATTTCAATTTAAACAATTTAAAAATATTTTTTAAACATTCTATTATATCATTTTGTGTTAGCTCAGTTATTATAGTGTCGAAATATGTTATACTTTCGAATAATATTGTCACGGTAGTGATAACGAGTATAACAAAAGTTTAAGTAAAGATAGTTTATTTATAAAATGCAAACTATTTCTAAAAAATATATTTACAAGTAATAATATACAAGCATGGTAAGGGGTGATGACTATGCAAATATTTATGATGATATACCACAGAATATTTAAAATAATTATTCAGTGACATTGCCCCCTTCCTAGATGAACAGCGTCCCGCTGTAATTATCACTTGAACAGATCAGCTTGGTCCTCAGGGTCATGGTAGGGTTTCATTCTCAGTACATGGACCAGGTCTCTTCTTTGGCGTCTCCTGGTTGGTTGGTCCACAGGTTCAACTTCGAAGGTCACGCCAGAGAGTTTCCGAGTAACCCTGTATGGCCCGAAGTACCTTTTCATCAGTTTTTCTGAGAGTCCCACCTTTCTTATCGGGATGAAAATCCATACCAGGTCACCGACGTTGTAATCCATTGCCTCGTGCTTTGAGTCATATCTGGCCTTGTCCTTTTCTTGGGCTTTCAAGGTTTCTAATCTTGCTAGCTGCCTAGTCTCTTCGACTCGCGAGGCAATCTTCTGACTGTAATCCTCTTGGAGATCTTCATGCGGATTTGGGAAAAGGGTGTCTACAGTTGTTTCGGCTTCGCGTCCATGAATCAGTTTAAAAGGGGTAAAACCTGTCGTATTTTGTTTTGCCGTGTTGTAGGCGAACGTGACATAGGGCAGGATTACGTCCCAGTCCTTCTGTTCAACACTTACATACATAGCGATCATGTTGGCTAAGGTTTTGTTTAACCTCTCCGTCAGTCCATTCGTCTGTGGATGATACGCTGTCGTGAACCGATGTATCGACGAGCATTGATTGGTGAGTTCCGCAATCAACTTGGATTGGAATACTCGTCCTCGGTCCGTGATGATTTCTCTGGGGGCTCCGTGCTTGAGAACAACATCTTCCATTAAGAACTTGGCTGCTTCTTTTGCTTCCCCTGTGGGTAAGGCTTTAGTAACGGCAAATCGAGTAAGATAGTCAGTACAGACTATGATCCATTTATTACCAGTATCAGACTTGGGAAATCTTCCAAGGAGGTCCATTCCAACTCTCTGAAAAGGGGAGGTTGCAGGAGGTATGGCCTTAAGTAGTCCGGGTGGCTTTTGAGTTGATTGTTTCTTTCTTTGGCACTCTTTACAATGAGCGACATACTTCCGTATGTCCCGGAGAAGTCCTGGCCAGAAATATTTGTTTTTAACTCTCTCATATGTCTTCGAAAATCCAAGATGACCTGCTGTGGGAGCGTCGTGTAAACTTTTTAGTAGTTCTAAGCGTAAGTGCTTGGGAATAACTAAAAGGTATTGGTTTCCCAGGGGGTCGAAATTCTTTTTGTATAAGGTTCCTTTTAACATTTCATATCCTTTCGATTCAGCACCAAATCTTTCTGTTTCCTCTATCAATTTACTAATTTTAGGGTCTTTTCTTTGTTCAGCCTCGAAGCACGTCAGAGCAGTTATTGAGGGTATATCATCATCCTCATCATTGTATGCTTCTTCCGATTCAAGTTGGAGAGGATTTCGAGAAAGACAGTCGGCATCTTGGTGTTTGCGTCCACTTTTATAAACAACCGTTACATTGTATTCTTGGAGTTTTAAAGCCCATCTTGCTAGTCTTCCTGTCGGGTCTTTCAGGTTAGATAACCAGCAAAGTGCGTGGTGGTCAGTGACGATGACAAACTCACGACCAAAAAGGTACGGTCGAAATTTGTTGATGGCCCATATTGCGACCAAGCATTCTCTTTCCGTTGTTGAGTAATTCTTCTCCGCCTTAGATAAAGTTCTTGAAGCATAACCAACTGGCCGCTCTTTCCCATCGTTGATCTGTACGAGGACAGCTCCAATTCCATAACCGCTGGCGTCAGTATGGAGCTCGGTTGGCAGTTGTTCTTCGAAATAGGCAAGGACAGGTTCAGACATCAATGCTTTTTTCAAGGAATCAAAAGCATCCTGTTGGTCAGAATTCCACGTGAATTTATTATCTTTTTTGAGGACTTCGTGTAGAGGAGCAGCTTTCTCAGCAAAATTCTCGATAAATCTACGATAATAGGAACATAGGCCAATGAAGCTTCTCACATCTGTTATAGATTTTGGGGTCGGAAACTTGGCGATAGCTTCAATCTTTTCTGGATCGGGATAAATACCTTTACTATCGACGAGGTGTCCAAACACTCTTATTCGTTTGGTTCCGAAAAGGCACTTTTTTGGGTTGAGGCGTAGCTCGGCTTTGTCGAGACATTGTAGTATGATTTCAAGCCGGTGTAAATGTTCGTTGAATGATTTGGAATACACCACGATGTCGTCTAAATAACAGAGGGCCATCGTCCATTTCAGGCCTTTCAATATCTTGTCCATCATGCGTTCGAATGTTGCAGGGGCATTGCACAGGCCAAAGGGCATGACTAGGAACTCGTAGAGTCCGTCAGGGGTAATAAAGGCAGTTTTTTCTCTATCTGCTTCATCGACTTCTATTTGCCAATATCCTGAACGAAGGTCCATTGATGAATAAAATTTGGCTCCTTTCAGGGAGTCAAGTGTATCATCGATTCGGGGTAGTGGGTAAACGTCTTTTTTAGTAACTTTGTTTAGTCGTCTGTAATCCACACAGAAACGCCAGTTACCATCCTTCTTCTTCACTAAAATAACCGGCGACGACCATGGACTTTCTGAATGACGTATAATCCCGGCGTCTAGCATTTTGTCCACTTCCGTTTGGATTGCTTGGCGTTCTGTAGAGGAGACTCGATATGGTCTATGCTTAATAGGCTGATGGTTTCCAGTTTCAATTTTATGTTTGGTTACTGAAGTTTGCTTTACTGGTTCATTATTTTTATCAAATATTTTATCATATCGTTTTAAAATTGATAAGATTTGAGACTGCTGCTCTTCTGATAAATCATCACTAATTAAATTTTGTAAAAATTTAAAATCACTTTTATCAGCATGACTGGAATGATTCGAATTTTTCACCTCCTTATTAAATTCAGAACATTCTGAAATAGCCGTCAAGTTATTTTCTTCAACCCTTTGAATTTTTCCTAGGCACATTCCCTTAGGGACTATTTGAGCTGTGGTGCTAGAATTTACGATCCAAAGTTTTCCTTTATTATGGGAAAGCCTGAATAATGCACAGGGAAGTGTTAACCCTTTTCCTATTAATACCTTTTTCGAAGGTTCAAAAAGTACCTGATTTTGCCCATTAAGCTCTTCACTCATAACATTTATTAGTTTGGTATATTCGGCTGGGATTACGACGCTTCTGCTAGCCACAACCTTTCCCATGGAAGCTGGTGAATTTAGTACATCTTTGGCCTCTTCCAATCTGATTTCGGCGCGTCCACAATCAATCACAGCATTTGATGCCTCTAGGAAATCCCATCCGAGGATAATACTTGGGTTACTATTAGGGAGGACGATAAACTCAAGCGGCTGTTCCAATCCATTGATGCTCAAGCTGATTGTGCATCGGCCGATCGATGTAACATTCTTGCCATCAGCAACTTTCAGAGTCATTCCGCTATCCTTGAACATGGTCTTTTTTAATTGTCGTCTTAATCCATCAGAGATAACTGAAAAAGAGGAACCTGAATAGACCAGAGCAGAAAATACAATGTCATCAATGATTATTTCGACATAATTTTGTTGTAATTTAGCGGCTGTCGACGATGGAGGGCTTTTCATACCCGCGGCTTCCCCCTCGAAAGAAGACGCGACGCTTAGTTTTTTTCTAGATTGTAGCGGCGTGGGGATTGGCTTGTATGGCGGCCTGGGGAAATGGACTGGCGTCTTGGGGATCTTCCTCTGTTTGGATACGGCGATTGTCTGCGGTAGATTTGGCTTCCTATGGCTTGGTGGTTACCCATTTGAGGTTCTTGGGTGCTTGGTGCATGTCCTTCGGGTCTCTGCGTCCATTGTCGGCGTTCTCTACAATATCGCTTAACATGGCCTGGACGGCCGCAATTAAAACATATTGGGATGTTGTCATGCGTCCTCCATTCATCCGTTCTTCGTTGTGGTGGCCTCTGGTTATATATGGGTGTGAATACTTGCGTAGCCGCTACAGGTGTTTGGGTAGGGTACTGACGTCGTGGAACCTGGTTGAATGTACGTGTTTGGTTGGTGTATGACTGTCGTGGCGGAGGCCTTTGAATAGGCTTGGAAATTGCCGCTACGTTTTTTTCAATCTCTTCTCTGATAATTTCTTTCAGAGAAGATGGTTCAGGGGTAGTTGACTCCGGATTTAGTGCGCGATGAACTTCTTCACGCACGATGCGTCGGATTAAGTCTTCCATTGATTCAGAGTCTGCTGAATCGATGGCGGCAACATTCGGTAGTCTGTCGAATACTACACGTTTATTTACACGTTTTTTATTTGAAGCCTCGATTTTTCGGCACCATTTGATAAACTCATCGATAGTTGCGATGTCTAAAATGATTATTGACTGATATATCTCCTCCGATATTCCTTTCGTCAAGTGTGCGACTATTTCATTTTCCATCATAGCCGGATTTACTTCTCTGCACAGATGGAGAACATCTTGAATGTAGGAATCACTGGTCTCCTCCTTCCCCTGAGCTCGAGTTTTGAGGTTCTCTGCGAGCTGATCTTTTTGGGTGACATGATGTCCGAAATTCTGAGAAAACATTTTCACAAAAATATCCCATGAATTAATTTTCTCTTCAACATTTTCGTACCATCTGAGCGCTGTTCCTTGGAGGAAAAAATAAACATTTGCGAGGCACATTGAATCATCCCAGCAGTTGTAGCGAGCGACGCGATGGAATTCTTTCAACCATTTTTCTGGATTCTGGTTACGTTCTCCAGTAAAAATAGAAGGGTTTCTAAAAGGTTGAAAGTGATACTCACCCATTTTTGTCTGTGTCTCTTGCTTGACCATAGCGATGTTTTCTTCGGGTTCTAGTCCTTGTAGTCTTCGGCTTCTTCTAACGGCTTGTGCGTCGAGGGAATATTCCAGCTTCTCCACCAGTTGTCACGGTAGTGATAACGAGTATAACAAAAGTTTAAGTAAAGATAGTTTATTTATAAAATGCAAACTATTTCTAAAAAATATATTTACAAGTAATAATATACAAGCATGGTAAGGGGTGATGACTATGCAAATATTTATGATGATATACCACAGAATATTTAAAATAATTATTCAGTGACAATATATATTCTATTTCAATGCATTTAAAAGGATTTATCGATCATATTAAATTACTGATAAACTGACAAAAACACACCAAGGCAAACACACAAAAACAATATACGATTTTATAAACGCTTAAATAAAAAGAATGAAGAATTTCTTTCAAACCATATGTAAACATACTCATATCTAGAAATTTAGATAATGAACTAAAGTTCCATTTTATTTGAGGTCTATAACTTTCCATATCACAACATAGTATTGAAGATAAACCCTAAAGTGGATCAAGAAAATAAAAAAATTGAAGTAATAATATGACATTTGATCTTTAATCCAAGGTTTCTTTATAAACTCAACATATGAGAATCTAACATTTTAGTAAAGGATATTGTGGCTGTGTGTGTGTGTGTGTGTGTGACTCGACTATCACCTTTACAACTTTGAATTCCTGTAGTGAGGTTACTACTTACAAGCACAAAGAAAACATCAAGATATGCATTTATATATATGTAGTATATTTTGAGTTATATGGTTCACAACCTTCTTCTGATATTTATTATATAACCCCTTATCTATATATAAAGATATGTATCGAACAATGGAAGTGACAATAAAACAAAGAAGGTGGAGGTAAACCAGACGACAAAGGCCAGACGAAAACAACCTGGCGCCAGAAAGTGACGTGATTATAGGAACCAATCAGGACGCTCCACCTTATGCGAGCGTCCAATATAAAAGGCCCAGAAATTAGACAAAGGAGTTGTGTAGTTGTTTTCAGAGCGACGCCGTTAGACGGTCGGCTAGGGCATCCGCGTCAGTCTTCGTCCGTGGTCTACCTCTACCTTCTTGGAGTTACCATCTAGACCTGCCTCTGTCTCTTGCTGTCCCAGTGCGGGAATCCCATCACGCACCCACTACCACGACTGCCCAGCACATTCCACATCGGGTTTACTACAGAACCCGTTAAAGTCGACAGGATGACTGAGGACAGCAACATGCAGAGGATGACGGAGGCCGAAGACGAGTACTTCGCGGATGCCCTCACCAACATGCAACCCCACTGCGACGAACTAGTAAGCCGCCTAATAGACGCCATTCGGGGAATAGCCGTGCCTCGTGTGGAGGAAGCCCTCATCTCCCCTTTCGACGGATCCTACGCAGCCAACAACTTCATCCAGCAGCTCGAGCGGACAAGCGAGGGACCGCAAGATGACGCCACGCTACAAGCCCGGCTCCGCGCACTGCTCAAAGGTGAGCCCCTCTCCCTCTACAACGAACTAAATCTGGCCTCTCTGCCATACAGTCAAGCAAAACAAACTCTCATAGATCTCTACCCCGGAAAATCCGAGGTCACTTTCACCAAATTTTTAACTTTTAAATTAACTAATCAGATCCAATTAGGAGATATTACCGTCAAAAAATAACAATGGAATTACAACTGGGCCTAACCAATCCCATCATAGTAGAAGCATTAACGGAAGGCCTCCAGGCCAGTGATCAGCGCCTCATGAGGGCCATAGCCCCTAAAACCCTGACAGAATGGTACTCTACCATGACCAGAATAAAAGGGACCAGTTCACTCCCTACTCCATCCAAACCATTTCAAGGTGTTTCCAACACCAGTGCTTTTCATCGTGATACCGGAACCCCTTCTAGGGGAAGGAACTACAATCCTTTTTCACCAAATAATTACCCAAGATACCCTTCTGGTGCCAGGAGACCACCCTCACCATGCAAATACTGCCAAGGTGATCACTGGAACAATGAATGTTCCATGAACAGGCGACCCTACAGGCAGCAGGCCTACCACGGCCAACCTACAGCGCATTATTTCCCAACTGAACAAAATGGCGCCCACAACCTTCCCGTGCCGGCCCCCAGGTCTTCTCGCACCCCACAAGGCAACGAAAACTCCAGTTTCCGTCCCTAAACTATCCAATATTCTATGTAAACCTAAAATTTTTAATAATTGTTATTGCCCATTCCTCTTAGACACAGGAGCCTCTATTAACATAATTAATTTAAATATTTTTAACCATCTTAGTAAAAACTTATCTAATCCTTTAAAATTATATCCATGCCATATATTAATCAATTCCATATCTACTCAAATAAATTCGATAGGATATACATTTTTGACCACTACCATAGAAAAAATTACAAAATCAATTAAATTTTATATAATAGATAATTTATTACCTTTTGGTATACTGTCATTAAATTCCATTAGTCAATTTTGTTTGACCTTAAATTTATATAATCATTCTATTTATCAATGTGATGCTCCTTTGTCTAAGAAATGGTACCATATAACCTATGTAACCCCATGTAATAATGGAGAGAGTAACCACAATCCGCCCAATATGGGTCATTTTAAAAACATGCCTAATTCACATTCTCCATTATTGCAAGGGGAAAATATCCATCCTATACCATGTCCCATTACCTTGAACAAGACCTCTACCAATTGTGACAAAAATGCACCCAGCCAAACTTTAGTTCATTTTCCCCATTTATATTTATTACCCCCACTATATCCCTCTGAACATCAATGTAAAATTTTTAATGATTCTTGTAATTTATGTGTTAGGACTGATATCCCTTTAACTTTTATGAATATTATTAAGAATTACTCAAATATTTTTTCTACTAACAAATATAACATCCCAAAATTGAAAATTCCCCCTATCAATATTAGGACAAATTCAGACAAAATAATTGCACTCAGACCGTATCGTACATCTCTTTCAGATCAACGTGAAATACAAGAACAAGTAGGGAAAATGCTAGAATATGATATTATAGAGCCTTCTTTCTCCCCCTATTCATCCCCCGTTACTTTAGTTACCAAAAGGGATAAGACAAAACGATTTTGCGTAGACTACCGCCGCCTGAATGAAATAATTTTCCCCGATGTTCACCCCCTTCCGCTCATAGAGAATATCTTAGATAAATTAGCCAACGCCAAAATTTACTCCCGCGCCGATTTTTCATCAGCATACTGGTCCATCGAAATAAGTCCCCCCGATAGAAATTTATTATCTTTTGTCACGTTAGAGGGTCAGTATAATTTCAAAAGATTACCATACGGGATTAAAATAGGGCCCCAGGTGTATGAGCGAGCAGTCAGTCAGATATTGCAAAGAAATAGGTTAGGTTTTATAGCACATTATTTCGACGATTTCATTATCTTTTCAAATTCCATAGAAGAACATTTAGATCACTTACAGCAATTTTTTGATATGTGTAATAGGGAAAATTTTAGATTAAATTATAATAAGTGTGACTTCTTTAAAACTACAATAGAATTTTTAGGCTATACCATATCATCAGGCACATACACTCCATTAGTAAAAAATTTAGATGTAATTAATGCCATTAAGGTCCCCACTAGCGTTAAATCCCTCCAATCATTCTTAGGCTCCATCAATGTATATAATAAATTTATAAAAGATCACGCCCGCATTAGGAACCCCCTCAATAACCTACTTAAGAAAGATACCCCATGGCACTGGGATACAAAATGCCAACATTCATTTGGCACTCTAAAGGAATGTCTGACCACAAAACCTGTACTACACCTCTTTAAAGAAGGATTACCCTGTCAGCTATTCTGTGATGCCTCACTTCAGGGAATAGCTGGCATCCTAAAACAACAACATCCAGACGGCACTCTACACCCCGTGCAATATTACAGCAGAGCACTCCGACCCCATGAGAAAAATTATACCATCACAGAGTTGGAATGCCTTGCTGTGATAGATAGTGTGGAAAAATTCCGCATCTATCTCGCAGGTGTAAGGTTCAATTTTTACGGACCACCATGCATTACAATGGTTAAAAACCATAAAAACCCCAACGGGTAGACTTTTTAGGTGGAGCTTAAAGATGTCCGCATACGAATACGATATAAAATATATAAAAGGTAAAACGCAGTACGAGGCAGACCTACTGTCCCGCAATCCTTTATGTGGTTTTCTCACGACCACCCAAATAATAGAAAAGCAACCCCAATTACCTCCATCTACACTTATCAAAACGAATATAGATGGCCTCCATACAATCAAACGTAAAGGTATTGTCAAGATTATAGTTCCCCCTTCCTTACAACATACGCTAATTAATAAAGTAGATTTAGAATATAACAATCCTGGTGTATCCCAAATGATTAGGCTCATCTCCACACAGTATACTTGGTGTGGAATGACCAAATCTATAGTTAAGTATAATAGGTCCTGTCCCACATGCCAACTTATAAAGAAACCGAAAGGTCCGTTATATGGTAGATTAGAACGCCCCCCTATAGCTTTACAACCCTTCGATATGTTATCTATAGACACTATTTCAGGTTTTTCTAAATACGGTAATTCTAAGTCATACTTACACGTAATTGTAGATCACCTAAGTCGGTATACATGGACCTTCCCCAGTAAGTCAACTAATATAATCACATACATTCAGTGTCTCAAAAAGGTATTGCAGTGTGGCCGCCCAAAACGCCTTCTTTCGGACCGGGCACCTGCTTTTACTTCCCCAAAGTTCAGGAGATTCTTAATAAAGAACGGGATACAACCTCTACTAACCACTGCAAATAACCCTCAAGCTAACGGTTTATGCGAGCGTCTTAACGCGACACTCACCGGGAAACTGAAGTTACTGAACTTAGAGAATCCTGGGACCTCCTGGACTAAGTTAATTAAGATAGTAACTAATAAATATAACGATACCCCCCATACGATAACTGGATTTCCCCCCGTATTTTTAATGTATAATATAATCCCCTCAGACTTAAATAACCACCTAAACCCCTATCCCAATATAATAGAAAGTAGAAAACTAGCAATACAACGTACAAATGACAGACACGACAAAGAGAAACTTAAATATGATAACAAACATAAAAATCCACACTTTGATACAGGAGATTTAGTATTAGTAAAGGCGTATCATCATCCAAATAGCGGTAAGTTAGTACCCTACTTTACAGGTCCATATAAAATTACTGAAATAATTTCTGATAATGTCGTACGTATAAATAGACCCAATAGGATTACAGGTAACGATAGCGATACTGTACATGTAAATAAATTACAATATTACAATGAAGAGGTCCTTTATATTTCACCACCCAAATTAGAACCCCTAAAAATAAATAGAATAATAGATCTGTAGTGTGTCGATTTACTGGTCCAGCGATGGCTCAGAAAGGCTCTCCAAGTTAGTGTTTTATTGAAGTTTCTTGTTTACTACATTTATATGGGAAGACAAAAAAAGGACAACACCCCGGAATGTACATCTGGTACTCTCTCTGGATTCCTCCGCTGTGCCCTCCTGGCGCAGCGGTCGTCCTGGTGATTTATGGCGGTGGGGTGCGGCATCCCGGTAGGCTGGAATGAAATCTTTCAGCCCCCACAGTACTCCCCTTCCAGTGGCGAAGTCACGATTTGTGCACAAAATGGTTAATTACAATATATATATACATCATCATATAGGCAAGAAAATAAAATAAGGAGAAATTTAGTCTATTGCTCCTTAAATCTCACGGGTTTCTTGATTATTCTCCCCGATCTTGTCCTAGGCAGGTCTGGTGCTGATCCTGTTCCTTGGAATTCTGTGTACTTCTCCACATCTGGTGGGTCAGGATTCTGTTGGGACGATGTAGAAGGCAGCGCTCCCGACACGATGGGTCTTGTTGCAGTAGGGTGTTCTGCAGTTATATTGTCCGAATCTGCCAGTAAGTATGCAGGTCGCAATCGGTCAATCGATGTGGTAACATTTTTTCCTTTCACTTTGAGTGTGAAATACTTGTCTGTTCTTTCAAGGACTGGGAAGGGTCCCTCATATGGTGGTTCCAGAGGTTTCTTCACTCGATCTGTCCTGATAAATACATGTGAACATGTTTTCAGATCTTTATGAACAAATACTTTAGTCTTCGAATGATGTTTTTCATTTAAGGGTTTGAGCAATTCTATTTGCTTTTGAAGCTGCTGAACAAATTCTTCAGCATGCAGGTGATGTTTAGAAGCATCAAAGAATTCGCCAGGCAGTCTGATGGTTTTGCCATATACCATCTGAGACAAAGAGTGGTTGTTATCTTTGTTGATAGCAGCACGCAAGCCTAGGAGAACTGTTGGCAGCGTTTCTGTCCACTTAATACTATTGTGGGCCCGAATGGCAGTTTTAATGGTTCTATGAAGCCTTTCAATCTTCCCGTTACACTGAGGGTGGTATGCCGTGGAATGGCGAAGTTTGATACCACACAGCGTTGTTAAATCTTTGAAAAGTTGAGAAGTAAACTGCTTTCCTCGGTCTGATATCACTGTATGCGGTGCTCCAAATCTAACAATCCAGTTTTCGTAGAACGCTCTCGCTACCGTTTCAGACTTCATATCTGGTAGCGGAACAACTTCCATCCAGCTGGTGTACCTGTCGATACAGGTCAGACAGTAGATGTTACCATTCGATGGAGGTAAAGGACCAATTAGATCGATGTGGACAACACTAAATCTTTCATCCACTTCTTGATATTTGCCTATTTCTGATTTTGTGTGTATCGACACCTTGCACTTTTGGCAGTTGACACAAGCTTGAGCCCATTTCCTAATGTCTTTATTCATATTGGGCCATATAAATCTTGATGTTAATTGTTTAGTAGTGGCTTTGATGCCTGGGTGTGAGAGTTCGTGGAAGTTCCTAAAAACCATCATTCGGAATTTAATTGGAATGAATGGTCTAATATTATTGGTAGACACGTCACACCATAACAAATTGCCTGATTGTAGTGGGCATTGCTTAAATTTTAGAGAAGTATTCTTTGAAATCAGGTTTTGTAGTTCTGAATCACCAGTTTGTTCTTTGGCGATCTCTTCGTAGTCGATAGTTGTGATAGCATCAACTCTGGAAAGAGCATCGGCGACTATGTTGTCAGTACCTTTTATGTACTTGATATCAGTAGTGAATTGGGAAATGTATTGTAGATGTCTTAATTGTTTAGGAGAAGCTTTCTCATTTTTTGTTTGAATGCGTGAATTAAAGGTTTGTGATCAGTTAAAATTGTAAATTCACGTGCCTCAAGCAGGTGCTTGAAGAATTTGATAGACAAATATATAGCGAGAAGCTCTCTATCATATGTACTATAATTGCATTGAGCAGGATTTAATTTTTTAGAGAAAAATGCTATTGGTTTCCAATTATTATTGTCAAGCTGTTGGAGAACTGATCCAACTGCCCGATCTGAAGCATCTGTACAGAGTGAGATAGGCAGTTCAGTATCGGGGTAGGCTAACAGTGCTGTATTAGCTAGGGCTTGTTTGCATTTTTCAAACTGAACTTCAGCTTCTTCAGTCCATTTTATTTCGCTTCTATCCTTTTTCTTGGCTCCCCTCAAGTATTCATGAAGGATTGCCTGAGTCTCTGCGGCATTGTTCAAAAAGGTACGATAAAAGTTTAGCATTCCCAAAAATATGCGTAATTCATGAACTGTTTTTGGTTTCTTATATTCTAGAATAGCTTTAACCTTTGTTGGGAGTGGTTTCACACCGTGAGAGGTAATTAGGTATCCTAGAAAATCAATTTCCTGTACTAGTTAGTCACATAAAACCATTTTTTGATCAATAAATAATATAGGCCCTATTTCTGCTCCGCGTTTATGGAATTGAAGACTTGAGGCGATGGCGTCAACCTTTCATATTAAATCTTACTTTTCCTTATTACTAATAATTGTATATAGTTGCGGAACCACTGGTTTCCTGTGCTGCTCTTTTCCTGTTATTGCACCTTGTACGGAGAATCTGTATAAGACTAACGTCTTAATAAAGGCTTTGTGTGTGTGTGATATAAGCCTAGGCCCTACTTCCAATTTAAAATGACAATAAAAAAATATTGCTCTTGGTATACAAAGTAATAAGACCAAATAGTGTGTGATGTTTCGGTAACAGAGTTGTTACCATCATCAGACACAAATATTAAATGGACTATTGATTAAAAACATAAATTAATAAGAACAAATCCAAATAAATTAATCGTTTCAGTACTTTTGTCTGATGATGGTAACAAGGCTGTTACCGAAACGTCACACACCATTTATTTATTTGGATTTGTTCTCATTACTTTGTGTTTTTAATCTATAATCCAAATTATACATTATCATTGCT
Source organism: Cordylochernes scorpioides (assembly GCA_030710605.1). Lineage (NCBI taxonomy): Eukaryota > Metazoa > Arthropoda > Arachnida > Pseudoscorpiones > Chernetidae > Cordylochernes > Cordylochernes scorpioides. The sequence goes on along the minus strand of CP092864.1, from coordinate 6,875,071 downwards.
TTTAAATATATTTAAGGGGGGGGGGGGCAAATGATTATCATTGTTAATTTTTATTAAATATGCTGGTGTTATAGTTATTTATTGATCACAATATATATTGCCAAGACCACTTAAATATATTGTTTCAAAATTTTTTTTTTAAAAGGTAGAGAAGACTTATTAAACATTAATGAAATCCATTTCATTCAGGTGTTTTAAAAAATACACTTAGAACTATTCCATTCAATGACTAGTATAATAATTTTGATTGAATTTCTTATTGTTCATATTTTGTTGGTTTATTTTATTAACAGATAAATTATATCTGTATTTGCATATGTATTTGTTTATGTTTATTGTATATGTATTTATATATTTGTATTTGAATTTAATAATTTCGACATGAGTTTCATATTGTGATTGTTTGCTGTTGTGTTTTCAGGGAGTGTATCAGCCAAGGACTTCTTGCCATTCTGATATTCAACCACACGTGTGCATGCACGTAATATGTAGTAAATCCATTGCTTTGTAACATTTTTGACTTTATTGAATCACAAGGGGTAATAAGACTAAATAATTAAATAGTGTGTGGTGTTTCGGTAGCAGCATTGTTTCCATCTTCAGACAAAATTACTGAATTGGTGTTTGGTAACAATGCTGTTGCCGAAATATCACACCCTATTTTTTTATTTGGATTTGGTCTTATTACCTTGTGTTTATAATCTATAATTCAAATTGTGCCTTATCACTCTTATTAAATCGTTAATTTTTAAACGTTTCCACTAGTTCAGATGCCCATCTCTTCCCCTCCAAAAATAATTAAATCTTTTATTTTTTTAGTGATTCTCTAGCCAACAAATGTTTTACAATGCAGTATATTCTCTTTATAAAAGCACTGTTTCAAGGGACTAGGAATTTTAATTACATTTCTTATTGTTTCTTTTTTGTTGTTTTATTTTATTAATGGATAATATTAATTTGATTTTAATAATTTACTCATAAGTTCCCAATTGTGATTGTTCGCTGTTGTGTTTTTAGGGAGCACCAGTCAAGGACTTTTTTTGCCATTTTGATATTCACCTACATCTTTGCACGTGATATCTGGTAAATTTATTCCTTTGTAACATTTTTTACTTTTCATGATTTTTCTCTTATGATACTGCTGCCAGGGTTCTGCTTTTGAATGTTTAGCCATGTTTGAATAGATATTCTAACCACAATATTGTTTTAAATAACTTGGAAAATTTGATTAAGATTGATTTAGTGGTGTCTAACCCTATATGCGCCATTGCTGGAAGTGCGGCATGAGGTAATTAGCTGTCTCCTTTAGTCTGCCTAAGTATATTCATTTGCATTGTTGTACTTGTTTTCCTATAACTCAAAACTTTTAAAAAATACAATATAATTTGATTGCATTGAAATATTGCCCTTCAAAATGTATTATTGTGTGACCGATGAAGAGTCCCAGATGGGTTTGTGTGCATCTCTAGCATTACAGTCGAAATGTTCTCTATAATGGGTTCTAGTTCATGAAAATATGTGGGTATATATATATAGGTGTTAGTTCCACACCAGGAAAATTGTTACATGTCCTGTAGGTTCTTGTGCCTTCTGGATATATTGTAATCTTTTTGTAATGTTTCATTCTGAGTCTTGTGATTGCTTTTGTGATTCTTTTCTCAGTGTTTATGTTGCTTATATGACCTTTCCTTGTCTTTGGTTGGATTACCTTGGATTTTTCTGCTTATTTTATCTGCTAGCTCATTATCCCCAATTCCAACATGGGCAGGAATCCATTGTAGAATGCAGTTCTTCCCCAATTGTTCCAGTTGGTTTAGTAATGAGTGTATGTTCTGCATGAATTTTATATTGCCCTTTAGAATTGTTTCTAGTGAAGTTCTCTAGAGTCACCGTTTATTGTTTTGCCGCTGCCTGTGTCAAGAATGGCCAAAAGGGCACACAGGATCGGTTATGATCTATGTTGTACCACTCCTCTTTATTTAATTTCATGCATTATGGAGAACAATGCAAGTAACATACAGGGAGCATCCTCTAATAGCTGCTGTCAACAACAGAGATCGCAACTTTACTCTTGGCCAGATAGGCTTCTTCCTTCCTGATTGGTCTGTGCGCTCCTCTCAGCTATTCTTGGGGTGCACACTTGTGGTTGAACTGACCTTGCTTGCAACCATGCCAATGCTGAAGCTTTATTTTGGAAAATTGTCATGATACTGCTCCCCCCCCTCAAAAACTGTTCATTCTCAAACGGAGCAAACCTCCTCTCCAGATCTTCAGGAGGCCCCTTAAACTTCAGAATGTCTCTGATTAAATGGGGTATATCAGCTATCCAGAAATGTAATGCAAGAATTAATGTCTCATCATATTTGTTACATCACGTTTGAACTATGGTTCTCCTTTCACTCAGTCAGGTTTGACCCCATTGGCTCTTCTTGTTGTTGAGTAACCTGTCTATCGCAGGATGACGGTTCTTCATATGATGGCGATCATAGTTCACTACTTCTGATGATTTAGTCTGTGGCTTGGTTTCTTCATTGGGCATATCCTGGAACTGGTGCTGCCGCCTCTGTATCATTGATAACTTCTATAGTGCACCTCATGATTTTTGATTGCAGTGCACTGAAGGTCATCTTTCTTTATTGGAAGTGTCTCCCTAACTCACGCTTTCCCGCTCAGGCCTATTCAGTACATATTCATTTATGTTATGCTCCCAGAGTTTGGAGGCAGACTCTTTGCTGATTAAGTCCTCTGTCAGACTCCCATTTTCTTTCTCTAAAAATTTATTCCTAAGCCTTCAAGACTCGGACTTTTTGTGCCAACCTTGCACAGTTTAAAACTGTTGGAGACGTGGGGCTGCATGGTATTCTCAATTACAGTTAAACTATTTTTAGGCGATGTCTGTTTGCCTTGCACCTTGTCAGACGAAGGAGAAAAATAGGGGGTGAAAATCTGTGGCTTGGAGTGCAGATATCAAAACTGACACATTACATGGAACTTCCTGGTCACAGACATTGTCGTCAGACTTCCATGGAGCGTTCGATTCTTCATCCTTTTCAGATATACGAAAATTGCAATTAACTTTTATAAAATATAACCAAACCTTGCGCAATATGTTTCTTTATTTATCTGTTGGATTGCTGGCTCCAACTTCAATGTGCTTTGACAATCCAATCTATATGCACTTCTACGAAATGTCCAGCTCCAACATTGCCAGTTGAATCTCCTCTGTAGTCTTAGCCAGTCTGACTGAATCACAGCAGTCCACCACCCCATCACATTGCAGCTCACCATGATCGTCGATTTTATTCCAGTGTTCAGAAATGATCTCTGGGGGTAGAATTTCCGCTTGGCACATTTTCTGGAGGGCACTCTCCAAAGTGTTTAATCATTTGACTGAAGGTTAGATCGTCTCCTGGTGACCTCTTAGGATCTAATTTTTCTATCGATGGATTTATCTCACTTAGTTTAAAGTCTCTTGAGAAAATATCTTGTTGATGGTAATTTCTTGCTTGTTTAACTAACTTGCTTATATTGTTTTTAGAGTTTTATCTTCAATCTTTTATAGGCGAGTCGAGGTATTTGAAAGATACCCAGCAAATATGTCAGCCACTAGAAGATCAGTGTTAAGATTGTTAACTTGTAAACAGAAGTAAAAGCAAGAAGTGTCTAAAACTTCAGTTTCTAGTATTAGAGCATGGTGAGGCCCACCTGAATTCCATTATTACTAGGAATGAATAGTTGGTTATACCACTTTGATCCTGAAAGCAAACAGAAAAACAGTTTTTTTTTGTTTATCCCTAGTACACGTAGTACAGGGAAAAACAGTCTAGAAGACACATGAATATCCTGTGCCAAAGAAGGGTAAAGTTCTCAAGTCAGCAAGAAAGGTAATTGAATTTCCTTCTCTAACTGCTCAGGAATGGTTTACCAACACAACTGCTCCCTCATATAACAGTAAGAATGGCCAGAATTATCAATTTAAAATCTCTGGCCTAAAATATTAAAATCTATAAAGATTTGTTGATACATCCTGTCAATGAACAAACTGTTGTTGAGCATTATGCTGTCAAAAAATATTACAAAAACAATTTCTTTGAAAATAAAAAATGCTTTTATTAGGCAGAGGTTTAAAGTACAAAAAAGAGACAAATTTACAGGCTGCTAACACTATGGGGATCACAAGGGACTGCTGGTCTGTTGATGCTAGTTGTCAATAACGGAAAAATTTGACTGTTGACATCAGATGTTGATACCAGGTAAATTGGGACTAACTTTGACAGTCCATAAAACAAAAACTACTTGAGATTAAAAATTTGTTTTTTTTTCATTACGTAGCCATATTCATGTAAAATGCAACAGTACATGTGTGCGCAGTGTAGTGATGAAGAGTAACCGATAATTTGAAAATCGAGCTGCCATCATCGTTGCTCTGCGCGCCGGAAGGAGCCCCAAAGAGATAGTGGATTTTCTTAAGTTGCCCAAAACCACTATTTATCGTGTCAAGAAGCAGTTTGATAAGGCCGACAGTAACAAAGAGGGGATAGCTACAAGGAAAAAGCACTCGCGTCGATCGGACAGGGTAAGAGGCGAAGAATTTGTCAAAAATGTCAAGGAGAAGATTGATGGAAACCCTGGAAGAGCATGAGGGCCATAGCCAAGGAAATGGACTTTGGCTCTATGACAATTGTCAGAACTATCCATGAGGACCTTGGTCTCAAGTCTTATGCCCTTCGGAAAGGTCAGTTGCTGACTGAGAATATGAAGAATAACAGAAAAGGAAAGGCTGCTGCCCTCCTCAACAACCTGAAACACGACTCTTTTGGCATGCTAAGGTTCTTCTCTGACGAAAATAACTTTGACGTGGACCAAAAGGTAAATCCCAGGAATGATCGCTGGATCTGTAAAGACCCCTCAGAGATACCTGTCGTAATGCACACGAAATTTCCTGCCTCCGTAATGGTCCTTGGCGTTATCAGCAGTGAAGGTGATGTCATGCCTCCCCATTTCTTTGAGAAGGGCCTTAGGATGAACGCTGACACCTACATCAATGTTCTGGAGACCGTTGTGAAGCCTTGGATGGACATGGTGGCCGCAGGAAGGAAGTATGTCTTCCAACAGGACTCAGCTCCAGCCCATAAGGCAAAAAAGACACAATCGTGGCTGACACTTAACGTCCCTAGTCACTGGGGTCCTGATATTTGGCCCCCTAATTCTCCAGATTGCAATCCCCTCGACTACTATGTATGGGGCGTTGTTGAGAGAGATGTCAACAAAGCTCCTCATACCACCATCCAGTCTGTCAAGAAAGCAGTTCACACGGTGATGACCCAAATGGACAAGGTCATCGTCGCCAAGGCCTGTGCTTCATTCCGCACTCGCCTCGAGACTGTTGTAGCTAATAATGGAAACTACATTGAATAAATAAAAACTATATCCTTTTATCTACTACTGTGTCAAATTTCATTCGGATATTTTAATTTTTACTTGCAAAAAAATTTCAGTTAAAATACCATTGTTGAAATTCCCAATTTACCTGGTACACCCTGTAGTTAATAGGGGGATACCTGAACAGATAAGAAGAAAAAATATGGCTGCCTGTCTATTTCCTTAATCCTTTAGGCACAGGCAACTATTGGCCGTTCCTTGGCAACATTCTTCCCTTCATTTCAAACTTTCAAAGTCTAATCTTTTGTCTTTAGATCCATTCTGGCTGTCTTCATTTTCATATCCACGACCCACACAACACCATCTTGTTCAAGAAAGGTCGCAGTCACTATTCTTAGTGGCCAAATGTTGTTGCATAAGTTCTCATCAATAACTATCACCAACTTCTAGGGGTGACCTTAGTTGCTGCCATTTACTTCTTTCAAAGTAGGCAGGTACTCGTGTAATTATCTCCTTCAGAACATGTCGGCCACTTCTGTGAAGTTCAATCAGTTGTAAATATTCCAGGTGAACCTATGTTGCAGGAAGTTCCTATAAGGAATTGCAATAGAGTAAGAGCTTTAGGTTCGATTCGATTGGGTAAGAGACCGTAAGTTCACAACTTCTGCTTCCACAAATGCAGTTTGTATAATTTTTTTGTAGGCTTTCATGACATTAGGGGTTGTTAGCATACATTTTTTTACTGGATGTAAGAGGCGTTTCTAGCATCCCCATATGGGGCATCAATGGTGGGCTGAAATGCCATTTATATGGAACAAAATAACTCATTCCAATGATTGCGAACAGCCTACATTAAAGCTCAAGTTTAAACTTTGGAAGTGAAGCTATACTGGGTCAATCACCCAGGAGTTGCTCTTCTTTACTTTGACACTCTGCAGTTCCAGGCATTTCTGACTGCAACACACAAAGCTGAGTAATCCAGTATTTTTGTCCGATTTTGTTGGCTGATGATCCTGACCTTGATGGCTTGCCTATAAGTGATAGCGCCTGAACACTTGGCTATAATTTTCATGTGTAACCTTTATTAAGGTAGTGTCATAGCATGATATTCATCTTTCAGCTCCAGATTTTTCTTCATTTTACTCTCCACTCCTCACAGTCTTCTTGAAGACACCACTTTAGTCTCTGAAAGTATAACTGGTTTACTGACTATGTGTTATTTCATCTGTATTTTTCAGGGCAAGTAGCTCTTGATTTCTTGATTGTCACTTGTCCACGATTGCCTAGATGCCAATACATTCTAGGCGGGAAGTTTCCTTCATGAGTTGGCTCTCAGGAATGCAGTACATAGTGTAGTGGCACCATCATCTTGGGGTATTGACATAGGACCATGTAGAATCCAACCTAGTCGAGTGCATGTGACTACAGGCGCACTTACTAGACCTTCAATCACCTATCATCATATGTATGTTAACCTGACCAAGAAGTATTCATGGTTCAGCCTCTGAAAGATATTGAACCAACTGTTGATTGAGGTGGGGCCACACTTGCATCATGGATTTGACTTGGTATGATTGTAAAGGTAGTGAGATATGCTTTGAAGTCTGAACATTTCTTAGAGGGTAATACTTCCTTCTTTGCATCTTTAATTTGATCCTTGGCTCCACTTTTAGTTTGGCTGTTTGTTCATTGAAGGCTCAAAAGTTCAATTTATTTAATCCGAGTGCTTCAGCTAGTTTTCTTTCATCAACGTTACTATCAAGCATTCGTCAAATAGGATGAAGATGCTGATAACCCCAATTAGACTGGCGCAACTCTCAAGATTACCTTGTTGATTACTGTTCCTTGAGGAACATGTCCATTGACTTCTGGCTCTGGTAATGGAGCAGAAGATATGCTGGCTTCTCTTCAAAGTGGATATTTATTTATGCTTATGAGGTGATACAGCAGCGTATTTACAATTAGAGAGGAGACAAAATGGGCCCGAGTCCGACTTCCAAGTCGTTCCGCCAAGAGATCAACACCACAGAGGTCCGTACGTCTGACCTCACGGACAATACAGCAGCTTCAAAGTGGAGATGATAGGCCATGCAGCAAAGTGTCGACGGCTGCAACCATCAACTCCACAGATCCTTTGACTCTTGCAGTCACATCTTTGTTCTACATTAAGACAATTGAAGCACAATCATTTTTCTTTTGAAAATTTTCATCGATTATGAACAGTTTTTCAATTAAACACGGTTCACCTGGTAGTGCTATGGTTATTCTTACCATATAGATTGAAAATTCCCTTTGTCTCTTGTGCTTTGGCAATGTTTGCCATTTCCTTCATCCAATTTATAAAGTCCTAAAGTGTTGCATTATGTATTTTCATCATCCTCTTGCACAACTTAATTTTCATGCTCAATGGCAATCTATTCAAAAGTTCCTTCATGAGATTGGGATTCTGTAGATGTGCAGGAGCGTTAAAGGCTTCAATCATTGCCACAAGATTGTTGAAGGCATCTTAGTAATCAAAATAACTATGGAAGTTAACTTAACATCTCTTGGAGCAGGTGCTTGCTTAGCCTTTCCGATTAGGGCTTCAATAATGAACTGAGATTTCCATATCTTCTCCCTATTTGTTCGAAGGATCGGAATTTTAAGGAACAATCACTAGAGCACGCACAGAGTTCCTGGCATCCTCCTACAGGGACTTTTCCAGCACTTTCATTTTCTAGTTTGGAGAATAGTCTGTGTCTTTGGTTGATTGTTTGTAGTGATGGCTGAAGACAGGCCAATCCAAAGGATTCCCATAAAAGTCTGTCAACTTGCTTGATTTTACAACTTTTGGGAAATGAACTTCGCCAAAGTAGCATTTTGGATTTCTAGTGCTGTAGTTATTGCCAGTACTATGGCATCTATACCATAGGTAGGTAGAGGCTGCATTGTTGATACTGTGAGGGAGTGTTGTTGAGCATGATACTATATAAAGGGATTATGAGAGAAAAATATTTTCAAATAAAAAATTCTTTCATTAAGCAGATGTTTAAACTGCAAAAAAAAAAGAGCAGAGAGGCAAATTTATGTGGCATTAACATGGTGAGAGATCACCAGATGTTATATATTGGATCAATAAATTATTGAATTTAAATATATTAAATTTTGACTGTAATTATCAACTTATTATCATCTTTCAAACAAAAATCGAAATTTGTTCCAAAGAGAAATAGCGATTATTTCTAACTTTAAGGATGAAGTATGATAGGATGAATTGTGAAGAGTAATGACAAACGGAAAAATAAAACTGTCCAGGGATGGGAATCGAACCCACAGTGTTCCGCTTACCAGGCAGATGCCATGTCCACTAGGCTACCCTGGACATATTTCTCCGTTCGTAAATATTATATAAAAAGTAATTTAAAATACAATATAATATAACACTGCTTATGATTGTAAAACGAAAATTGCAATTATACGGCAAATGTTTCTTTCAAACAAAAATTTCGATTTTTGTTTGAAAGAAACATTCGCGGTATAATTGCAATTTTCGTTTTACAATCATAAGCCGCATTATATTATATTGTATTATTATCATCTTGTTTACATTTTTATTCTTGCAAATATTAAAATGTAAATGGTATTTGTTGCTAATAAATAATATTTTGTAAAACCCAAAATTGAACTCAATAACCCAAATACATCATACAAGGGACTGCTGGTCTGTTGACACTAGTGGTTAATAACATAAATTCCAGAATGTTAACGTCAGGTGTTAATAGTAGATAGATAATGGGGGAATCTGAACAGATAAGAAAAATATAGCTGTTTATTTTCCCTAATTAGGCGCAGGTAATAATAGCTGTTCCTAGGCGAGATCCCAAATACAAATGGTTGTGCTAAATGGTGAATGAACTACTTTTGGAAATATTTAACAACTCCAGTTCACCTAGGGTAGTGTGGTGATCTTCCCCAACAGTGGGAACTATTTTACTGATTGATCATGACTTTTTTGACTGGTAGTGGCTATATTTGGCCAACCCAGAATTTTTGAGCATTTGAAACCAATAAAATGTTGTTTCTTATCCCCTTGTGTAAAGATTACACGATACACAATAAAATGTGGTTGATTGTGGTAAAATATTACCACCATATCCCTGTTGGTAAGTTGTCGCTGATTTTGACAAACAGATGAAAAGTGTTTAGGCTGCCTATTGCTAACCCTAAATGGACTCCATTTTCTTTGGGCAAATGTAAAACATAGGAATATTGTAAATGATCATGAAACGAAAATCCCGATAGACGTCCAATTTTTCAAGGTGATCTGCCAGCAACTGATAATTGTTCTCAAATTAGTTTCAGGCTGTGGGTCAACAACAAGTTCCAAAAATAAAATTATTCTCATTCTATTTTGATTAGCCCTTGTATATAAACAATATGCATCAACCTAGTCATTTTTAAAAATATATATTGGCAATTCTTTGCTGTCCTTGTCAAGAGTTAGTATGCTTGTAGTTTAGTGTGTGGATTGTACTTAAATATGTAGCGCAGGGTATGTAATAAAAGAGAGTGCTTTAAGACATAGATTATTACATTAAAATGGAAGGGATACTATGCATTTTTGAGCACAGCAAGTATTTAGATTATTAGGAGTATATTACTTCTTAATAATTATCTGGAACAAGTTTTTTCTAAACTACTGTGTTGGTTAGGAATATTAGTTTTGTCCAATATAAAATTTTAAAAAGGATTTTCAGTTACATTGTTAGCCTTCAAATAACCATCTTATAAAAAGAGATAGATTTTAGATTAAATCCATGATTTAGGTACGATTTGAATTAGAGATTAGAAACTAAAGATAATAATATAAATTCCAAATAAATATATATATAGTGTGAGATTTCGGTAACAGCGTTTTTACCATTATCAAACAAAAGACTAAAGATCTTTTGTTTCTAGATTAAAGTCAGTACTACTGTTTGTCGACAATTTTTACTCATTTATTGAAAAAAGGAAACATCTATAATTGAAATTCTGACTGAATGATAAATTTAGTGTTTTGTGTTAATTTTGTTGTTAGAAAAGCTAAATCCTCTGCAATACATATAAATAATAAGCAAAACAGCTTCCGAGGGTTAGTTGCTTTATTGTATATTTATCTCAAGCTTTTGGGCATCACAAAATCTTCTACAGGAGTATAGGATAAAAGGAATCTAAATACCCATTATTTTGACACCTTTGAATATATATTAGGTGGTAAGAGTTTAAAATCGTAAAACTTACACTAAATTTATATATTATAAGCAAAACGATTTCCGAGAGTGGTTTCTTGCTTATTGTATATTCATCTGAAGCTTTTGGGTATCACAAACCCTTCTACAGGAGAATATGAGTATACAGGAGTATAAAATTTATCATATACTCCTTTAGACAGATTTGTGTTATCCAAAAGCTTTAAAGCAAGAAACTTGCCCTCGGAAGCCGTTTTATTTATTATATATAAATTTAATGTAAATTTTAAGTTTTTAATCTCTTGCCCCCTAATGCATGTTTGAAGGTGTCAAAATTATGGGCATCATTCAGATTCTAATTGTATAGCTAAACTTTTTATATAATTATAAAAACATTCATCTTATAATAATGGAATGATTCCTATCAAATATATTTGAGTAACTTTAAAATACTCTATGAACTCTCATAAAGGCCATCAAAATTCAAATTTGCTAAACCTGAAAATCCATCCATGTAACATTTTTTGCTTGCCACATAACATGCAAATTCAAGTGCGGATTTAATTGAACTTTCATTAATGCTGGAGCTTTTTGTATTGCATAGTTTGAGGAATTTAAAAATTAATGCCGCTAGAAAGGTATCCCCAGCTCCAAGGGAATCAACAATGTTTCTAGTTGATTCCTTGAAAGCTGACTGCTTATAAAACATCCCTGTTGTTTTGTCAAAGGCATAGACACCTTCTTCTCCCCAAGGCATCACAAAAAGGTACCTGGACACAAAAAAAAATTCCTTCATAAATTTTCTAAACAATTTTATTATTAATATATAGTTAATATAAATTTGAGAAGTTGATTGAAAGAAATATTTAAAATCAGCTGTTTATAGTGTTCATTGACTGAAAAGCTTTTGATTGTGCCTTTAGAAAATATAAGACTTGGAATAAATAAAACTTTGTAATAATAAAACACTTTTACCAAGAATTGAATGTTTCATTTAAAATTGGATTGTAATAACATTTAATTCAGACAAGGTCTCTAGTCACCATCTTTCTTTATTATTTATAGTGAAATATTGCCCATTAAAAACTCTGAAAGATATGGTATGTATAGCAATGAAAAGAACTTCAACAATATTTGATATGCAGAGAACTTTGCATTTTTAGCATCTAGAAAAGGCATTAAAAATAATGAAATGCTTGGGAAGCATTTATGAATGAGACAATCTCAAGAAGACAAAAATCATAGCTTTCAATAATAATGCATCTAAAAAATGCAAAACTAAATATTGATGGAATGGGGAATTCAACAAGCAGAATCTATTGCTTATCTTGGAAGAAACATAAATGAGGATGGAAGATGCAAAAAAAAAATCATAATTTCAAAGCCAAAGATGCTTTTCAGAGAAATAAAGGCAATATGTAATTTCATGAATAAAAACAGTAAAAGATTGTGTCAGGCTAATAAAACCCGGACTAATATATATATTCCTACATTCATAAAAATTATACTTAGCAAAACATGAAATCATGCTGAAAAGGGGTAATTTTTGAATAGATTCAAAATTAGGACTCCCTGATCTTGGTTATAAAAGAGAACTAATAAACTCTTATTGTACATATTAAAATATACTTGCCTATTTTCAGAAATTTGAAAGAGGTCCTTGGGTATTTCATTTGAGATGGATTCTTCGTCAGAAAACCACTTTATAAAATCTTTACCAACAATTACAATGTCAACTTTGGCATTTAGCAACTGTAACATTTCTGTGCGGGGCTTCTCAATTTCAACTGAAAGGTAAATCTTGTCACTAGCACTGTTCTTGTCATTGTATACATTTACCAGTTCAATCATCCTTAATACTTCTTGAACATTTCTTCCCTGTGAACACATTATCATTGTAAGGTATAAATGAACATTTCAGATATATATTTAAAAAATAAAATAGAAAAAACACAATGTATAATTTTAACTTGATTATAATTGTGAAAAAGTTGTAAAAAACAATTTATAAATGTAGCAATGGAGGTTTTAAATATTGGTGTGAATAGTTAATGGCATTTTTTTTTAAATTTGACCAAATGTAAACACATTAACTGAGAGTGTGCCATAGTATTTAAACATAAGTATAGTGTCAATTTGTTAGTTTATAAGTTATTAATCTTCTAAGCTTTAAACTCTGTAGACAATTTAAGATGGCATCCAACTTCAGGTGTTTCTGTACCCAGTGTTGGCTACATTCCATTACATTAAATTTTTTGCCAGCTTTACTGCTAATTACCAGTGACCCTAACCTCACTTCCAATCCCTTCTCTATCTTCTTGTATATGACCAGCTGTTACTTTTATTTTATTTTTTTGAAAATAGAACCATCCATAAATAAATCTTTAAATAAAAAGGCATATATTGGATCAAAATATTATTTATTTTACCAATATTTCAGTTGGCTGAAATAAATAAATTAAACTTTCATTTTTTTATAATGGGCTCTAATGGTCACTTCACAATGTGCAGTTTCTCTGATATTTTTTCCACAAATGAAAGCAATTTTCCTTCTCATAAACTAATGACTGTTCTTTCAGATTCAACTTTATATCCTATTAAAATTTCAGCTAGATAGGTTAAATATTGAGGGAATGTAAAAGGCACAATATTATATATATGCATTGACTTTTATTTAAAGCGATTAAACATCTAGAGATCTGGATATCGTGAGGTTGGGAGATGATATTTAAGGAAACACTTGTTTATATATTATTTAAGCCATAGCTAGTTTCCAAACCCATTAGCAAACCACAATAAACAGTCTTTTTTGTTTACCTCAAAGTGTATCCAATCATATTTGCTTAGGTCTAGTTTTGAAAATTCATCAGATGAATATTCAGGCAAATTTCTGCACAAAAATAAATTTTATTTTTAAAAATGTATACATATAAGTGTGGATAAGAAAATATTGGCTCTTTCAATTTTGATTATAAATAGAAATTGCAATATTAGCACACCCCCTTTTGTGTAAATCATGTATAAAATAACAAGTAGCAATATTTTTAACAAAAGTATCTAAAAGAAGAATTTAAATACCTGGAACTATATCATTTTTGAGATTTTATGATAAAACTAGCAGATTTACCCGGCTTCGCCCGGGTTTTACCCGAGTAAAGGTTTGTCTAACGAACATTTGTTAAAACAATTCTCTATAAACTTATAAAAAAAATAATAGATATATTTTGATAATTTGAAACTCGTAAATTTGAATCTCTCGATAAAGTGAACATTTTTTCCCGGTCCCTTGAAAAATACTTGATAAGTTGAATAAAATCAATATTAATTGGTTCCCTCGGTAATTGGAAGTTAAAGGAATAGTATCTTGCCTTGGAATTGTATCATTATTCTTGTCTCAAATAAATTGCTGTGTCATCCTGAATTTTGTCTTTCCTAATTTTCTACATTACAAAATCATAATTTTATCTATTCTCCCAATATATATGTTGTAGATAAATGATAAAACTAACTTTGACTTGTGCGCAATTAATAGGTAGAAAATCTTACTTTTGATAAATAATCTTTAAGATAATAAACTTTGTGATAATAAAACTTATAGATGATAAAGCACAATTTGGATTATAGATTATAATAAAAGAAAACAAGACCTAATCCAAATAATTTATTAGTGTGTGACGTTTCGGCAACAACATTGTCACCATCATCAGACAAAAGAATAAATGAGAAAAACATGTTACAGCAGGTTCTTATATAGTCCTGTTATCAAGTGTTTAAACAAGATAACAGATAAGGAAAATAGTTTTTAAGTCAACTTGAAATATTCTTCTTAGAATTAAAAGTGGATTTTTTTTTTTTTCTAATATAATTAAAGGCATATCTGTAAATATCATTTATATTTCCCCTTTCTTCCATTCTATTAATTGAAGCACATGTCTTTTGGATGAAAAAGGCTTCTTTGAATTGTCTTTTGTAATAATTTTTTTCATAGTCCAGTGTTTTTGGGTTTTCTAAATTGAATTTATTGTGTCCTGTGTCCCTTCTGTGTTCTACAAGAGCAGAATTTTGAATTCTATCCCACTTCAGAGCATATTTATGGTTTTCCATCCTTTCTTTTAATGTTCTGGATGTCTGTCCCACATATCTTTGATCACACTTCTCACACTTAACTTCATAGATCAAACCTGCTCTTTCTGTTAATTGGGTGTTCTTGTGCTGGTTTAGGTATTGTGAGATAGGGTTACATGGTTTCCATGCAATGTTTATTTTTCCATACTTTTTGAATATATTAGTAAAATTTCTTGCAAACTTTTGGTTTATAAATGGCAATGAGATAAATTTGGCTTCTTTGTTTTTGCACTTTAGATTTTGCATTAAAGTATTATTCTCATATTTTTGGTTCATGTCTTCTATTATTCTATTTATCAATTTGATGGGAAAATCTTCATTGATTAGTTCTTTTTTGATGTTGTTAATTTCTATATTTCTTTTAGTTGTATCATTAATGAGAGTAACATGTTTTCTCATTTATTCTTTTGTCTGATGATGGTGACAATGTTGTTGCCGAAACGTCACATACTAATAAATTATTTGGATTAGGTCTTGTTTTCTTTTATTAAAACTTATAGATAAAAAACTTGTTATCATTTCGCAATGGGGGCACTGCTTGCCAGTTAAATCTACAAATCTGCAAATAACTCTAAGGATATTCAAGAAATTATTTTTCAAAAACCTTCCCGGGGATATACCTAATAATATCCCAAAATTTCATGGCGATTGGATGTATGGTGTTTGAATCTATAGAGTACAAACATACAGACAGACAGACATTCAATTATATATATATAGATATACTAGCGGACCCGCCCGGCTTCGCCCGGGTTTTACCCGAGTAAAAGTTTGTCTAACGAATCTCTCGATAAAGTGAACATTTTTTTCCCGGTCCCTTGAAAAATACTCGATAAGTTGAATAAAATCAATATTAATTGGTTCCCTCGGTAATTGGAAGTTAAAGGAATAGTATCTTGCCTTGGAATTGTATCATTATTCTTGTATGGATGTACCCGGCTTCGCCCGGGTTTTACCCGAGTAAAGGTTTGTTTAACGAATATCTCGATAAAGTGAACATTTTTTCCCGGTCCCTTGAAAAATACTCGATAAGTTGAATAAATTCAATATTAATTGGTTCCCTCGGTAATTGGAAGTTAAAGGAATAGTATCTTGCCTTGGAATTGTATCATTATTCTTGTATGGATGTACCCGCTTCGCCCGGGTTTTACCCGAGTAAAGGTTTGTTTAACGAATCTCTCGATAAAGTGAACATTTTTTCCCGGTCCCTTGAAAAAATACTCGATAAGTAGAATAAAATCAATATTAATTGGTTCCCTCGGTAATTGGAAGTTAAAGGAATAGTATCTTGCCTTTGAATTGTATCATTATTCTTGTCTCAAATAAATTGCCGTGTCATCCTGAATTTTGTCTTTCCTAATTTTCTACATTACAAAATCATCGTATCATCATGATAATATTTAGAGCAGATTGTTGAATTATAACAGATAAATTAGAATAATTATCTTGATTATTTCTAGGCGAAAAGTTATTTCAAAAATTTTATTTGCTAGAAACCTTCCCAGTACTATACTAAATAACTTCCCAAAGTTTCATGGCGATCCAATGAGTGGTTTGGTCAGGCATAAAGGACAAACAAACAGACATACATTCATTTATATATATATATATATATTAACAGTAATTAAACGTAACAGTAAGAAAATGTTGATTTTAAAATATTTTAATTTTAAAATATTTTAATTTTTTCATATTTTAAATATGTAAATAGAGTCTCTTAAGAAAGACCACCTAAAAACATGAATCAACTTGTTTCTCCTGTTGGTGGTCTCTCATTGAAGATTCTAATTGCTATTAAAGAATCTCTAATAGACCTTTAATAAGAGACTGCCTCTTGGAGAGACGGTGTAGCTACGAAATGGATATTCCCGGCTTCGCCCGGATTTTACCCGAGTAAAGGTTTGTCTAACGAATCTCTCGATAAAGTGAACATTTTTTCCCGGTCCCTTGAAAAATATTCGATAAGTTGAATAAAATCATTATTAATTGGTTCCCTCCGTAATTGGAAGTTACAGGAATAGTATCTTGCCTTGGAATTGTATCATTATTCTTGTCTCAAATAAATTGCCGTGTCATCCTGAATTTTGTCTTTCCTAATTTTCTACATTACAAAATCATCGTATCATCATGATAATATTTAGAGCAGATTGTTGAATTATAACAGATAAATTAGAATATTTATCTTGATTATATCTAGGCGAAAAGTTATTTCAAAAATTTTATTTGCTAGAAACCTTCCCAGTACTATACTAAATAACTTCCCAAAGTTTCATGGCGATCCAATTAGTGGTTTGGTCAGGCATAAAGGACAAACAAACAGACATACATTCATTTATATATATATATATAATATATATATATATATTAACAGTAATTAAACGTAACAGTAAGAAAATGTTGATTTTAAAATATTTTAATTTTTTCATATTTTAAATATGTAAATAGAGTCTCTTAAGAAAGACCACCTAAAAACATGAATCAACTTGTTTCTCCTGTTGGTGGTCTCTCATTGAAGATTCTAATTGCTATTAAAGAATCTCTAATAGACCTTTAATAAGAGACTGCCTCTTGGAGAGACGGTGTAGCTACGAAATGGATATTCCCGGCTTCGCCCGGATTTTACCCGAGTAAAGGTTTGTCTAACGAATCTCTCGATAAAGTGAACATTTTTTCCCGGTCCCTTGAAAAATACTCGATAAGTTGAATAAAATCATTATTAATTGGTTCCCTCCGTAATTGGAAGTTACAGGAATAGTATCTTGCCTTGGAATTGTATCATTATTCTTGTCTCAAATAAATTGCCGTGTCATCCTGAATTTTGTCTTTCCTAATTTTCTACATTACAAAATCATCGTATCATCATGATAATATTTAGAGCAGATTGTTGAATTATAACAGATAAATTAGAATATTTATCTTGATTATATCTAGGCGAAAAGTTATTTCAAAAATTTTATTTGCTAGAAACCTTCCCAGTACTATACTAAATAACTTCCCAAAGTTTCATGGCGATCCAATGAGTGGTTTGGTCAGGCATAAAGGACAAACAGACATACATTCATTTTTATATATATAGAAGATTAGCAGCAAAATCAATTCATAGGAAGTTTGATAAAATCTAACAAAACAAATATGAAAAGTAATTAGCTTATAATTAAGTAATTGTTTGATTTGGAATAAACTAACCAAATTGTGAATTAAAGAAACTTGATGAAGTACCCTTTAAATTATATGTATTGATCAAGATTGAAACTAATAACTTTTTTTGCAGCTTCCCATATTTTATAGTAATTATAGCTTATTGATAAGTGATGCATTTCTTTTATTGCTATTTTTTAGTCATATGTTTTAGTAATTCAATGTTAATAAAACCATGTGTTTACAGATGATGCTTGGAAATATCAGTTTTGGAAGTTTAAAGGAAAGGACACAATATGTTGAATCCTAGTCTCATCTTTCATTTTATTATAGGCAAAATTATAGACCAAGATTCATTTTTTACAATGGAAGTTCTAAATTTAGGATAAGACAAAACAAGAAATTTATGGACTTTTAGGTTATTTAGTGAGAACCATTCTTTTTCCATTTTATAAAATTACTTTTTAGTTTTGTCACTACAGGTTTCACAATAAAGATATAACCATTTTTCCCAACAGCAAAATATCATTCAATCTCTAGACTTAAGTCTGGAAATCAAAGACTGTTGTTGCCTTGGGAGGACAGAATTGGTGCTTGTTCCTCCTGCTCTGTACCAGTCATGTGCTGCAGTAGATTTTCATTCTAGCTGGCATTGGATCTTGATGGTACAGAGGTTTCTTTCGTCTAGTTGGGTGGAAGATTTTTCTGACCTCAGGTTGGCCTAAAGCTCCAGACTTTGCCAAAGAGTCTGCTAGCTCATTTCCTGAAATTCCAACATGAGCTGGAAGCCATTGCAATGTTACAGAGCTGTTGGCTGGGAGTCGGTTTAAAAAGATTCAGCAATGCTCTTGAGAAGAAGTTCTTGGCTGGAAAAGCAGGTTTGAAGGGTATAAATGGCTGCTCTTGAGTTGGAGTAGATTATTATTTTGCTTGGTGAGTTGATGTCGATTTTTTTAGAGCAGTATCTATTTCAGAGAGTTATGATTTATAAAATGAAAGGTATCAAGGGTGGGAAAGGAAGATTTGTTCAAGGATCTTATTTTTTGTAGGTAGCAATTCCACTGCCAGACATACCAGTTTCAAGTTGGCTACCTTATTGTAAATTATGATGTGGAAGAGGGAGCTATTTTCCTCGTTGATTTGGAGGCCTAAAGCTTTAAGTAATTCTTGCCGAGTTTCATGCTTGTGGGTATTGGCTGGGTGATTAAGGATACAGGTGAGTTGGTTGCGAGTTCTGTGTGGAGTTGTAGTTTGGCATGGGAGCTGAGATTTTTCAACATAGGTCCAGAGTATGGTCAAGATGACTTGAAGCATTGTCAAGTTCATACTCTTGAAAAGGTTCACTGAAAATGTTGTGGCTGGATTTTGCAAGGTTTCTGGTGAGCCTAGATTTTCTACCTATTATTTTATCCTGTAAATAAAAGTTGAGCTTTGCAGTGGAGCTGTAATGATGGGCAAAATGATTTGCTATGCTGTATTTATCTGTAAGAGGCTTTCCAGAATTATCCTTGAGAGATGAAAGATGTAGGTAGGCCCATGGGCCACAATTGTGAGGTTGTCATAAATGAAGGTGCTGAGGATAGAGCCTTCTGTGTTGTTAAGGGAACACCTCCAAGATTAATACTTGCTTTTGAAGTTGCTATTGAGGCCACCAAGGATGAGTATATTAAGGTCAAGTAGGTGTGCAATTAAGTCCAGTAGCCTGTAGTTTCTTTAAAAAAGGTCTTTGATGAAGGTCAGGAGCCCTCCTTCTCTATCTACAGAAGGTGTGTCTTTTCTCAGTATTTTGAATCTCTTTACTTTAAAAAGGTTGTTGGGTTTAAGGTTGGTTTCTTCTAGACAAATGATATTAGCACCTTAGGAATCTGCCAGTGATAATATCTTGTCCAGCTTGATCTTGCTCATATGTGTAGATATGCCATTGATGTTGCACTGTAGAACATTCAATTTGGCATTGGGAGACTAGGGAATATTTCAAATAGAGCCTCTTGCCTAAACTCCAAACGCAGCCCTGATTATTCTGTGAGACAGTCGATGCAGCATAGCGGGGAGATTTGATAACCATCATGATGGGGTGAAGTAGAATGCATCTGCCTTTGTCATTAAGGTGGCATGCCGACTTAGCTCCAAACAAAATTGCCGCCTCTGACATGAGGAACAGACACCATGTGGAGCCGCTACTATCATGGAGTACAATATAAAAGCTGCTCATCCTGTATCCCTGGATTAGGAGCCTTGCAGGGCATTATCAGCCGGGCCAGCTGAGCCCAGGCTTTTTAGCGATCTTGTTAGTGCTCCCTCCTTTTTCATCAGGGCTTGGGACCAGCAAAGGTAAAGTTCAAAAGAAATGTGCTATGATTAACAGAATTGAAGAAAGTGGAAATATCAATGATATTTACAGATGGTCTTTTAATTATATCTGAAAAAAAGGGGGTTTTCCACTTCTAATTCTAAGAATAATATTTCAGGGTTCTTAGAAGAAAATGTTCTTATCTCCTATCTTGTTTACACAGCTGATATCGGTACTAAAACATGCTGTGATATTTTTTCTCATTTAGTACTTTTCTGATGATGGTAACAACACTTACCAAAATGACACTATTTTGATTTGGTATCTTCATCTTATATTTCTAATCTATATTCCAAATTGTACCTAAAAGTTCTATGAGAGGTCTATTTTCTGTTAATGCTACTTAGGTCTATGGTCAAAAAATAGTTCATGTTTTACATGTATATTTGAATGATTTTGGTGTTTTGCCAATTGAGCATATGATTTTTTTAAACTGCATGTTTTTCAATCTCAAAGAATCAGGAAGAATGCAAAGACGTGCTTTGCATGTTCTATGAATGTTTTCTAGTCACTTATATTGATACCCAGACAAGAACTGCATGATTTTATTTATAAGGATTGAAAAACTCATTGTTTAAAAAAATTTTAATTCTACAAATAAATTCTAAATAAAAAAACCCTGAAGGTATATTTCTGATTATAACATAAGCCCTCATCAGTTATGGCCAGTATATATTCGCATCATATTGTTGCGGTTTGCCCCTCCGCGGTTCTTCGCGACGACGCCACTTCCTCCTTCGTGGCTCACCTACCCGGGCCCCCGTTGCTCTCCCTCTGCAGCTGTCCCTGCAGAGCATCCAAAGACATCCGAGAACCACCGCTCAAGTGTAACTCCTTTCCTCTGGCAGTATCTCTTGGCCTTACCACTGGTAGGGGGACACGAGAGACTTACCAGAAGAGTAGCAGCAGCGATGTGGCAATGGCGAGAGTAACAACAATAACAGGCACCGAGACTTCTAACACTCCCTCTATTATTGTCACTTCTACTACACATTACATATAACTAGCATAATAAACAACGGGTATTTACATTACGCCACCTCCTGGGGCCAATATAAACGTGTATTAACAACTATTTGCTCCAGGAAATAGGACCACAGCAGTCGGCGATATCCGCACAAGTTCCAAATAGGAAATAGGCGAAAGTGCCATTTATTGCCGGATGCAGTATGTGTTTTCAGGCGACAATATTAATGATATTATTATATCGACTATGACTGGATATTTTGATTTAGCCAAGATACATTAATGATATATATTTTGCATTACATTGCATTGAAAAGCAGGGTTTGCAACATTGTCTATACCCAGCATTGTGCTACTCCTACAGTTTATCCCTGGTGAGTATGGTCATATATCTTTAGGCTATTTTATCAAATCTTTAATTGTGTCTTAGATTGTTCACAAATGTGTTTCCCATTGGTTATTATTGTGAAAGTTGCAGAAGCTGAATGCCCTACAGTTATGGAAATAAAAGACTATAAGATTGATGCCATAATATAACATATTATCCCAACTCCGCCTTTGCCGGTCCCAAGCCGGGATGAAAAAGGAGGAGGAGGAGCAGTAACAAGCTCACTAAAAAACCTGGGCTCAGCTGGCCCGGCTGATAGTACCCTGTAAGGGCTCCTTATCCAAGGATACAGGATGAGCAGCGTTTGTACTACATGTTAGGAGCGGCTGCACATGGCGTCTGTTCCTCATGTCAGAGGCGGGCATTTATTTTAGAGATAAGTCGGCCTGCCACTGGGTAGTGCTCACAGTCTTAATGACAAAGGCAGACGCATTCGACTTCACCCAGTGTGGAGATAAGAAATAAGAAGAAGACATATTATCCCTAAATTTGAGAGTTACTTTAGCCGTATAAAATTCCCTGCAGTTACTACTATCTGGACACCTAAATTGACATTACTAGAAAAGCTCACTTGAGTGTTTGAGATAGTACAAGTCTGCTTTTTTTGCAGAACAGCAGATCTCTATCCTTTCTTGTTGAACATGATATCTTAAATAATCATTCAATAGATTGGCAGAATGGAAAAATTATCGACCGAACTATACCAGAAATACATTGATTAGTGTTTATGGAAATATATATAGACCCCTAAATAACATTAGGAAAAAATCTATTATCTACAATTCAAAAATTGATCAGGATCACCCCATGTTTACCTTTGATGTACAAGGAAAATATATATCTTCAGATTTTCAGAATGTTTTGATAGAAAAAAAGTTTTGCCCTTCAAAATATCAAAATAATTTTAAAATAAACTGTATCTTAATACAAATTATGTCTCATATTTAAATATGAATTGGGAAATTTTATTTTCAAATAATTTATTAGTTTTATTAAATTACTAGCGGATGTACCCGGCTTCGCCCGGGTTTTACCCGAGTAAAGGTTTGTCTAATGAACATTTGTTAAAACAATTCTCTATAAACTTATTAAAAATAATAGATATATTTTGATAATTTGAAACTCTTAAATTTGAATCTCTCGATAAAGTGAACATTTTTTCCTGGTCCCTTGAAAAATACTCGATAAGTTGAATAAAATCAATATTAATTGGTTCCCTCGGTAATTGGAAGTTAAAAGAATAGTATCTTGCCTTGGAATTGTATCATTATTCTTGTCTCAAATAAATTGCCGTGTCATCCTGAATTTTGTCTTTCCTAATTTTCTACATTGCCAAAATCATAGTTTTATCTAGTGAACATTTTTTCCCGGTCCCTTGAAAAATACTCGATAACTAACTTTGACTTATGCGCAATTAATAGGTAGAAAATCTTACTTTTGATAAATAATCTTTAAGATAATAAACTTAGTGATAATAAAACTTATAGATAAAAAACTTGTTATCATCGTTGCAATCGGGGCGCTGCTTTCGAGTTAAATCTACAAATCTGCAAATAACTCCAAGGATATTCAAGAAATTATTTTTCAAAAACCTTCCCAGTACTATACTAAATAACTTCCCAAAGTTTCATGGTGTTCCAATGGGTGGTTGGTCAGGCATAAAGGATAGACACACGCACACACACCCACATACATTCATTTTTATATATATATTCATTTTATTATATATATAAAAATTGAGTCTATTAAATATTTTTTGTTCATATCTATCTCTTTTCCTTACTCTCTTCATTATTCTTAATTTGAACCAAAATGTCTGTTAACCTTAAAATTAACACTTGAAGGTCGTAAGTACAGGTATGATGTAATCTCCCGGGACGTTCCATTTTTGAGTGTTTTTTAAAAATTCATAAATCATTAAGAACTCGATATTTATAAAATATTTTAATGAGAATCAATAAAATACATCGTGAAGATAGAGGCTGCCTGGCCGGCATTCATATTTCTTGTAATAAAAGACACTTCGGCCAGTGAATCTTTTTATTGTCTCGACGTTTCGACAAAAATCTTTTGTCCTCGTCAGGAGCGAACAAAAATTAAATTATTTAAATACTTTATTTAAAAGATCATAGTCTTTTGTGAGTTAAATATTTGTTTTTGACTCGTGCTTTAGATGTTGTACAAAATTTCGAATATCGCGTGAGAACGCCCTTGCAGCCTTAGAATAATTTCTAACGCCTTGCCTAATGTTTTAATTTTTGTTCGCTCCTGACGAGGACAAAAGATTTTTGTCGAAACGTCGAGACAATAAAAAGATTCACTGGCCGAAGTGTCTTTTATTACAAGAAACAATAAAATACACTTCAAAATTATTGTTAAATGTAAATTTAAGATTATTTATACATGTTAATTATAAGAGATATGTACATAAAAGAGAGATAAAAAATACAAATTGACCAAATCCACTCCATAAATCAAATATATAAAAATAATATACATGACAAATTTTTTTCTGAGGAAAAGATTGAAGAGGAATCAAACTTTAATATAAATCACTCCCAGTAGCTCTCTTTTGTGTGAAAGGCCTTGAAACAGTCAGCAATGCATAAAGGAACCAGACAGGTCTCACACATATAGCTGGTGTCCTTCCTCACTCTTTTACCAGAAGATCTTTTTCCTTTGTCAGAGCAAACTTTGCACCTCTTCTGGATGGTGGTCTTGCCAGTAGCAGGGATTTTGGTGAGGAAATGTTTCCCAATCAGCCTCTCTGATGATCCAGATGCACTTGACTGTTCATCCAAAATTTCTGTACCTGCTTCTTCCATCAACTTTTCCATGATAGCCAAATGTTATTCTCTAAGTGGCATTTTTCGACCCGTGGTCAATTTATTATATACAATATGGCTATTGACAATAGTGAGGCCGAAAATGTGGAAGAAAAACTTTTTCCACTACTTTAGAGTACGGCGATGAAAAGGATAATATGCCATAAATTGGTCACTTCTATCGACACCAGCCTTGTTTTTATTGTTGTCAACTACAATAGCAGGTTTGGTTATCGAAATGGTTTGAGGCTGGATCATGCTGGAATCTTGGGTTGTTGCTATCATAAAGACATCCCTGGTGTCACGCCATTTCAATGCGAGAAGCTGACTGTTTTGACAAAAGAGGCTTTCACCTTTTTTCTGTTTTTTCGAGAAAGCTTTTTTTTGGCAATCCCTTTCTGTTATGCCTGACTGTTCCTACTGCAAGTGTTATCTTTTCCCATAAATGATTGAAAAGTTGGGGAGAGGAAAACCACCTATTGAAATAGATGATGTGGCCTTTCTGGTAGTAAGGTTCAGCAATCCTGTCAACTAAGCTCAATATAGAATTATATTGAAGGTCTTGATGAGGATGCCTTCCAGTATATATATCCATGTTACAGGTATACCCTGTACTTGATTCACAAATCTCATAAATCTTGATCCCATATTTATGAGGTTTGCCCTTTATATATACTCGGAAATGAACCCTTCCACGAAAAGGACAAATGGCCTCATCAATTGTCAATTTTTCATCAGGCGAGTACCAGGTTCGGAATTTATTGACAAGGGAATCAAATAAGGTTCTTATCTTGTAAATTGGATCATATCCTGGTTGTCCATGTGGAATATATAGCATATTATCATTCAGATGGAGCATTGATAAAATGGCCTCAAATCTTTCCCTTGCCATTCCAGTCGATTTGCAGAAAGCTGTCCTCATTCCAATGTGGTTTGACCAATATTCTCTTAGCCTTGGTTTTACTACAAGGCTCATATGAATGATTATTGCCAAAAATATCTTCAATTCAGCAATTGAAACAGCTTTCCGCTTTGCCAACAAACCTCTAGGATTCAAAGGGCCTTTCTTTCTCTCTTTATCAATCACCATCCTTGCATATTTGTTGGTTTCCAACTTTATCGTTCCAAACAATTCTTCATCAAAAAACTGCTTGAATACTGAATAGGGAGAGAGAGTTCCAAGAAAGAAAGCTGCCTTTGGTCCAGAGGTTCCAGAAAATGTAGGCTTTTCCAAAGGTAATCTTACCTCGGTCCATCCTTCATCTTCAGAGGTAGGTTGTCTTATTTGCTAAAAAAAAAAAAGTTGAAATATATGAATAGGATGAAAGAAAAATAAAAATAGTTACTTCTTTCTCACTTTCTTCATAATAAATTTCAGTTGTATCAGATTCTAGACCTTCCAAAGTAAATTGAGGATCTTCAATAGAATCATCTAGTTCAGACCCAGAATCTGCTAAGAAATAATCCTCAAACTCTTCATCAGCTTCAGGAACATTGAATATATCAATTCCTGAGGTACTGGGCATGTTGGGATCCATTTTTAGAGCGAGCGAATGAAGAACAAAAAAGAGAGCAGCACTCTACGTCAAGGAAACAGTAGAAGATACGCACGTGGGTATATGAGTCACAAAAATTGAATCTGAGGGGAGGGGAGGAGGGGAACACGTGTTAGCAACTAGCCAATTGTTGATGGACACTTCAAGGACGTTGTACCCAGAATCCAGAGGAACGTACTTTAACGGCCGATTTTATACCGATTTTTAAAGATGCGGGACGTAAATATACGTCCGCCGGGCTTTAAGTGTTAATAAAATTGTTTACGAATGTTACGCTCTATTTTTTTCATTATGGAAATAGATTATAAAAGAATGTTTAGATTTTAGAAAAATACAGATAAACCTTTCTTGGAAATTCACACATTTTGATCAAGCAAAATTGCATTGTAAAAATATTGATTCCTTTCAATTAATTCATGCTTTTTAAAAAAGAGAGATATGGATGCTTTTAAAACTTCTAGCCAATATCATAACCATTAAGGTATAGATGACAGGCCTGATATGACAGCCCCCCCCCCTCAATTTGTCTATACCATCTTTCATTTTCAAGTTTCAACAACCTCTTTTGACCCATTTAATAAAATAATCCATTGGTTAAAATTGCTTTTATGTATCACTTTATTAAATGGGTCAAAAAAGGTTGCTGAATGTCTAGTATTTTAGATATTATATAAAGAATATATATTAAACAATAAATATTCAAATATGTATTTACCTGTTAGAATGCAGAAGTGTCCGAGAGCCAGTGGCCTGATTAATGATAGCAGTAGTAACTGGCGAGTCCAGTTCATGAAATGTGCAGTGATCCAAGCAAATTCCATGTTTTTCAAAATCTTTCTTTAGGAATCTTCACACAAAAGGTAAAAAAAAAAATTGCAAAGAAATTTTAAGGTAGCAGACTTTTAAAAATATATAAAATTGTTTATATAGCTAAATATGTCTGTAGTATTTTAATTAATGTAAATATAACAATATGAAATCATTTCGGGTACAGTAGAATCTTGATTAGCAGGCACATCGCCAAAATTTGCCTATTATTTAAAATTTGTTTTCACTAATAGGCATCTCCAAATAATAGACGCTTTGCAATGCTTTTGTGAGTTAGAATTAATAATAAACCTAAAATAATTTTAATTCTCATCAGTAAAAATATCATTGATTTTATACAAGAGTGTTTTCAAATCTGTTTTTCTATGACTTGAAACATATACCATAGATTTCAATCTTACTCATAATTTTAACCCTTAACTGGACGGGTTGGGTAGATTCAACCCACCTATGTCACTTTATGAAATAAGCGCTAAATAATGATTGAAATCAATATTTAACATACAGAGCAAAGGGTTTTTTATTTTTTACTGCGCTTTTTGATGGACATTTGTAGCACCTTTTTGGAGTATCAGATTGTTGTGGCATCGTAGATTCACTTGATTTACTTGAACCATCATTCTTCTTGAATTGTCGCCTGTAATTGCAGTGGGAGAGAATTGAGATTACGTGTGGCCAGGTGTTCATCAGTCAATGCTCTCCCAAGATCAACAATAAAATGACTTTCTTTTTTACCTTTTTTATCAATCTGATTACCGATTTTCTTTTTTCTTTTTTTTTTTGAACATAGGAGACTAAAGTGGTTGCTCCAGAGAAACAAAAAATAGAGGTTCCTGATTCTCTATTAGGGTGTGGTTGAAATTGTGGTGAATCTAAGGTTTGTTCTTTCTCATCGTTCTTAAATATGTAAGGCCATGTTCTTTCAACTTATCAACTAATTCTACTGAAGTGAATCAATTGTCTGCTGGAATATTTCTTCCAAAGTATGGTCGACTAATCTCTAAAACATATATTTTGGGTTGACAGGGATAGTTCTCTCTGTTGACTTGATTGATAATTCTACTTATCCAAAGAAAGAAGTGTTATTTTATAAAAGGAATCTAAAAATAGCGGAAGATAGAGACTCAAGTATGAGCCACGAGCTAACGCGGGCACAAAAAATTCTCACCCTTCTGGACGGGCTGGGCGGAATCCGCCCAGACATGCAAATTTAACCCCCCCTCCCAAAACTGAAATTTATAAACGATGGATGGAAAATGTTTGTATCACTGTAAAATTAGAATACATGAAAGCTGGTAGCTCTAGGTAAACGAAAAATATATTTTTTTCCTATATTAAATTTATGCATGGGCAGAATCTACCCAACCCGTCCAGTTAAGGGTTAAAAATTCTAAAACACTATACTTACTGTCCGGAAAAATCAACAGCCAGTGTGCCGAGGTATTCACATTCCTGTCCAAGATGACTAAGGACAGTGCATGTATTGGCTGCATTACCTCCTCTCCTCCACTCATGGGATAAACACCTGGGCACACAGTCAATTGGATGTAACTCAAACTCCAGGATGTACACAAAGAAGTGAAAGACCTTCTAACTTATATTCAAAAAATAAATAATCTATTAAGGTTTCTAGAACAAAAGTCCAAGATGTCAATTTCCCATAGGCCCCTCTGTGAGTAACTTTATCCCTGACAAACTCAAGTGCTGTCTGATGACATAAAACAGGGCTAATCATCCGATACATATATGTAATATTGTTGCAAATGATCCTATTGACGTATGGATAAACTGGAAGTCGTGTATGTGAGGCGAGTGTTGATGTTCTTCCCACACGCGACAACAAGAAGCAGAGGCAGGGCTAGATGTTAGCACCGAGAGTGATCGGTGACAGCCCACGGGACAGAGGTTGAGACCATGACACAAACTTGGATATCTATCACCGAGACAGAGAGAGAGAGAGAGACAGAAGCGGTCTGCCGCTGGACACACTGTAGAACATACTGCTGCTGACCCCCTGCTCAAACCTGTTGACAGGGGTCATCTATCTAAAGCCCCTGGAGGGGTCCTCATCTGGGCTGGGCGTTGCCTTTTTCCTCCCCTCTGGCCCACAGCTGACCGCTCTTTGGATCTTTATTTTGAGGTCACCATTTTTAGTTTAAATACAAATAGGGGTGTACAGGTTATATTAATAAAGATATAGCATATATATACAAAATATGGGGGTGGTAGTAAATAGGAACAGTGTACATTTTAATAGAAGGTATGATCTTATAAAGTATCGGCTCTAACTAATTGGGAGATATGTGAAATATACTAAAAGTGTCATTATTATACAGTTTAAAATATACAATATATATGTGATAATCTGTATATAGGAATATGTAACCCCACCACAATCTATGCAAAATGTATCGTCAAAAGGTTTCATAAAAGTTAAGCCTCGCGAGAAGGGAAAAAGAACAATTAACAGGATTGCATCAACCAGGAATTAAAGGTCACTACCCTGGACCCATAAAACTTAAGTTCAAAGGCCTTCTTCCTGGAGGATTGCAATCATGGCGACAATGAAGGTACTAAGCCAATCACATTTAAGCATGACAAATCAACAACCAATCACCTTTAAGCATGACCAATTGATAGCGAATCATGAGAGCACGTGGAAGGATCTCCACCAATGAGAAGTCGAGAGAGTTAATGACGATGATCTCGGACAAGAAGTTAGAAAGAAGGTAAGTGACCGTGCTACGAGCTAGGTGTGCTCAACATAGGCTCCAAACAAGGTAGTGTCCGCTCCATCATGTGAAAGGCCAAATACCTCCGGTCTCATCATTCTCCCTTTCGCAAGGTCTTTTCTACCCCATCCAGCTGTGCTCGTTCTTCCCCTGTGGAAAACCACCATTCGACCAAGACTGCGCCCATCACCAAAATCACCCAACTTCACAATTTGACAGTGAGTCCACAGCAATCCCACAGTAAGTCAACACCCCAATTCGACCGAGAGTCAATACGAGTCTATACATTTTATTTGAACTTGATTACAGGATGAATGTTACAGACATGTTCTTGCAGACATAACTTTTTAATTTGCATCTTTAAAATTCAATATGGGTCTTTTTTCTCTAAATGTACTTTTGTGAAAATAAACTATGATGATATATAATATCTGATATATATTCCATTTTGAAACATTACCAGTTCCTCAGGGCAGCTACAAAGAGGGAAAATAATTGTTCACAGCTGTTAAGTTAATGCTCTATATCACAGAAACAAAGGCTCCAGTTGCAGACATTCCTTGCAGAGATATCCTCTAGTGGGATTTTCCTCTCAAGGAGGTTCTACTGTATATACAGTCCAAATTTTTTAATTTAATACCCCTAAGGGGCCATAATTCTTAATAGAAACACAAGTTATTTATTTATTTATATGGATTTGTCATCTTATTATATATTGTGTTTTAGTCTGGATATTTTAATGTAATTTTCTTATGCTGTTTTATACATGATTATCATTTATTTTTTCATGAATATTGTAAGGACTATATGCACACACACATTTTTGGTATATATAATATCTATCTGAAAATAATTGCATGTCTTTATGGTAATTTTAAATTTATCAAAATATGATGTCACTTTTACATCAAATTTATATACATTTGAGTATTACCAACAAATATTAAATTCATATTTACATTTCATATTTAAAAATTTGTCGATAGGCCACAAAACTACTGACGAATCAGTAGCACAGACGTAGAACACGTGATCCTAACAAAGGGTTGAAAACTATAACCCACTAAAAGTTTCAATTCTTAACTAAAATTCAACAGGCAACCAACATATGGTAAACAACAGCTGAAAAACACCGAGTATAAATCCTAAGTACTTATTGATTTTGTTTGAATACACAAAACAAATATATTGAGATGAATAATTCTAATCGCCAATATTACCTTTGATCAGAATCCTCATCGGGAAAGTTTTCACATTTAACAACTATGTCTAAACAACATAAGCCAACACATAAAATATTTCTTTTGCTTTCGATAAATTTTGACATTTTCTATTAGTATTAAATGTATCCTAATAACCAAAAATTATCTTGCGAAGATTGCGTAACAGTACCACAACCCTTTTGTAATGTATATTAAACTTTTAGTTTGGCAACGCCAACTATTTATCATCATCATCGAATAGCATTTTAGAATTAGCATGTAACTTAATAAATAAACAATAAGTTTTGTTTACTGCGTCTTATTAAACTTCCATAGACTATTAAAGATATTAAAGTGTAAACGAACAACATAACACCTTTCTTTGAAAAGTTGAAGATTAAAAAAAAAAGCAAGTATTTATTTTATCCTAAAATTAAATTGGGCAAACAGAATTCATGTTATTTTAGAACCTGATAAATGTGATGTAAATAAAAATTCCCTAAAAAAAATAATAAAAAGTATTAAACTAAAATATTTTTTGAAACACAAAAGAGACGATGTATATATCTTTAAATGGGCCGTAGTTGGCGATTTATGCTCCTGGAGCCCTGGTTACCTCTATTTTATCTCTTAAAATGTAAACTTTTATCACAGTCCCGCTATTTGTGTGCGCCTAGATAACAATAAATCAAAATCTATTTCCTATATAAAATTAAGTATAATCGGCTTCTAAATTCCATTAGATTCTGTATATAACTTTTCCTAATGGTTGAAAATGGTTTTAAATTATATGTTGTAAAATAGTGACCAAATTTCCAGAAAGGCAATTTTATACAGCTAAATTTTAAAAGATAAATAAATTGCAGTAAATATCTCTTTATATAAGTTTTACACTTTAATAATAACATTTTAAAGTTTAATAGCAACATTGAGCTTTCAGCAACTCCTAGTCCTCAGCTTCCCCAGGAAAAACTCTAAATGTTGTAAATATCAAAATATCCCGCTTCCTTGCCCCCTGTGTTGCTGGACTCACCCCCCTCCCCAAAGCTATCATCACCCAGTGAAACCTCACTCTCAGTGAAAAAAAAGTATCTTTTTAAGCGATATTTTAAAAATTTTATTTGAAACTCTCTCTAACAGTAATATGTTTTCTTTTCCACACACACACACAAATTTAATTTTGAAAAACTTTTATTTTAGTACTTTTTGTTGAGGTCATTTTTTCATTTTAAAAATAACATTTTTGATAAGCACATTTTTAATAAGGACATGTGCTTATATTAAAGGTCTAGAGAACTCTCAAGAAATAGATTCAAATGCTAAAGCCCTGGCCAAAATTGCAGAGTTTATTGGCAGCAATCAGTCACACTGGAGAAAGGCTAGATATCAGAAAGCCATGATCGCCTTGTTTGCCCAAACTCGCTGTGGTTTGCCTTGTGCAAAGTTTCTTGAAGACATAGGAGTCTCCTATTCCGCGTGGACATTCAAAGCATCAACCTTCTCTCAACTGGTAACACCTCATGGCTCTGTGTTGTCTCTTCCTTCAGGGATCTAGAATTTGGTGGTCGCTTGTGAGCTATTCCTACTTTTTCTAATCAGGGAAAGTTCGCTGGTGTTTTTATTTTCGTGGTTATTCGTGGTCATTTGCCTGTCAGAGCTAACAAAATTTTCTAGATATGATGACTTCTTGGTTTGTTGGTATCCAGCTTAACCCTAGACACAGGCCTGCATCTTCCAGTGGAGAGTTCGCCCCCAACCCCTATCCTGGTTTAAAGTTTCTCAGCCAACCTATCACCACAAGTCAGACTATTGTCATATTGAGGGGTCGAATTTGATTAAACATGTTAGGACACCTCGTGACCATAGTATGCCAAAATCACCCAGAACCCCACCTAACCTAACCTTTGTCCATCTAAGCTGCAAACCTCTAGTGATTTTGAGGTTAGAGTCAAGCTAGAGTCCAAGATAGACTTAGACACCCCTTCCTGTGGTCAAGCCACCTGACCTGTGGTGGATGACCTGGCCCTACCAAGCTAGCCTGAGATGGACTCAGACAGCCCTTCTTGGTGGTCGAGCCACATTTTTTTTCACTGAGGGTGAGGTTTCACTGGGGATGATAGCTTTGGGGAGGGGGGTGAGTCCAGCAACACAGGGGGCAAGGAAGCGGGATATTTTGATATTTACAACATTTAGAGTTTTTCCTGGGGAAGCTGAGGACTAGGAGTTGCTGAAAGCTCAAGCCCTGACTGCGGCCTTGGCCGCCCTTTTTCGAATCCTGGACTTGGGTGGTTGGATGTCGAGGTAGGTGGGGATAATATGGGATTTTGGCATGATAGCCCTTTTTTATGTTTATATTTATATACAAGGTGTGTCCAATAAATAATGAGACCGGTCAAAAACAAAGAAAAATGAAATGATAATTTTTTAAAAAGTCTATTAAAAAAATAGAAAGCTTCAGCTACACTGCGGTATATCACATCACGTGATTGCGCGCGCAGTCGATAAATTGTAAGCGTGTAAAAAGAACGCCTTGCATAACAACTTCTAATTTGTAATGGATAGAAAATTCTAACAACGAATTTGGTGAAATCGGCTTCAGAAACTTTGGATTTGTTGAAATTGGCATTTGGAAATGAAAATGTAAATAAGCCCACCACATTTAGATGGTTTTCACGATTTAAAAATGGAAAGGAATCGGTGAAGATGAGAAGCGTGTTGGACGTCAAATTCTGCATAGGAACCCTGAAAAGGTGAGCCAAATTTCAAATTTGATAAAAGAAAATCCACGGGACATTTTGAGGAAGAAACAGGGATATCAAAATCATTAGTTGGATCGATAATTAAAGAAGACTTGCAGGTAAAGAAGACACCTTCAAAATTTGTCCCTAAAATGCTCACAATCCAACAAAAAGAGAATCGCGTTGAAGTTGCCAAAAAAAATGCTTGAAATGGTGGAAGAAAACCCTAATTGGAAGGAAAAAGTAATAACTGGAGACGAGACATGGGTTTACAAGTATGACCTGGAAACAAAACGCCAATCCATGGAGTGGAAAGGAAAAGATGAACCACGAACGAAGAAATCCCGACTTTGCAAGTCAAAAAACAAAGTCTTATTGGTCACGTTCTTTGACATAAAGGGAATTGTGCATAATGAATATCTAGAGGAAGGTCAAACAATCAATAAGGAGTCTTATTTAAACATTATGAGACGTGTATGTGAATTGCTTTTTGGAACTCCACATATCACTTCTTTTCAGAAGAATTGATTCATCTGAAAAGAAGTGAAATGTGGAGTTCCAAAAATAGGATTATCCATCATGATAATGCACCACCACACACCTCTACACCTGTACTGACTTATTTGGCTAAACACGGCATCCAATACTTCAACACACACACACACAACCTCCCTATTCCCCAGACCTAGCTCCAAATGATTTTTTTTCTCTTTCCAAAGCTCAAAATGGTTCTAAAAGGAAGGATATTTGACACTAGAGAGTCCATCATAGCGGATTTGAAAAAGGTCTTAAAGAACTTCCCGAAAGATGCCTTTTCTAAATGTTTTAAATCATGGGAGAAGAGATGGAAATTATGTATAGATGCGGGAGGGAACTATTTTGAAAAATACTAATAAATTTTTTTAATCATTCTATTTTTCTTTATTTTTGACCAGTCTCATTATTTATTGGACACACCTTGTATATGTGGCAATATCGTTGCGGGGTTTCTTGTTGTTGGATGCGAATGGTGAGATTTGGTTGAAGCGCAGTCGTTTGAGTGGAAGTTGCAGCATACAGTTAGGAATAATCAGGACACGTGATTGAGTTGGAAAATAAGAGGCAACTGTGTTGGAGGGAAGAAAGTTTGAGAAGAGTTGAGCGATTTGACTTATTAATTAGTTGATCACATGGCGATGATGAAATGAGCGGAGAGAGATATCTCTAGAGTAGATGTTACCTTGTTGGAAGCGAAGGAGCACTGTCCGAACTCGACGAGAGCCAGTGAACCCTGTAGGTGTTGTTCCTATGAGAGCTCAAGCGTAACTACTCATTCTTGTTTTCCGATTTAACACCAAGCCTCAGTTTCTCTCTGATTGGTCGAGAGATGTCACATGATCTTTTCCTATTGGTTGACCTACTTAAGGTACTGTCTTTTGATTAGCCCGCGGTTTCCTTTGATATTAGTTACGCCCGGCTTGGGTCAGGAAATCTCGTGTTTATTTGACTTTATTTACTTCCGCGGCTATCAAAATACATCCTGCTTTGTCAGGAAGTATTGAATGCTAGCTTTAACATTTATAACTTCTGGTCATTAGAGACGTCCTGTTTTGTCAGGAAGTATTGAGTGTATCTTGGCTAAAATAACTTCTGCGGTCACTAGAGACGCCCGGTCTCTGCCCCTGCAATATTGACACAGGGGTGCCCAGAATAGTCGTGCCAGCCTTAGGTCTACTTCCTATATCTTAATGCTACTTGCTTCCCTCCAGTTACCTTGTTCTTTATTAAGTCTTCGAAAATCATACATGGTACATACATAGTGGGTCGGGGTTGCATTTAATTATATACAAATTATGACAGATGCGCCCCCTACATGTGAAGAATTCAAGAAGGGGTTAGCCTGAGAGAATTCTGTAAAATGGAAAATAATTTTGTGGGAAAATTAGTTGTGGGTATTGAGGGGCTATATACAAGCATTGCTGGTGACATAAAAGTAAGATAGAATGGGGTTGATGATATAGGTTGAGTATAATTAATAGAAATCAAAAAATTTTTTAATTGTAAGAAATCAATGAATGTTATGGTACATAGTGGGCAAAAAGAAAATGCGCCTAAACGAATTCTACTCGAGATAAGAAATGATATCGAGGGAGTTCTATTAAGGCTTTTGAAATCAAATAAAAATAATATAAAAATAGTTGAATGAAATCAAAATTGAATGTGTTTGGTTGAAAAAGAAAAATATTTTGTTGCATGATGACAAAGACAACTGCTTAGTTACTTTTTTGCTCGACTTTTGAGAAAAGAAATCGAGGAAATTTCATAAGGCGCTTTGAAATCAAAACAAAATAAAATAAGAGTAGTTGAATGAAATCAAAATTGAATGTGTTTGGTTGAATGGTGAGAAAAAAAAAAAGAAAAATGCCTAACCATATTCTAGCTCGAAATTGGGAATGAAATCGAAGGAATTCTATTAGGTCTTTTGAGAAATCAAAAATAAAAATAAAATAAAAGTTTTTTGAGCGAAATCAAAGTTGAGTGCTTGGTTGAATGGTGAAAAAAAAAAAAGGAAAAATGCCTAATTATTTTTTTGCTTGAATTTTGGAAAGGAATTCGAGGAAATTTCATAAGGTCTTTTGAGAAATCAAAATAAAATAAAAATAAGAGTTGAACGAAATCAAAGTTGAGCGTTTGAAAAAAAAAAATGAAAAATAAAAAGGTTTCAACAACAAAGGGTGATTTAATGTTTTTAGTTTAATCGAAAACCAGTGGGTTTTCGTTGATAATTGAGTTGTGGCAATATAAGTCAAGTGGTAAATAGAATGATAATTGATAAGTGAAAATGATAATATAAACTAATTGGTAAATAAAATGATAGTTAATGATTAAAATTGATAATAAGTTGAATAAATTGATAAATTGATTAAATATTTAAATTTTAATTGAGAGAAAATAATGGAAATGTTTGATATGAAAAATAAGGTGTATTGGTTTGAACCCTATGGTATCTACATGCCCTGATCTACATGTATTGGTTGCTCCATTTTGCCCTATAAATGTTTTACTTGCTCAATTATGCCCTATAAAATTTTTGTCTCGTCTGTAGCGACACTTAGGTGAAAAACGTGATTCTAGCCCTCAAGTGCGTTTATGCTGTGTGTACAGGAGACATGGAAATCTATATAACCTTTATGTGTAATTTTTTGTCTTTGTGTGTGTGTTGTGAAAAATGTTAGAAGTCGGTTGTGTAAGAGATGTGTGAGCTAGTTCTGGGTGTTGTTTCGTGGATGTGTAATTGGGTGGTAAAAATCGATATGTAGACTCGAACTGGAATCAAAACCGGTGGTATAGTGAGGTTCCCAGTCGACCTCAATAGGGGATCTTCTCCTTGTAATTAGAGATACGGAAGTGGGGTGTGTCGGGCAAAAGAGAGGGAATGAAATTGGAGATCGGACGAGGGCGTTCCGCTTTGTTTACAGAGGCCGAATTTAACCGCAGCGGACTATACTTCCTGTCGTGGTGTTTCAAATCCTCATTTCCTGCCGTCTATTTATTTTGGGGTGTGGCTCGGGGCTTGTTTTTGGAGCGTGGTTTCTCCGACATTGTTTGGTCATCTTTTCAGTTACTGCTATCTCTTCGGAGTTTATTTAGATTTTCTGCGAGGATGGTTCCTAGAATTAGGAGAAGTTTTATAAATGCTTGTCCAAAATTAAAAAACTGCTTGTCCTAGATTAAAAACTACCTCTTGTAGTTCGAAGATTTTCTGAGCGGGCATGGCATAGATAAACAGGTAATTAATGACTAAAATTGGGATACAGTTGTACGGTAGAACTAATAAACAAAGGATAAAAATCAGATGAAAGATAGGATATTGCCCCATGTTCGTCCACATTTTTGTAACTGGGGACTCTGAAATATTTGCTTGAACCTTATGAATTGTAGAATTTGAATGATTGGTAGGTTCGCCGTTCTCCCGTTTGATATCTTTAGGGGGTGGTGTGATATGATTGAGTTGGTTGTCAGGTTTGCAGTTTTTAACATCGGGGAAGAGTGATGTAAATCGTCTTGTTGCAAAAATGGCAGGGTCTAAATGCTTGAAAGGTTCGCTGCTGGTGGGTTTGAACCTTAATGACTCTGTTGGGAATAATTCGGGTGTTAAATGTTTGAAAGGAAACGTGTAATTGGGGTTGTGCTTTATATGATAGGTGTTAACGGCGGGTGGTGATATATAATGGATTTTTTCTGTATACAGTTTAAGTTTGTTGACGTGGATTGTGTCAGTGTCTCTTTGAAGTGGTTGATTTGGTCGATCTATGCGGACCACATTTGGTGAAATAATTTCTAATATTGTGTGAGGTCCTGTGAAATATGGCGCAAGTTTCCCTGTATTTGGGTGGTGATATAATTTTACTAATACTAGATCACCTACTTCGAAATGTGGTTGCTTGTGTCGTTGGTCATAAGTGTTTTTGTCTTGTAAATGTTTGTTTTGTGTGCGTGTGTGTGCAATTTTTCTAGCTTTGTCGATATCTGGGTATGGTGTGTTATGATTAGAGATTTCTGGGGGTAGGATACCAAACATTAAGTATATGGGTGGAAAACCTGTGGTAGAGTGGGGTGTCTTGTTATATATAAGTGTAACCTTCTTGACCAACTTGGTCCATGCGACCTTAGGATTTTCTAGGTGTAATAACCTAAGTTTTCCCGTGAGGGTGGCGTTTAGGCGTTCACATAGACCGTTGGCCTGTGGATTGTTGCTGGTTGTGAGCAATGGGGTGAATATTTCTATTAAGTAGAAAACTACGAAATTTGGGTGAAGTGAAGGCAGGGGCTCTATCCGTAAGAAGGCGTTTTGGAGAACCATCCTGGAATACTCGTTTAAGTACCTGTTGGTAGGTGGTGGTACTGGTGGATTTAGATGGAAAAGCCCACGCGTAGCGTGAAAAATGATCGACTACCACATGGAGGTATATCTTGGTGTTGCCATATTTGGCAAATCCTGCTATGGTGTCCAGAGATAAAAGGTCGAAGGGTTCTTTAGATTCCGGAGGTTGACTTAATTCTCCGTAAGTGGGTCCTACTGGACGTTTTGTTAATTGGCAGGTGGGACAGGTCTTAACTTTTTGTTTAATATCTTTTGACATACCTTGCCAGTAATATTGTGTGGAGATGATTCGTGACATTTGTGAAATACCGGGGGTGATTGTATTGTGTGTGTACTGTTTGTAAGAGTTGTTGTATGAGTGGTTTTGGAAGTATAATCTTGGTTACACCTTTTCGGGAAACTGTATGTAATCCATTATGATCAATGGTCAAACTAGACTCTTTCGATGGAGGAGATTGGTGGGTCTTGATAAGGGTGGCGTCCAAGAATCCACAAAACGGGTTACGGGACAAGAGATCTGCTTCGTATTGTAGTTTTCCCTTTATGTAGCGGACCTCATATTCGTAACTCGATAGTCGTAAACTCCATCGAAACAGTCTGCCGGACGGGTTCTTGATGGTTTTCAACCACTGCAATGCGTGATGGTCAGAAAATATTGTAAATTTTCTGCCCATAAGATAGATGCGAAACTTCTCCACACTCTCAACGATTGCTAAGCACTCAAGTTCAGAGATGGAGTAGTTTTTCTCGTGTGGGCGCAATGTTCGGCTGAAATATTGAACTGGATATACGTTTCCGTCAGGGTGAACTTGTTTGAGAATGCCTGCTATACCGAGGGTGGATGCATCGCAATACACTTGGCATGGCAGACCTTCTTTGTAAAGGTGTAAAATGGGGTGTTGTGTGAGGTTTCCTTTCAGGTCAATGAACGCCTCTTGACAAGCTTCATTCCAGTTCCACACGACGTCCTTTTTGAGGAGATTGTTGAGTGGTGCTCGCAAGCGAGCGTATTCCGGAATGAATTTGTTATAGACGTTCACAGCGCCTAAGAAGGATTGTAGTGTTTTTCGGTTGTGTGGTTGTTTTATGGCGTGGATAATGTCGGTGTTACGTGTGAGTGGTGTGATTGTACCAGCTGTGATGGTGTAACCTAGAAAATTTATGGATTGCTTAAAAAATTCGCATTTTGCGAAGTTAAGTTGTAACTTCTCCGCTTCGCAAAAGGCGAAAAATTGTCGCAGGTGGTTTTGATGCTCCTCCAACGTGTTGGAGTAAATGATGAAATCATCAAAGTAATGTGCCACACAGTCAAGTCCGTGTCTCTGTAGGACCTGACTTATGGCTCGTTCGTAAATCTGAGGACTGGTTTTTAACCCGAAAGGTAATCGAGTGGGTTGGTATAATCCTTCAAAGGTGGCAAATGCTAACAGTGGTCGAGAATCGGGGTGTATTGGGACTTGCCAATACGCAGAGGATATGTCGGCCGTGGAGAAATATTTGGCTTGTGCGAGGCGGTCTAGGATATCCTCGATTCTCGGGAGGGGATGGACATCAGAGCTGATTAGCTCGTTCACCTTCCTATAATCGATACAAAACCGTTTGGTCTTGTCGCGCTTAGTGACGAGGGTGACAGGGCTCGAGAAAGGTGAAAAAGATTGCTCTATGATGCCATTCTCCAGCATTTGTTGTATTTGGTTACGGATTTCTTGTTGGTCACATATCGGAACACGATATGGACGTATGGTGATTATTTTTTCGCAATTCGTGGGTATTTTTACTGGTGGAATCCGTAAGCATGGTACGTTGAATTTGTCCTGTGAAAAAATGTGAGTGTACCTTTGTAGAAGTGTTGTGAACTGTGGTGTATAGTGAGTGTTAGGTGTTGTGTTGTAGTATGCATGGGGTAAAGGGTTTTGTTGTGTATTAGTGTGAGTGTCGAGTTCGTTGTGTGGGTTGGTCATGTGAGAGTTGTGTAACGGTGTGTGATCACCTAGGTTTTTGGTATGCGAGTTATCCCGCTGTGTGGGTGCGTTTTGGACAGGTTCATAAGTTGAAGTTGTTGTGGTTTGATTATTTGAGGGCATGTAAAAAGGGCAATTGGCTTTAGTGAAAAAGGGGCATGTAGATAAGTGGGGTTTTCTCAATGAATGCACGCAATGGTTGTCATAGGCGGAAAGTTGGGATGTGGGGAAAATTTTTTGTGACATCGCCTGACATTGCCAGTATGTGCATACATTGGACACATGATTAAAATGGTAGGAAAGGGTAGACAATGGGGCGCCCAGCTGGAGTATAGTGCATTTATTAAAATCTATGGTTAATCTGAATTTATGGAGGCTATTGATACTAAGAATTCCGAATGGCAATGGTGCATTCACTACATGGAAATACTCCTTTCGTGATATTTGTCCTATTGTCAGTGGGATAGATAGTTTACCCATGGTTTTTGCAAATCCGTTTAGGGTTTGGAGGTGTAGTGAGTGTCCCTCAAGGGTTAAATTAGGCAGGTGGGTTTTTAGCATATGATAAATATTATATGGCACTATACTCAGGCTGGCGCCTGTATCAATTAAAAAGGGGCATGATACATTAGGGGCTAGAAAGAGTTTGACAGTCAGTTGGTTTAGGGATCCTACCTCAGTCTCGAAAGGGCTGTCCGGCTGAGGCGTCTCTGGCTTGACTTGGTTGTGATGAAGTCGGAACTGGTGATTTTGGGACCGTTTGCACTGTCCGGACCTTTTCGTGGGTCGTCGGGATTGGTCGACGTCGGCATTCGCTGTGCCAGTGTCTCGCGCCGCAGAACTTGCAGTTGGATGGCGGAAGAGGTGCATTCCATGTACCTGGGCGTCGGGATGTGCTGTGGTACGGACCCGACATTGTGGGTGGTTGATCTTCTCTGGATCGCGTTGCCGGTACACTGGGCCCGTGGATCCGCTGTACCAGGCGGAACCATTCTCCTAGGTTCTCGGGAGGTACTACGCGGACTAGGCGTTGGTCGTTGAATGGCAGTCCTTCTGTCAGCGTCTCGAGGATCACCTCTTGTGGAAGTCCTAGTTGCAATCCCATGGCGGTTTTCTCCCGGTAGTAGGTCTCTAAGTTGGCTTGTCCAGTGAGTTTCATGGCGAAATATTTCGCAAAGGACGCTTCGTTTGACTCAGGGTAGAGATCTAGGAGGATTTGTCTCACCTGGAAATAACTCCGGTCGGCCAGCCGAAGTTTCCTGAAGAGTTCCAGGGGTTGTCGCACCAGGTAGTTTGGTAGGCGCAGTAATTTTTCTTGTTCTCCCATGGATGCGTCTTCCATTTTTCGGTCGAACGTCTGGAAAAACTGTGTCGCGCTGTATGTGCCGTCGAAAGGCGGGATCGCCGATTCCGCTCCATCAGAAATTTTTACCCGGGTCAGAAGCGTTGACAGCTGATTGACGGCGTCCGCTAGGGGCGCAGTTGTCTCGCTCGTCTCTCTTACTTCCTGCCTCCCTTCCGTTGTTGTTTCCATCGGGCCGTCCGATTTTACGCCTATGGGATCCTGATTTAATTCCATCTCTTTATCCTGTCGACTTAACCGTTCTGTGGCAATATCGTTGCGGGGTTTCTTGTTGTTGGATGCGAATGGTGAGATTTGGTTGAAGCGCAGTCGTTTGAGTGGAAGTTGCAGCATACAGTTAGGAATAATCAGGACACGTGATTGAGTTGGAAAATAAGAGGCAACTGTGTTGGAGGGAAGAAAGTTTGAGAAGAGTTGAGCGATTTGACTTATTAATTAGTTGATCACATGGCGATGATGAAATGAGCGGAGAGAGATATCTCTAGAGTAGATGTTACCTTGTTGGAAGCGAAGGAGCACTGTCCGAACTCGACGAGAGCCAGTGAACCCTGTAGGTGTTGTTCCTATGAGAGCTCAAGCGTAACTACTCATTCTTGTTTTCCGATTTAACACCAAGCCTCAGTTTCTCTCTGATTGGTCGAGAGATGTCACATGATCTTTTCCTATTGGTTGACCTACTTAAGGTACTGTCTTTTGATTGGCCCGCGGTTTCCTTTGATATTAGTTACGCCCGGCTTGGGTCAGGAAATCTCGTGTTTATTTGACTTTATTTACTTCCGCGGCTATCAAAATACATCCTGCTTTGTCAGGAAGTATTGAATGCTAGCTTTAACATTTATAACTTCTGGTCATTAGAGACGTCCTGTTTTGTCAGGAAGTATTGAGTGTATCTTGGCTAAAATAACTTCTGCGGTCACTAGAGACGCCCGGTCTCTGCCCCTGCAATATTGACACAGGGGTGCCCAGAATAGTCGTGCCAGCCTTAGGTCTACTTCCTATATCTTAATGCTACTTGCTTCCCTCCAGTTACCTTGTTCTTTATTAAGTCTTCGAAAATCATACATGGTACATACATAGTGGGTCGGGGTTGCATTTAATTATATACAAATTATGACATATATATATTAAACTCCTCCCTATTTTAACCTTATATATAGTTTTTTAAACCCTTTTTAAAAATCTTATATATGTGCGTGATCC
Organism: Cordylochernes scorpioides; assembly: GCA_030710605.1. Taxonomy (NCBI): domain Eukaryota; kingdom Metazoa; phylum Arthropoda; class Arachnida; order Pseudoscorpiones; family Chernetidae; genus Cordylochernes; species Cordylochernes scorpioides. The sequence continues at coordinate 6,832,243 of CP092864.1, read as the reverse complement.
TATTTAAGTATATTTTTTCTTTGTTTTTAATAAATATATCTGATGTACATTGAAAGTTTATTTTTTTAGAATAAAATATTCTTAGACAAAAAGGATTGGCTAATTTCCTCCTCAACATTTATTGCTAGCTGTACAGCTTTGGTTCTCTACATGTGCCATAGATGAATAAATTTGTGGTCTGCTTTTCTGCAGCCACTGACGCCCCAATATTTGGACATGTAGATATTGTTTTAAGGACTACAGCAAAGAAAAACCTATAAATCATCACGATATCAACAAACACAAAAATTCTTCTCCCCTCTTAGGAAAACTGTACTCATGACCCTGATGAGCCTATTTCGGCGCTATCGTCCCGAAATCCATGAGGCTCTTTCATTCTCAGGGAGTTCACGAAAAGTTTACATCCTGCTATATAAAAGGTATAATTTGTATGTATCCTGCGCGCACTGAAGTTAAAAAAAAAAGGACATAGACAACTATGAATTTGATTAATACTACAATATATTTATTTATCTCCTTTGACGGTCATACAAAGATAAGAATAAAAAAATAAATAAAACGGGCAACGAGGAAACACTGTGAGAAATTTTACATGAATATACCTGTAAAAAAATCATTATTAAAAAAAAATACTTAACTTAGTGCTTCAGTTGGAAGGCTGGGGGAAATTCCTTCCACTCAATTCTTGTTGAACTACATTTTTGGTTGATTTTTCACGAGGTTTTTACTCTATCTCTGCTCTAAGAAGAACTGCTCTAATTAACTTTTTCTCCCCAGGGTGACCGAAAAAAAATAAAATTAATAATAAATCTTTATCTGGTCACCCTCTGTGATAAAAAAATAAATTTTTTGAAAATAAAAAAAAAACTAAAATTATAATAAAATTATTATTCGAAATATTATTTAAAAAAAAAAAAAAAATAGCTGTTTATTTAAAAGAAAAAGAAATTTATTATAATTTATATACAAAAATTAGAAGAAAAAAAAGAAGGTGAAGAGAGGGGCTGGTTTTACAATGAAGTATGCTTGAAGTCCTCTTCTTTCTTGTCGAGGCAGCTTCTTCATTGTCCACCAGCTTTGTGGAGGCCCCAGAAGTGGCCTCTACAGTCCTTCCCCGCCAAGACCACGGAATTTGGGCTTGCGAGGGAGCAGGACAAATCTCCGGGGTCAAAAGTGGAGGTCGGGGGGGGAGGGGGGGAGGTGGTGCTCTGGATTAGAGGAAACAACAGCACTGTCCAAAAAAATAAAAATAAGTGTCAAAACAAAGGGCGCCATGCACTCTATTTATTCGCCAGTTGAATGCAAGACTGGCTTTTTAATTCCACTCTGTGACACGGATAGTATTGTGATAAGTATATCCGGAGTCTTAGGGTGCCTGGAACACAAGGGTTATAAACACATATTTACATCTATTTATATGTAAGATTTGACACATTTGTGGGAAGGTGCATACCTACTAGTTTAAAAAATAATGCTTAGTAATTAAAAAAAATAATAAAAGAGTCAATAATGAATAATAATCTGAATCATAATGAATTCAAAATAAAATAAAAATATAAATAAAATCCAATAATGAATTCAAACCTGAACCATAATGAGTTCAAACTAAAATAATAATAATAATAAAAGAGCCAATAATGAATTCTAGCTAAAATTAAATAAAAAATAATAGTGAATTCAAACCTGAACTATAATGAGTTCAATCTAAAAAAATAATAATAATAAAAGAGCCAATAATGAATTCTAGCTAAAATTAAATAATAAAAATAATAATGAATTCAAACCTGAACTAAAATGAATTCAATCTGGAGAAAAAAATAAAAGTAAAAAAACCAATAATAATAATGATCTGAACTATAATGAATTCAAACAAAAAAAAATAATAAAATAATAAAGGAGCCAATAATGAATTCAAAACTAAAAAATTAAATAAATAAAAGAGCCAAAATGAATTCAAACCTGAACTAAAATGAATTCAATCTAAAAATAAATAAGAAAGCCAATAATGAATTCAGACCTGAACTATGATGAATTCAAACTGGAAAAGAAAAATAAAAGTAAAAGAGCCAATAATGAATTAAAACAAAATTAATAAGAAAACCAATAATGAATTCAAACCTGAACTATAATGAATTCAAACTGGAAAAAAAAAGTAAAAGAGCCAATAATGAATTCAAACAAAATTAAATAAATAAAAGGCCAATAATGAATTCAAAAAAAAAAAATAAATAAGAAAGCCAATAATGAATTCAAACAAAAATTAAATAAAAAAAGGCCAATAATGAATTCAAAAAAATAAATAAATAAGAAAGCCAATAATGAATTCAAACAAAAATTAAATAAATAAAAGGCCAATAATGAATTCAAACTAAAATTAAATAAAAAAAAATAATGATGAATTCAAACCTGAACTAAAATGAATTCAATCTGGAGAAAAGAATAAAAGTAAAAGAGCCAATAATGAAAAAAAAAAAAACTGGTGACTTCACATCGACTTGACACGGTGTCTGTCAGTCAAAATTTATCTCTATCAGTTCCATGCCTTTTTCGTTGAAACATGTCCAATTCTATATGGGTTTGCTACTAACTAATTTAAACTAACATGATCAAGCTCTAAACTTGTTTAATACCTAATAAAATTAAAATAGTATTTTATCAATGTACTACCATAGTACGTCTGGTAGGGAGTCCTTTATAAAGACTGACTGGGCTGGGTTGGTTCTCCAGGATGAACATATCATCCAACTCATCATGGTTCATAGGCAGTGTATGAATAAATACGACATTCAGCACAAAGCCCGAAATGCCAAAGACCTCACGTCCAGCACAAAGCCCGTGGCGTGATTAACTGGCCTATTCTGCACTTATTGATACCCTCGCCGAAGAGTCCTCGTGTCAGTCATCTGAAGACACTACGAAACCTCGCGCGTCCCTATTAATGGTATCAGACCCAACAAATGGGTCAGTGTATAGAACCGATCAAGTCCCCGACTTGCAAAACCCACCCTAACTCAGTCTTTTACCACTAACGTTATCCATATGGAAGGAAACATACCCATAGCGCATACTTCCCCTACTGGGGTTTGAAACCAGATACCACCCAGTTATCAAACCCTACATTGATTTAATTGAATTGTATGTAGCCATCTGGTGCGCCGGTGAAAACCCACTAAGTCCACCAAAGTCTCACACATATCAGAAGTTAACAAAAAAAAAAAAAACTCATATTCCCGAAGGAAGCTTAACTAAAGGAGCGACTATTTTCTAATTTGAGAATTGCATTGTCCTGAGAGGCTTATATCCCTAACAAATTTGAAATCAAAATAAAATCGATCCTATTAAAATTCCCTAACACTATTCTAAATTCGTAGTTTGGTCTAACAATATAATTGACTGCTGCTTTCTCACATTCATTCCGCATTCCCATTCACACAATTCATTCATAGCGGGCAATCATACTAAAGCTAGGTTCTATTATATAAGCCAAAATACTATATAATCATCATCAATATACCCTAATAAAAGTAATACTGAAATTATCAGGACTTAATGTGAAATCAAATAACTAAATAAAAATTGAAATTTGGGAACTAAAAGCCCTTCAATATAAATTAACCTATGCCTCATACAATCTCTTACTAACTATTTACATTCAATGACTGATATCAGTTTTAACTGTAAGCTAACCTAACTTAAAAAATAATTGTAAATATCAAAGTCCCTAAATTGTCCTTGCCTCAACACCTAGTACCACTGCAAAGATAATTTATTAGGACAATTTACTAATTAGAGCGATAAAGAATAGGACATTCAACTCACGAAGGCGACAGACAATTGGAGACGCTTCCTCCACTGATAAGATCCTATTGACTGACCATCCCTCCTCAAACACGCTCCAGTCATAGCAACCACTCTACACCACCAGTGCAACAACTTCATCCTACCCGTTGACTGTAGGTAACACGCAATAGTTCTAGAATATGGAATTAAAGGGCGTCTATATATACCCAACCGATATCTGTACTAATGTGGAAGCCTACACTCTGCTACACCACTGCTCTCAACTACCTGGCTTCTGATTGTCTATGTCTACTTAATCTCAATTCAAGGGATTATTGAGCGTCATACGATGGCTCGTATACCCAACCTTGGACGTCACTAAGAACACAAACAGCTCGCCGCCAAACATTACTCCGACCTCGGCAGTACATCTTTCTCTGGAGTTGTTGTGTGGCTCTGGAGTAAACTTGATGTCGCCCAGCTATACCTATACATCTATCTAGCTGCTTGCGCCACCGATCCTACTGTAAACTATGCACCATACTGAAGTATTAAGTCGTTGTTCATAACTGGAAAGTTACCACCTAATGGCCACTCAAGAGAGTCTGGTTTTCCAGTCGCTTCTTGATCAAATAATATCTTATTCTATTTAAATCTAATCTTAATAAAAAAATTACCCTAAACTTGAATATTTGTGCCAAATTGGTTACACCTAATTGCTAATATTAAACAAGACTGATTGTCTACACTTACAATATGCATTGATGTGAGTAAATTTTAAAATTTTAACATAAAATTTCAAAATTTAAGGTTTCATGAAAAAAAAAATTCTATAAAAGAAAAAAAATTCTATATGTGCACTCTCTTCACACTACATCACGCCAGTGACTTTGGCTTCTATTAGAGAAATAAGTAATCTCACAAGTGGATTTAGAGGGTTGGAAAGATTATGGAAGATATAAAGAGAAATGTTTCTTTCTTATGGCAGAATTTCTTCTTCTTAAAATAGCATATGCGTTAGTGCATATGCTAACAACAACAAATTGGACAATTGGACATCTTGTTCGACAGGTATACTTCTCACAGTAGTGCACCAGCCTGCATATTGATGCATCGCCAGTTATGATAAAACACTATATATAAACATAAAGATTAATTTACCTAGTGCCTATATATGGGGAGGGTTTGTTTTACACGCATTTTATTTTACATATATCAGGGTCTACTATATTGTTCTTTTCTTTAGTCCAGCCTGGACCTCCTTTTAACTAAAATAAAATAGATTAGACATCATTATATTAGATTGTCCTATTTGTTCTGCTAGGGATTACGTTTTCTCACTACGCGGTAGTTCAAAATTTTACTATCAATTGCAGGCTAATTTCTCTTACACCTTCGATGATATTATGTATATTGACCTGACCTGGTTTTTGACACAGCACGCTTTCCTATTGAAGTCTCACTAAAATACGGAATTGAATGCTAAAATATATATATCTCGTTGTGGTGCTAAACATTTATCTCGTTAAGACATGGCTATCGCAGTGGTTTCTCGTGGAATGACAGAGGTGAACCGGGCCTAGACACATCTGAGAAGGTGCAGGTTGGCACAACTATATCTCGCGTAGATTAACTTGGCATGCCGGTTAGTCAATTTTGGAAGATCTGAGCGAATCAGGTGCATCAGCCTGGCAGATGGATATATATAGAATAAATCTCTATATTTTATAAATGATGCATATATTTCAGATGATTTCTTCACATACTACCATCATGACCCTCTCTTCAACCGGTTCATGCCACGTGGTTTTGCGCGCGGTGGCGTCCATCTGGATATTGTTTTATGTCGTTTTCCAGTTCACGTCCATCTTCGTGAGCATCTTAATCCTTATTAAATAATGTACAATTTTGTAGGCAAAATTACATGCTCCGACATTCGTAGTTTAAGACTACGCAAGATACCCTCCTTAATCTTCAAGGCCTATTTCCGACCTCCCAGAAATGTAGTCCTTGCTATTGATTACCAATGTCTAATGCCACATTTCATAAAACTATGAAAACCGATGTCGAAACGAGTTTTAGGTCTGTTCTGATGCTATAATCCTTTCTTTTGTTACTGGCTTCTGCTGCCAAATACTCTGAAGGTGGTGGGGTAGATAAGGGCTTCTGGAAGGGCTTATCAAACCAGTCAAGTGTAAACATACACGAGGTGCAATACTCTCTATCTCTGTTTATCTAAGGTTATCTATAACCACATATCTGGTAAACTGCTAAGTTCTTATTTCGAAATAGAGTCATTAATTTCCAAAGGATGCAGGTTATAAAAAAATGATTTCGTTCTTTGGCTGGAGTTAAAGAAAAGAAACAACAATTTTCACTACTTTCATAAAAAAAGGAAAACCTTCCCCACCAAATTCTGTAATATGGATTATCCTACTATAAAATCGCTATTAGATTGAATACGATAATAACTAAATAATAAAATATAAATACACCTATAAATGGGAGAGATAAAATTATGTGCAGTAACTATTTGTAATGTGCGTGACACATGCAAAAAAATATAATCAAAGGTGACTGGAGAAAAAAAAAGGCTAATAATCTATACAAAGAAGGTTTTTCTGTCAATAAACGCTATACTGTTGTCACGCATTTCCCTCCACGAAGAGTTACAAATGAGAATATACAATTCTACAGAATCACAGATTACTATCTGCACAAGATAGTATGTCCATGCAAAAAATAAAATTACGAGACCAGTTTAAAGTCATCTACGCTATTAAAAATAAAAAATATTGTAAAAACACGTCTTATCTAAAACTGTATAATTGAACAAACATATTTCTTGCATAAACTAAAGTAACTTAAAATATTTAAAATGATGCGTAAAAAAAATTAATCACTATACATAACTTTAATCTAAAATGGCATAAAACTGTTGTGGGTCGGTGATGCAAAAAGAACAGCCAAAAGAAGTGATTTATGAATATAGGATTATTATTTAATATAAGGATATATGAGGATATATATGATGACACAGCAGCAACCGCACACAGCAGTAAAAACAAAGGGAGGCTTAAGACTGTAAACAAGATGACGCAAGGCAGAAGGGGAGGGGCGTTCCCATTGGTTAGTCATCTCCATGCAGCGCCGCCAAACGGCCGGTCCACGCTTCTCTCTTCATTCCCCCACTGAAGCGCTGGACTGGAGAACAGTTCATTAAGTCACAGGCGTTCTTGTGAGCCACTTTGCTCAGGGTCTTGGTGAAGACGTCGGCCAGGTTCTCCTTTGTAGGGATGTAGACAATCTTGATCTCTCCGTTAATTATTCTTTCTCTGACGTGATGGTATCTTATGTCAATGTGTTTGGATCTGTTGTTCTCCACATTACTTTTGGAAAAGTCTATAGCGGATCTATTATCGCAATGAATTATCAAGGGAAAGGCAAAATTCGATAAGAACTTTAATTCTTTCAAGATGGTAGCGATCCAAACTGCTTCCTTAGTGGTCTGGGATAGCGCTAAATATTCTGCCTCCATTGTGGAAAGTGAGACACACTTCTGTTTGCAAGTCTTCCATATGACTAAGGAATGTCCTATAGTGATAGCGGTCCCACTATTGGACCGTCTGTCATCGATGTCGCTATCCCAATCTGCATCACTGTATGCACAAACATCATTGGAATCAGTCCGGCGATAAACGAGAGATAGATTTATGCTGCCGTGTAAATATCTTAAGACGTGTTTGGCAGCTTGCCAATGTTGACGTCCAGGGTTGCTAGAGAATTGGGCTAATCTCGTAACGGAAAACATTAAGTCTGGCCTAGTACAATTTGCAAGATAAAGGAGCGACCCGATTAGTTCCCTATATGGAATAGCTCTCATCCTCTCTTTCTCTTCTTCATCTGTGGGGCAATCTCCTTTTGAGATTGGAAAACTAATGTCTAACGGTGTGGATACCGGTCGACATTCAATCATGTTGAATTTTTGTAAGATTGATTTAACATACGTACTTTGAGATAGTACTACAGTCTCCTCATCTGGATAGTCAATCTGAACTCCCAAGAAATTCCTGATCGCTCCCAAATTTTTAACTCGGAATCTTTCATTAATTTTCTGTTCTATATTCCGCAAAATCTCTTCACTCTCACCAAATAAAGCCAAGTCATCTACATAAACGGCAATAATTGCCTTATCTAGATAAGTATAAATACAATTACAGGATTCTAGTCGTGTAAATCCCATTTCTTGTAAAGCATGATCGAGTGTTAAATTCCAATTCCGCCCTGATTGTCGCAAGCCGTAAATAGGTCGAAGCAGTTTGTAAACCTCGTTATCTTTCCTCTCGACCCCTTCTGGCAAAAGCATGTATATTTCTTCTTCTAAGTCGCCATATAGATAAGCGTTATCTACGTCGAGATGTCTATTGTACCATTTCATGTTCAAACTTAACGTTAGCAAAACTCTGATTACAGCTAAGTTAATAACAGGTGCATAAGTTTCCTGAAAATCGATTCCTTGTTTCTGTGAGAAACCTCTAGCTACTAAACGTGCTTTGAAACGCTCTACATTTCCGCTCTCATTTGTCTTCACTTTATACACCCATCTGCTGCTAATCGGTTTCTTTCCCAGCGGTAATGTTGATAACTCCCAAGTGCCTCGTTCCTGAAGCACTCTAAGCTCATCTTCCATTGCTTTTCTCCAATACATGGCTTCGGGAGATTGGACTGCCTCTTCAAAACTTTGCGGCTCGGTAACATCTAAAAAATTTAACTCTACTCTTGGTTTACCTTTTCTCCCATATGGATTTCGAACAATGTTTTTGGAGGTGGAGGGTTGTGGTAGAGTGTCCTCTACCCCCACTGAATCCAAATTACTCGGTAATTCATTCTCTAGGTCGTTATCATGATTAGTCTCAGGTTCTAGCCAAACGTGGTTGTACCTTTCCGGTTCTGTCTCTTCGACTATTTTGGTCCACTCTAGTCCAATTTTAGACTCATCGAATCTAACATGTTTTGTTTCAATCACCTTTTGTAATTCTGGGCACCAGAGACGGTATCCACGTGTTTGAGTAGAGTATCCTACCAGAATACATCTACATGCCCGATGGTCTAATTTTCGCCTTCTTTCTCTTGGTATATGGTATATTAGGTGTCTTACACTAGGATTTCTTTCTAACCAAAGTCCATCAGGTACTTTGTCTTTTAGAGCACTATTATAACACTAGACGAATGGCCCGGGCAACGCCCGGGTTTTACCCGAGTGCGCATATATTTTAAAACGTTTTAATTCAAATATTATTCGTTACAATTATAAATTGGCGCCATGGATGTCACTCTTGTGAAACGTCCCGTTCCAAACTGTGTGTTTTTAAAATGTTTTAATTAAAATACTATTCGTTTCAATTATAAATTGGCGCCGTGGATGTCTCTCTTGTGAAACGTCCCGCCCCAAACTGTGTGGGTCTTGAAAATATAAAAATAAAAATGTGAATTTTCATAAATATTTCATCATGTCGATTTTCTTTTTGCATTTCACCTACTAAATCGATAGAGATAATTACATTTGCAACATGAACTTAGGTATATTGACTAAATAGAAAACTGCATAGTAATAAAGATCATTTTTTAAAGGCACCATATCGTTTTTTTTCAATAAAATCGAAACAAAAATTAACGATAAATAACGACAATTGCCTTAAAAAGAAATTGCCTTAAAAAAAGAAACATTCGCGGTGATTTTGTCTTGCATTCGTTTATACAATTATTATATACGAATGACCCGGGCAACGCCCGGGTTTTACCCGATTAAATGCTTTTATTCAAATACTATTCGTTACAATTATAAATTGGCGCCGTGGATGTCATTCTTGTATAATATATAAATGAGTTTTAAAAATTGTAAAATAAAAAAAAAAATGCATCGGCCGGGAATCGAACCCGGGCCGCCCGCGTGGCAGGCGAGCATTCTACCACTGAACCACCGATGGTTATGAAAAATCCCATCCGTGAGCTTCAAACAGACAAACAGACAGAATAAGGCAAATATATAAGTAGATTTGTTTTTAATGTAAAAGCAGCTGTATTTACCGCCTCTGCCCAAAATCTTTGGGGGAGATTGGCGCTATGTAAACAAGCGCGGGCCATATCTAAAAGTGTTCGATTTACACGTTCTGCCACACCGTTCATTTGCGGAGAATACACGTTTGTGCGTTCATGCTTTATCCCTAGTTTTTGTAATTTGTCTTGGAATTCTCTATTGCAAAACTCAAGTCCATTATCCGATCCTAACACTTTAATTTTATTACCAGTTTGTCTCTCTACAGTGGCTCTATAGATATCGAAATGTTTTAATACCTCATCTTTGTTTTTCAGAAGATACACAGTAATCCTTCTTGAGAAATCATCAACAAAAGATAGAAAGTATCTATTGCCTCCGGTTGATTTTACCGGCATTGGACCGCAAATATCTGTGTGGATAAGCTCCAAGGTCTGTTTAGATCTAATATTGCCTAGGTTTTTATGTGACGCTTTAGTGGATTTAGCGATACAACAATCGTCGCATAGGCCTTTGTCTCTAGAGGAAATTTCTAAGCCTATTACCAGCTCCTCCCGCGCCATCTTTTCAATGGCGTTACTGTCAATATGGCATAATCTTTGATGCCACGTTCTCAAGGAATTGTTCTGAAAATGGTCCCTTTCACTATTAAATGCTGTTTTACTGGAGTTTAAGGTCTTACCTTTCACAATGTAGAGGCCATTTACATTTGTCGCTTCCGCTATAATCCTGTTTTCTGGGTTGAAAACGCGAGCTACCATATTACGGAAGGTCACACGGTTGCCGTTTTCTTCTATCTTGGAGACCGACAGCAGATTCCTTCGCACATTTGGGACGTATAACACATTGTTTAGCTTGATTTCGATGCTTTCATTATGGATAGACGTCTGGAGAAATATGTGTCCATATCCTTTGGCCTCAGTTGTCCCACTTGCAGTCATAATAGGATCAGAAGACACCTCCCGAAGATCAACGAACCAGTCCTTGTTTCTGCATACATGGTTGGTTGCTCCGCTATCCAGCAGCCACGAATCCTCGTCGCTCGTTAGGTTGAGTGCAGCCAGGAAGTTATCTGATTTGCTTACCTTCCTCTGATAATGCTGATTATCGCGGTTTCTAGTTATTTGCTTCATTCCTCGGCAGTTGGTGGCGATGTGTCCTATCTTCCCGCATCGGTAGCATTTTCTTCGACTGTCGGTACTGTTGTTATTTTGAAGCTTGTTCACCTGTAGCACCTCCTTGGATGAATCCTCCTTTCTGGTTGTTCTCCTCTCATGTTCCGTTAGCAGGACCTGCCTCTCCTTGGATGACGTGAACTCATCATCCGTCATGTTGCTAAAGTTCATTATAATCCCATAATAGGAGTCTGGTAGTCCAGCTAGCATAGAGTATGCCAGATCTTCATCCTTTACTTCACATCCTGCTTCTCTGAGATGATCACTACAGGTCTTTAATCTTGATAGGTAATTTATCATATCTTCTTCTTCAATGAACTTGATGTTCACGAATTGTTTCTTTAGTTGAAGAATTCGCGCCCTTGATTTCGGTTCAAATATTTGTTCCAGGGTCGTCCAGGCTTCACTTGCAGTCTTACAGTCGATAATGTGAATTTGTTGCTCTGTAGAAATTGATAGAGCAATCGTTGCCAGTGCCTTTTCTTGTTTGATTTTTGTCTTCTCATATTTTCTTTGATCCTCATCAGCGTCGATCGCTTCTTCGTTAATTACACATTCCCATAATCCTCTTTCGATCAGGAGCATCTTCATGTTAAATTTCCATGATCGATAATTGCTGCCGGTGAGCTTCTCGACGTTCAGGGCAAGCGCTTGGGAAGACGACGCCATCTTGGTTTCACTTACTTTTCGTTCTTTTTAATGCAGACAACCACGCTCTGCTACCATGTTGTTGGTCGGTGATGCAAAAAGAACAGCCAAAAGAAGTGATTTATGAATATAGGATTATTATTTAATATAAGGATATATGAGGATATATATGATGACACAGCAGCAACCGCACACAGCAGTAAAAACAAAGGGAGGCTTAAGACTGTAAACAAGATGACGCAAGGCAGAAGGGGAGGGGCGTTCCCATTGGTTAGTCATCTCCATGCAGCGCCGCCAAACGGCCGGTCCACGCTTCTCTCTTCAAAAACATTTTACACAAGAGAATTGCGTTGCGATAGACTTTTACCATAAAATTGGCCATACTGGCATCCATAAATATATCTTGTCATAATGACTTATACAAAAAATGTTTTTAAATTATATTCGACGCTATTAGAATATTATACTAAATTAAAATGAATATATAAATAAAAGAAATGGAAGAAATATGTGGCAGGCATAGAGCCAGGCCTAAAGGCCAAGCCTTTGCAAAACGTACCTTTCACACCAAGCGCTCTGTCTAGACTGTCCGTTGTTAAAGCTTTCCTTGTAGGCGGGAAAGCGGTTCTCTTGAAACCCTTAGGGTCTCGCCGACTTGTCAATCAAACTTGCGGGGGGGGGAAGTCTAGAATTTGACATTGATTGATATCTTTATTTGCTCTCCCATGGTTTCTCAGATTCTTAGTGTTTTCCCGCTAAAAAATTTTCCTTGTAAATTTCTATCTACCAGCTAATATATGAAGTTTTTAAGATTGTTAACTAATAAAAACAAATTTAAAAAAATTGAGATCTCAAATACTCTAAACTGGTGTACCTTGCTTTCAATTATGGTCCTTTTTAAAAGTATGGGTAATACTAGATTTAGAATTCTATGTTCTATGTTCAACCCAACTTCTATAGCGTTCAATTTTTTTACTGGGGACATGGTGACTTCAAAACATATTTGTTTAGAATTGGCAAAATTGGTTCACCTGCATGCACTCGTGGAAACGAACAACAAACCCCTGAACACCTTCTGATAAAATGTCCATTAACTTCTGATCCAAGGGAAGAAAACCAACTTTACCTGACCAATACAAAATAAGCTGCTTGCAATAAAGACCAATACATCAAGTTTAATAGATTCTGCAGGATGTATATTTTGAGGCGAATGTGTTGACTGTACATATTTCAAGCTACTACTTATAATTGCTATATGTAAAATTTGAAATCGAACGTTTAATTTTAATGATTTCCAATGTTCAATTGTATTAATTGTATATAATTTAAAAATATACACGCAATTATCCAAATTGTGGATATGTTCAAATTTTACTTATGTTTTATTTTAAATTTCACAATTTTACATTTATGCTTATTTGCGCTCTGTGTTTTTAGTTTAAAAAAATTGTAGTTTAACATTTCCTTTTTATATATTGTGGCGAAGAAATATTTTATTATTTAATTTAATATTATTCAATGAAAATATATTCAACAGATTATAAAAATATATATTAATCTGTTTTTGTGAAATCATCTTAAAATATTTCTTTGCTTACTTGCTTAAGATTTTCTAGCTGTAAATAGTTTTGGGCTGACCTGTTAATAATTGTCGACTCGTCGCTGTGACGTCATCAATAAATACTTTTACATCTTAGGATATTTCAAGGCTTGATTTCTACGCCACAACTGGTGGAGAGACTGGACCGATACCCATTAAGAAATAAAAGAAAAATTGATTCTGTTGAACCAGAAGAAACATCTATGAATGTAAAGAAGGAAGGTACTCAGGTAAGCAACTACGTTGTTCAACATCTGCCAAGGAACCCTTCCATTTTCTCCGGGGAGGATGGTGAAGATCTCCAAAAATGGTTAAAAGGGTATGCACGTGTGGCAAGGTACAACCATTGGAACGAAACCCTTTGTCTTACTAAAGTCTATTTTTTTTTGTCTGGAACTGCTCTCAAATGGTTTGAGAACAACGAAGAAAGCATACAGACTTGGAAGGAATTCACATCTCAATTAGAGAATGTGTTCGGAAAAAAAGAAAATTCAAAATTGCAAGCAGAGAAGAAACTTAAAACACGGGCACAATTAAAAGGTGAAAGTACCGAATGTTACATCCAGGATCTCCTGTGCTTGTGCAAATAGGTTGATCCTCAAATGAGCGAGAAGATAAAATCTCCCACCTCATGAAGGGGATAGCTGAGGAGCTTTATCAAGCACTCCTACCGAGGGATGTACAGAGCACCGAGCAATTCATTACAGAATGTCGCCGTGTCGAAGCGCTCCGTTGTAGGCGAGTTACCCCAACCAGGTACGAGCGCCTACCAAATGTAGCCTCTCTCTGTGACCAGGATGACGGAGAAGATCTGTCATCTTTGATTAGGCAAATTGTTCGTGAGGAGGTACAGCGGGTATTAGACTCTCCTCGGGAGGAACCAAAAAATGCTACGATCGAAGAAATTGTAAAGGAGGAGATTGGAAGAACCCTGGCGCCAATCTCAAAGTCTAGGAGAAGTCCCCCTCATAAGGAAAAACCCCGACAGTTTTTAAATACCAGATATGAGGCCGAAACGATAAGACCGCACCTTGAACCTCGATACCCAAAACAAGGAGGAAGACGTGACACCAATGATTGGCGTACAACTGAGGGAAGGCCAATCTGTTTCTACTGCGGACGCCCAGGTCACGTCGTCCGCTATTGCCGTGACAGGAAGAGACACAATGAGGAAAGGAGAAAAGAATATTTCCAAAGAAAGCAAGACGCAATGGTATTCTACAACTTTCGAGCCGTATCTCAGGTGCCCAATGACGAATCATCAAGGAAAAATTTCACTCGCTACCGAAGCCCTACCTCATATCTATCCCGGTCGAAACAGACAACATTTCTCACCTGCTAGAAGATCTAGCTGGACGCCCCGCCATTAAAACTAGATGATAGACCATATGGGAGGTAAGGCCGCAAATTTATAAAATCCTCCCTTGCCGACCACAGTGGAAATAAAAAACTACATTGACGTAAACATAGACCTACCAAGCCCTCATGAAGAAGATATCTCAACTGAAAGAAGACATCCACCGCAGTCACCTGAAAATATCCCTGGCCATAGTACTAGTTCTTAAGACTGGACGTAAGTCTCCTGCTGAGCATCGGGTCGATGCTCTTTATAGGAGGAGGCTATGTGGCGAAGAAATATTTTATTATTTAATTTAATATTATTCAATGAAAATATATTCAACAGATTATAAAAATATATATTAATCTGTTTTTGTGAAATCATCTTAAAATATTTCTTTGCTTACTTGCTTAAGATTCTCTAGCTGTAAATAGTTTTGGGCTGACTTGTTAATAATTGTCGACTCGTCGCTGTGACGTCATCAATAAATACTTTTAAATCTCAGGATATTTCAAGGCTTGATTTCTACGCTACAATATTTTGTTATTTTTATGCGAAAATCTTTTACACATAGTACAAATAATTTTAAATATAAAATTGGCGTTAGTGTTAATTTTCAGAATGTTCATAATACCTTAATAAAGATTGGCGTTCAGCCAACTAAAATATTGGAAAATAATGATATTTTGATCTAAAATATGCTTTTTTAATTAAACAATATAAGCCTAATTTCATTTAAGAAACAAATAATAAACAAAATAATACCTAATAAAACTAAAATGTAAGTGGACAACTGCGGCCTTCTAGCATATTGTTTGGCTTAATTAAAAATAGCTCGTTTATCTAATATTCCCACAAATATGTCAAATCTTACCTAAAAAAATAGCGGGATCCGTTCTCCACGTGGTTGGCCGCCTCGTGGACTTTACCATTCTTTACTGGATTTTCCGTAGCCTCCAACTAGCACACATTTATCTATTAGTTTATGCTTTAGACAGGATTTTACAAGTTACATGTTTTAAACAGCAGGGTGTTATTTTACCGTGAACTTTTCGTGGCCTTATTTGGAATTGGTCGCCCCACGTTGGGCGCCATTGATGAGCCTATTTCGGCGCTATCGTCCCGAAATCCATGAGGCTCTTTCATTCTCAGGGAGTTCACGAAAAGTTTACATCCTGCTATATAAAAGGTATAATTTGTATGTATCCTGCGCGCACTGGGGTTAAAAAAAAGACATAGACAACTATGAATTTGATTAATACTACAATATATTTATTTATCTCCTTTGACGGTCATACAAAGATAAGAATAAAAAATAAATAAAACGGGCAACGAGGAAACACTGTGAGAAATTTTACATGAATATACCTGTAAAAAAAAATCATTATTAAAAAAATACTTAACTTAGTGCTTCAGTTGGAAGGCTGGGGGAAATTCCTCCCACTCAATTCTTGTTGAACTACATTTTTGGTTGATTTTTCACGAGCTTTTTACTCTATCTCTGCTCTAAGAAGAACTGCTCTAACTAACTTTTTCTCCCCAGGGTGACCGAAAAAAAAAATTATAATAAATCTTTATCTGGTCACCCTCTGTGATAAAAAAAGAAATTTTTTGCAAAATAAAAAAAAAACTAAAATTATAATAAAATTATTATTCGAAATATTATTTTAAAATAAAAAAAACCAAATAGCTGTTTATTTAAAAGAAAAAGAAATTTATTATAATTTATATACAAAAATTAGAAGAAAAAAAAAAGGAGGTGAAGAGAGGGGCTGGTTTTAAAATGAAGATTCCTTGAAGTCCTCTTCTTTCTTGTCGAGGCAGCTTCTTCATTGTCCACCAGCTTTCCATTGATACTGTGGGTGAACTTTGTGGAGGCCCCAGAAGTGGCCTCTACAACCCACTGCATAATTACCTGTCTCACTAATGCCATTCAGGGAAAGTTTGGCCTGTCATTTGTAAGAAACCTCATTTTTAAATCTCTGGTGGTCCTGGCCTGGCGCAGTTGCGTTTTTCTGGATAAGTCATCCAACAGCTCTTGAGGCTGCAGTACCTCTTCGCGCGTCGCAAAGTAGAGGTGGCCCCTGCACTCCCAATATTTCAGCAATTTCCCTAACTATTAGCCCTAACTGGTAACAGATAAATGTCATAATACTTTTGTCATATCCTCGATGGCGTATAAGAATTAGAAAAGGCCAGTAGGTAACATAAATGATAAGAGCTTTTTATTTGGAATAAATATATGTGTGATGATGATGATAATAAAGAACTTTATGATGACAACAATGATCTTTTGCCAGGATGGTAATACGCAACAACCATCGCTAGTTATTTCAATTTAAACAATTTAAAAATATTTTTTAAACATTCTATTATATCATTTTGTGTTAGCTCAGTTATTATAGTGTAGAAATATGTTATACTTTCGAATAATATATATTCTATTTCAATGCATTTAAAAGGATTTATCGATCATATTAAATTACTGATAGAACTGACAAAAACACACCAAGGCAAACACACAAAAACAATATACGATTTTATAAACGCTTAAATAAAAAGAATGAAGAATTTCATTCAAACCATATGTAAACATACTCATATCTAGAAATTTAGATAATGAACTAAAGTTCCATTTTATTTGAGGTCTATAACTTTCCATATCACAACATAGTATTGAAGATAAACCCTAAAGTGGATCAAGAAAATAAAAAAATTTAAGTAATAATATGACATTTGATCTTTAATCCAAGGTTTCTTTATAAACTCAACATATGAGAATCTAACATTTTAGTAAAGGATATTGTGGCTGTGTGTGTGTGTGTGACTCGACTATCACCTTTACAACTTTGAATTCCTGTAGTTATGGTTAATATGGTTCACAACCTTCTTCTGATATTTATTATATAGCCCCTTACCTATATATAAAGATATGTATCGAACAATGGAAGTGACAATAAAACAAAGAAGGTGGAGGTAAACCAGACGACAAAGGCCAGACGAAAACAACCTGGCGCCAGAATGCGAGCGTCCAATATAAAAGGCCCAGAAATTAGACAAAGGAGTTGTGTAGTTGTTTTCAGAGCGACGCCGTTAGACGGTCGGCTAGGGCATCCGCGTCAGTCTTCGTCCGTGGTCTACCTCTACCTTCTTGGAGTTACCATCTAGACCTGCCTCTGTCTCTTGCTGTCCCAGTGCGGGAATCCCATCACGCACCCACTACCACGACTGCCCAGCACATTCCACATCGGGTTTACTACAGAACCCGTTAAAGTCGACAGGATGACTGAGGACAGCAACATGCAGAGGATGACGGAGGCCGAAGACGAGTACTTAGCGGATGCCCTCACCAACATGCAACCCCACTGCGACGAACTAGTAAGCCGCCTAACAGACGCCATTCGGGGAATAGCCGTGCCTCGTGTGGAGGAAGCCCTCTTCTCCCCTTTCGACGGATCCTACGCAGCCAACAACTTCATCCAGCAGCTCGAGCGGACAAGCGAGGGACCGCAAGATGACGCCACGCTACAAGCCCGGCTCCGCGCACTGCTCAAAGGTGAGCCCCTCTCCCTCTACAACGAACTAAATCTGGCCTCTCTGCCATACAGTCAAGCAAAACAAACTCTCATAGATCTCTACCCCGGAAAATCCGAGGTCACTTTCACCAAATTTTTAACTTTTAAATTAACTAATCAGATCCAATTAGGAGAATATTACCGTCAAAAAATAACAATGGGATTACAACTGGGCCTAACCAATCCCATCATAGTAGAAGCATTAACGGAAGGCCTCCAGGCCAGTGATCAGCGCCTCATGAGGGCCATAGCCCCTAAAACCCTGACAGAATGGTACTCTACCATGACCAGAATAAAATGGACCAGTTCACTCCCTACTCCATCCCAACCATTTCAAGGTGTTTCCAACACCAGTGCTTTTCATCGTGATACCGGAACCCCTTCTAGGGGAAGGAACTACAATCCTTTTTCACCAAATAATTACCCAAGATACCCTTCTGGTGCCAGGAGACCACCCTCACCATGCAAATACTGCCAAGGTGATCACTGGAACAATGAATGTTCCATGAACAGGCGACCCTACAGGCAGCAGGCCTACCACGGCCAACCTACAGCGCATTATTTCCCAACTGAACAAAATGGCGCCCACAACCTTCCCGTGCCGGCCCCCAGGTCTTCTCGCACCCCACAAGGCAACGAAAACTCCAGTTTTCGTCCCTAAACTATCCAATATTCTATGTAAACCTAAAATTTTTAATAATTGTTATTGCCCATTCCTCTTAGACACAGGAGCCTCTATTAACATAATTAATTTAAATATTTTTAACCATCTTAGTAAAAACTTATCTAATCCTTTAAAATTATATCCATGCCATATATTAATCAATTCCATATCTACTCAAATAAATTCGATAGGATATACATTTTTGACCACTACCATAGGAAAAATTACAAAATCAATTAAATTTTATATAATTAGATAATTTATTACCTTTTGGTATACTGTCATTAAATTCCATTAGTCAATTTTGTTTGACCTTAAATTTATATAATCATTCTATTTATCAATGTGATGCTCCTTTGTCTAAGAAATGGTACTATATAACCTATGTAACCCCATGTAATAATGGAGAGAGTAACCACAATCCGCCCAATATGGGTCATTTTAAAAACATGCCTAATTCACATTCTCCATTATTGCAAGGGGAAAATATCCATCCTATACCATGTCCCATTACCTTGAACAAGACCTCTACCAATTGTGACAAAAATGCACCCAGCCAAACTTTAGTTCATTTTCCCCATTTATATTTATTACCCCCACTATATCCCTCTGAACATCAATGTAAAATTTTTAATGATTCTTGTAATTTATGTGTTAGGACTGATATCCCTTTAACTTTTATGAATATTATTAAGAATTACTCAAATATTTTTTCTACTAACAAATATAACATCCCAAAATTGAAAATTCCCCCTATCAATATTAGGACAAATTCAGACAAAATAATGATGGGTTCCCCAGTTTGGATAGTTGAAAAGGGAGGGTACACGATGTGACTTATTAAAGTCTCCTTACTTAAGTATATATATATATATATATAGCAATTTAGGCCAACAACCCTATGTATATAACCCGCAGCAAGACCTTAATGTTGTATAATAGCAGCACAGCTGTCAGTGATGCACTATCGGCATATGTCTTTACATCATCACATGTAATACAATTTGTGCAAATAGGATAAATAAAATAAATAAAAAAGAAAAAGGGAAAAAAAACTCTGTAATTGATTAAGAGTTGGGCTAAAGCAAGGATTGAGCATATAATATTGTCAGTACAGTGGTCTAAAGATGGAAACAACCGCGACACTATTATACAACTTCATCTGACAACCCACGAAATCGTTATTAAATTGGGCAATCTATAAAACACTGAAACACAGACACTCGCGGCAATGTATGTGGCCGGTAATTTATGGGAGACTTGATTATTAGTAACATTCCCTTCAAATAGGTAATAAACATACAACATTTTATTTAAACAGTTGGAATAGCACCCTAAGACAAATTATGTATGAAATAGGTAACAGAGGAGACAAGAAAATTTCTCTAGATATTTATTTAAATATCTTAAAATTTGGGAACATGTCTATACTGACGAGATATGCTATTTACATAGTAAAATTTAGATAGAGGTGACCTGAAGTTACTTTATAGCCCTTTAGGGCCCATGCGAAATCTAGGTTGGCTACTACACAAAAAAGGGGGGGGGGGCGCTAAGTCATAATGACAAATGGCTTACCTTTCTCGAAAGTGCCGGCAAAGGTCTCCTGTCTACAGACTGTCCTTTCACTGAGCGACTCCGATCGAATCCTCCCTTTTGGCAAAGAACCTTCTTTTATATCATCTCATTCTCCATTTTCATTCGCCGAAAGAAACACCAATCAAAATGGCCAACGGCTCCAGTATCAATTTCATAGACGCCCCAGGCCTCTCCCCTTCAAAATAGAACATATAGTATTACCAAAACAAAAAAAATCTAAAGAGAAAAACAACCCCTGCGGTAGTGTAAGATTTCAGACTCCAGCCCCCCGTCTTTCCACATGGGTTGAAATACAACCCTCCCTTTTTCTCGGGATGGTATATATATCGCCCCCCCGTCTTGGCTAAAATTGACCCAGGCCCTTTTTACCTGGACTGTAATGTGATGCTTTCCTTTCTCTGGAAGGATATTTTATAAGTTTCAGTCTTTAGAGATCTTCCTTCTCCATTTTTCTCCCTTTTTTTTTTTTTTTTTTTTTTTTTTTTTTTTTTCTGGTCACCTTTACCTAAATTTTTGGTGAGGGGAATATATGTACATATGAAACAACAGTTTCCAGCTCGGATGTCTCTGGATGTCTTCTTCTTTACCAGGAATCAGCTTTCGGCATGGAAGTCTGGTGTCACCAAGTGTCTAAGTTTCTGGGCAAAAAAATGGTCTGTAAGTCTATGTGGGAGGGAAGCCATGTATCCATTTGATTTGATTATACATACGCCTTCTGTTGGGGTATGGTTACAAAAAACGTGCCCCAACAATCCTCCCCCTGCCAAGTAATGGACAAATGCGTTTGTGCTATTCATTATTCATCTGCCTTTCATCAGTTACTATGAAAGCAGGCCCATTTCTAGCAAAATGCATTTTCCATTACTAGGTGAAGCCAGATGTACCGAAACCTATAGGGAAGGTAAGGCTAGTCAAAATGATGGTATGCCATTCTAGATGTTTATTATTCCGAACATTAGTGGGCATTGCGCATCCTGGCAAAGGGTTTTTTATGTGCTATTATTCTGTCAGAACACTGTTATCAAAATAGGTTATTGGGGACAGTCATATCATATGTATGGAAGTAAGCAAGGTCATCTGTCTTACCATTCATGGGTATATATACCACCCTTCCACTTTCTTCTTTGGTCTTGAGGAGTAGGCCTTCCTAGTGGTAAGTCCTCTCAACCCCATCCTTGCCTCTTGTGGTGCTGGATTCATTGCTACCTTCTTTCTGCTAACAATACAGTTAGAACATTTCCCTATTACATATTATATATAAAAATTTGGGCGCCAAGGAGTCGTTTAGAAATAACTGACTAGTCCAACTCCTAAAACATGCCAGCATCTTTATTTAAGTACCAATCAAGACATTCGTGTGGTATAGTTATACATATACAATCAAAGGAAAGGATAATTATAGTTAGCTGAAAGAAATATCTTGATACATAATGATTAGCCTATGACATGATGACTTTTGCTAAATAAAAATTACAGAAAACAAATTATGTAAGTAATCATTAAATAAGGCACGAAATATGTAATGATAAAATGAATCCTTCCATGTTATATGATGAGTATAACATATATATTGAAGAAAAAAAACATATCATGTAGATAGTGATTAAATATGTTAAGATATAAGTGATAAAAATCATCCCATGATAGATGACAAAAGAAAAACTACTTACAAAATTATATATGATGACAAAATATATATACTTATACAAGTAAGGCGGATAAAAGACAATAAGGATAAAATAGATCATACCTTGAGGGAAGAATAAGCCATGACAATATGTTAAAAAAAAATCGCAACATGGCCGGTAAATATTACTAATATCATGAATATCAAAGGAAATAAAATTGTTGAAATGAATAGCATATGATTATAATATAATATATATGATATAAAATAATAACATATTCAATTAGAAAATGAAAACACATTATATATATTTGTGCGCTGAAGGTTCAAGGTTTAGTATCTCAGTTAAGTTTTTCAATCTTATTCAGTCTGGAATCACGAGTTGGTCACTGGGTAATATTCGTCTATCCCGATCCTACTGGAGGGTGGGTTCTCTCTTGTGTGTTAGATTCCTCTAATTACAATACTCTCTCAACCCAAATGGGAACGTCATTTAGAATCTTGGTCAAATGGAGCATAGCCCAGACCTCTATTAAACTACACAGTCCATTTAAATCTAGGGTGACAACCGTATGAAGAGAATTTTTCTGTTTTGGCAGAGCGACTAATCAATTTCTACTATTTTGTTTGTGACTCCGTTTACCTTGTCTCTGGGGTGTGTACAGTTCAGCTACCTCCCCCTTCCAAGAAATCCATATTACTTTCGTCTACTAATATACTCTCTATTCATTGACCTGAATCCTATAAATCTACATCTTATAGGTTTGAATTTTTATCAATCTGAAATTTTGGTTCTTTTACAAATTCCTTCAGAATTCTACTCCCTGTATAACTGCTCTCAATTCTACTGTCCTCAATACAACACTTCTAAAACTTTGACTCACTGGCTTGTTCTGGCGTCTCGTTCGCGGTCATTATAGTTAACTAATACTTTAAAATCTTATCCTAACATGGAACGAGTCTAAACTCGTTGAAGGTCCTAATAATTACTTATTCTGCTTCTCGAATCGGTCTTATGCTCGAATTCATTCCAACAAAACGTATGGCAGGGCGAATCCTTTATTAGAAGAAACTTCCGCTAGCTATGGGGGATCAAACTGGTACCAAAAAAATTCAATAGACGGAAACTACTTCGTCTAGAATAACTGGGCAATCTCTGCCTACATGCCAATCTTACAGGACCTCCCGTCTAGAACACCCTCACTCCAGCCACGCTAAAAGCGTCGAAACTACGGTGTCAGATCGGTTACCCAAGGTCGCGCCGTTATACCCCAGGTTATACGGCATGGCTAAAACAAATCCCCCATCCTGCATAAAATTCAATCTATACCTCTTCGTTTCCTCTAATGAGGAGAAGTTTTGTGGGTTTTCTGGTCTGATCATAACCTCCCACAACCTTCCAGTCTGAGAATCGAGATATGATCATTATCTACGACTCTTAAAATTCAAGTTGATATAAATAACAAAGATACTTTATTACCCTAGTAATAGAAATTTAAAAAAAAATTATACTCCTCCAAAAGGAGACCTAACAAAAATGGAGCGAATATTTTCCTATCTAGATAGAGTTGTAGTTGTCCTGTTTGAGGCTTCTCGGTCCTAACAAAATTCGAAATAAAAAATAAAATAAAATAAAAATCGATCCTATTGAAATCCTTAACCCTATTCTAATGTATTTTTGGATTAACAGTATGTTAGACTTTAACTTTGTGGTCGCATTCATTGATCATTACATTCACTCTCTCATTCACGATCGCATTCAAACTAGAGTTAGACTCTATCATAAAAACCAAAATACTATAATATCATTATTAATAGGCCTTAACAATAATGAAAATCTTCCAGGACAAAATGTGAAATCAAATAAAATAATAAAATTAAAACAAATTGGGAACTAAAGCCCTAGGTTACTCAAAAGAAATGCCTCTGTACAAGCTCTATATATACTAATACTTTATACTCGATAAATGATTGTTAACAATAATTGTTAACAATTCTAAGTAATCTGGAAGCTAACCTACTAAAAAAAAAATCAGTGTAACTTCAAAAACTGCCCTTGCCTTGACACCAAGCGACTTTTCACGACAATTCTATATAAAGACATACACTAATTATAATGGCGAATAAAGGACCATTAAGCGTGACACCTCATAAAAGCGGAATTGAGTCACTCCCCTAGCCACCGTGGGTGAAGTCACTTTCTTCCTCGTGCGTCTGCCCCCTTTGCAGTAGTCCGACCTCAGCACTCTATTGAAAGATGGATTTATAGGGTTTACGATTCACTACCCAACACTAACATTCTCAAGTGCTTTCCAAGGATCGACTACGGTCTGGGCCTACTTAACTTCTACCCCTGGCTTAGGGTCCCTATACTTCATAACTTTACTCTGAAAGATTGACCTTTCATGTCCTCATTAGAAACCTATTTCAAAGCTACTACCTGAAGGCCAGGGATTATAGGGTTTCTGAATTACCCAACACAAGCCATAGGATGCCTATTAGGTTTGTTGTTTTAGACATAGCCCCCCTCTAAGTTGTGATTTCCTACACCTTCCTTCACCTATTACTCCTGATAATAACTAAAATTTCAGATTTACACTAAATAGTTAATTCACAATGGTATACATTATTCTCATTGGTCTTTGAAACTCGGGTTTTAACAAGAAATAGTTTGTATTAAAAAAAAAAGGAATCCTAATGAAGTTCTACTTTAAAAAAAAAAAAGAAAGGTTTAAAAAAAAAAGGTTGAAATCTCTAAACTTCTCATTCTATCGAGCTGATTCTCCGTACACACTCCAAAATCCTAGTTAGTGGCGACAGTCTAAGCAGAATTTACACTGTGTGGGCCTTTTCACCCTTGTAGACCTGCGTAAAGTTAAACTGTTCACACTAACTCTGTCAATTTCCCCTCGTCTCATTACTTCTGAGTCCGCTCTGGTTGTCACCCCTTGTTGGATAAAATTGTAACATAACAATAAAAAGAAACTAAAATTTTCCTAAATCATATCCTGACAGGTTGTACAAGCTCTTCAAAACGGTGTGTCATATTAAAACAAGGTTGTGAGACAACTCTTAATTATATACTATACTAAAAATGAGGCTGAGCCAATTCTACACTAGGAGAACACGAAAACCCAAGATGTAGTCCTTGTAGCGAGCATGGAGCCCTATCACAAAACCCGAAGTGCAAGGAGGACAGAGTTTCCTGGTATTCCCTTTTATCTGGCACGACCGGTCGGGGTGAACAGTCGCGTCACGTGAAAGGAGGAAATATCTGAGTTCCCCCCTCTTGCTCTAACTGTTGGGTCGATTTGGCTCATGTAAATAGTAACTCTTATACTATATCTAAAATCTCTCATATAACTTATTAAATAAAACGGTGTAAAAACGGTGTTCTATACAAGGATAAGGTTGTGACAATTTTCTCTAAATGACACACTAATATTAAAACAAATTGTGAAGATCTTTAAAGATGGCAACAAACACTACAGTAAGGTTGTGAGACGGTATTCTGCACAAAGACAAGGTTGAGACAAATAACACACAAACCCTGAAACATGGTGTTAAAGCTCCTTTCAACACTTAGCACTAGAACACATGTTTAAATAAAAAAAAAAACTGCAAACTGTTTAAAGTTCACCATAACACTAAGACATATTTGCTATTTAATATATAACCTAATATTGTAATTAATAAAGACCTATCTATATTAAATAGTGTATACTGTTGCCGAAACTTATGTAATTCAGCTTACACAAACCCCCAGTGCATAATATGTCTTATTTTAAAAGAAATAGTTCTATCGAGGCGATATTGCGGTCGACAGCTACGCTTTATACATTAAATGTACTTCCTTCCATCAATCTTTATCTACTATTTACAAAACCCTTTATCCAACTTTTTTCAATTCTTTCTCTTTCAACATCTTTCTGCATCTCTCTATCTCTTTCTCATCAACATTCAACGCTTTCTCACTCTTTTTATCACTTTCAACACTTCTTTCATCA
Organism: Cordylochernes scorpioides; assembly: GCA_030710605.1. Classification (NCBI taxonomy): domain Eukaryota; kingdom Metazoa; phylum Arthropoda; class Arachnida; order Pseudoscorpiones; family Chernetidae; genus Cordylochernes; species Cordylochernes scorpioides. The sequence continues at coordinate 6,806,174 of CP092864.1, read as the reverse complement.
CCTCTCTCTCATCTCTCTTCCATCATTTTCTACACATTTCACTGCCTTTTCATCCCTCTGGTGTTTCCTCGAAACCCGTCATCGGGATCTGGATCCCGATCTATTATCACTCTTAATTTTGAACTACTCTATTCCAACAGCCTATGACCCTTAAGCTTTATAACTCCATATACACTCGGCGGGGTAGTTACCTTGTTAAGAAAACCTATAATGTCATAGATCATTTAGAGAGAGAACATAACAAATTTGTGCGAATAGTTTGCTTCAACTATTGATTGTAAGCCTATTAAACTCGTTCTCTCTAGGTTGGCTCGCTCATTAATCTTCAATCTACGTTCAATAGTCATATTGAGTTCACATGGATGCTAGATGTAAACTGTATCAAAATAGTGTAGTTTTCTAGTTTCCGAATTATATGACAGTTAAAAAAAAAAACATTCTGGAAATATCTCGCACTGGCTACTATAAAAAAAATTTGAATGGGGTACATCTCTGATCTTACAGGATACCTCATGGCTCATGGAATTGAATCGCTCATTTCTCACTAAAATATTCACACAGGGTATGGAGGTCTCCAGCGGTTCTATAGCTATTGGTCAACTAAATTAATTAATGGCAGGAATTGAAGCTAGTTTAAATGCTCGTGTGCTGTTTTGTCATGCGTCTTTATGTCATCTGCAAAGGAAAGTGTCGCCTCAAAGGACCTAATTCTGGGACTAACATCCGCTGCACATTTCAGGAAGGAGTGGTCGTCCATACAATAGCAAGATATCATTTTGCTGCCAATGTACAATGTTGAGCATTTTCCATGTCGTCATTTTGTCGATCCCCAATCTTCTAGGGTGTTTCTTTAAGCATTTCTCGATATCGTTTAATGCTTTATGCGATCCCGCCCGGCATTCAATAAGTATTATTTGATCGTACCATCTCCAGGAGACCATCCCATTGCGGCCGAATCATTTCCACCCAACTTATAACGCCGTCCATATCGCGTAATTGAAATTAGTGTAAAACTCAAAGAATAAGACCTTAATCTCTTAATTCTTTACTAATTTCAGTTGGCTCAACATAAATCTTCTCAATTATTAATTTAGTACAGTGGCGTGACATGTCACACTTCTTCTAGTTCTTTCGCAAGCTCGATTAATCCCAGTGGAAACCCGTCCAGGCGTCAATCCCGTGCTAACCCGTCATGCATGACTTCAAATTTGGAAATTATTAGACCTGAATATTTGCAGTGGCATCTGCTTCCACTAAAAGTATTTAAGACACAAGGCTGCCTCTTTAAATCACTGTCTTTACTCCCACATGCCTGTGTAAACTTTAACTATGACTTTATCAATTCTCAAAATTCTGCCTATCGAGTATCCTGAGAATCAATGTTCTTCTTGTCTACGGCGGATTAACACAGTAATTGTTCCCTAGAGTTATCTGCGTCGAGTGGTCAGTCTGTACTACTAATTCTCCACTCTAACTCTAGGACTCTTCTATCTACTCGGGCTGTTCAAAAATTTTCAAGACAGTTGTTCAAATCCCCAATGATAATCTGCTAAATTTCGATAATTATTGGAATTCTCATTAAACAGAATAACTACACCTTTCTGACACAGAAATATCCAGCATCAAGATATAGCGTACCGTCCAATTTCTTTATTTCAAGACGGTGTCAAATTACAACTGAAGGAACATACTAAGCATATAACTGGTTTAAATTTCATGTAATCTCATCATGCCTTCTGCTGGCAAATGTATTTACTGTAAAATTCAATACTATCAAGATGGTTTTATTTGTCTTCATCTAAAAAAAAAATGTTTCAGAAATAGAATCTTGGAAATCTCTACTATAGACAAAAATTGTACATTTGTCAATTCAGGATAACCTTCCCTTGTCAGAGTGTATACAGGATATTTAAGATCATATGCAGTTGGCGGCATCATGAAAAAAAAAAAAAAAAGGTCGGTTGCAATAGACGCAACGTTATTAATCAAGACAATAGGTCTCTAATTTTCCAATACTGCAAAGGAACAGGTCACACTTTCGCATTAGGAGAACCTAGAATACATTACAATAACATAAACAGCAAATATCAAAGGCTTATAATTGATTCTCTATTATTCAGAAAACACAATAGCATTAATAGAAATAGATTTGCCCGAAACATATAACACAATATATCCTAGTACCAGCTAATAATATCAACAATAATATAAGTAACTTATATGTAATAGCCAATAACTATTATAAAACTACTTAAATAATAGAATTTCTAACCTATAAGATAATTCATAGAATATAGCAAACAATAGTAGAATATGTGTAATACCTTAATCCAAAAAAAAATATGTCTTAAGAAAACAAATAATATGCAAAACTTTCTAATGTATATATATATATATATGTACATAGAATCATAATAGTTTTAGCATCAGGCGACGTCATATTTTCTTGATATATTGTATATGTTTCTCCTGTAGAAGGGCGGACAAGCTCGAAAGCTCGAGAAGACCAGAATAAAAGATACTCATCCCCATAGACGTTTTACTTTGATATCAGAAATCAATGATAATATTAAGGTTTTTGCCACAAACAATGTGAATCGTAAAAGACAGCGGCGAGAGATGCGGTATACACCGCCTCAACATAACTTTCATTGCCTGATAAAATGCCAGTGAAACGGAAAGCGTAAATTAAAATTCACGATTTATAATAGACTGTTAATCTCAGGATGCGTGGACTACTTCACCAATACTTAAAAATAGTATGGCTTTTCATTAGGTATATATTTCTAAAGTATAGGGGAAGAAACATATACTAAATTCGAGCCCCGCGGCGGGCGACATTGATGGGTTCCCCAGTTTGGATAGTTGAAAAGGGAGGGTACACGATGTGACTTATTAAAGTCTCCTTACTTAAGTATATATATATATATATATAGCAATTTAGGCCAACAACCCTATGTATATAACCCGCAGCAAGACCTTAATGTTGTATAATAGCAGCACAGCTGTCAGTGATGCACTATCGGCATATGTCTTTACATCATCACATGTAATACAATTTGTGCAAATAGGATAAATAAAATAAATAAAAAAGAAAAAGGGAAAAAAAAACTCTGTAATTGATTAAGAGTTGGGCTAAAGCAAGGATTGAGCATATAATATTGTCAGTACAGTGGTCTAAAGATGGAAACAACCGCGACACTATTATACAACTTCATCTGACAACCCACGAAATCGTTATTAAATTGGGCTATCTATAAAACACTGAAACACAGACACTCGCGGCAATGTATGTGGCCGGTAATTTATGGGAGACTTGATTATTAGTAACATTCCCTTCAAATAGGTAATAAACATACAACATTTTATTTAAACAGTTGGAATAGCACCCTAAGACAAATTATGTATGAAATAGGTAACAGAGGAGACAAGAAAATTTCTCTAGATATTTATTTAAATATCTTAAAATTTGGGAACATGTCTATACTGACGAGATATGCTATTTACATAGTAAAATTTAGATAGAGGTGACCTGAAGTTACTTTATAGCCCTTTAGGGCCCATGCGAAATCTAGGTTGGCTACTACACAAAAAGGGGGGGGGGGGGCGCTAAGTCATAATGACAAATGGCTTACCTTTCTCGAAAGTGCCGGCAAAGGTCTCCTGTCTACAGACTGTCCTTTCACTGAGCGACTCCGATCGAATCCTCCCTTTTGGCAAAGAACCTTCTTTTATATCATCTCATTCTCCATTTTCATTCGCCGAAAGAAACACCAATCAAAATGGCCAACGGCTCCAGTATCAATTTCATAGACGCCCCAGGCCTCTCCCCTTCAAAATAGAACATATAGTATTACCAAAACAAAAAAAATCTAAAGAGAAAAACAACCCCTGCGGTAGTGTAAGATTTCAGACTCCAGCCCCCGTCTTTCCACATGGGTTGAAATACAACCCTCCCTTTTTCTCGGGATGGTATATATATCGCCCCCCCGTCTTGGCTAAAATTGACCCAGGCCCTTTTTACCTGGACTGTAATGTGATGCTTTCCTTTCTCTGGAAGGATATTTTATAAGTTTCAGTCTTTAGAGATCTTCCTTCTCCATTTTTCTCCCTTTTTTTTTTTTTTTTTTTTTTTTTTTTTTTTTTTCTGGTCACCTTTACCTAAATTTTTGGTGAGGGGAATATATGTACATATGAAACAACAGTTTCCAGCTCGGATGTCTCTGGATGTCTTCTTCTTTACCAGGAATCAGCTTTCGGCATGGAAGTCTGGTGTCACCAAGTGTCTAAGTTTCTGGGCAAAAAAAATGGTCTGTAAGTCTATGTGGGAGGGAAGCCATGTATCCATTTGATTTGATTATACATACGCCTTCTGTTGGGGTATGGTTACAAAAAACGTGCCCCAACAATAATTGCACTCAGACGTATCATACATCTCTTTCAGATCAACGTGAAATACAAGAACAAGTAGGGAAAATGCTAGAATATGGTATTATAGAGCCTTCTTTCTCCCCCTATTCATCCCCGTTACTTTAGTTACCAAAAGGGATAAGACAAAACGATTTTGCGTAGACTACCGCCGCCTGAATGAAATAATTTTCCCCGATGTTCACCCCCTTCCGCTCATAGAGAATATCTTAGATAAATTAGCCAACGCCAAAATTTACTCCCGCGCCGATTTTTCATCAGCATACTGGTCCATCGAAATAAGTCCCCCTGATAGAAATTTATTATCTTTTGTCACGTTAGAGGGTCAGTATAATTTCAAAAGATTACCATACGGGATTAAAATAGGGCCCCAGGTGTATGAGCGAGCAGTCAGTCAGATATTGCAAAGAAATAGGTTAGGTTTTATAGCACATTATTTCGACGATTTCATTATCTTTTCAAATTCCATAGAAGAACATTTAGATCACTTACAGAAATTTTTTGATATGTGTAATAGGGAAAATTTTAGATTAAATTATAATAAGTGTGACTTCTTTAAAACTACAATAGAATTTTTAGGCTATACCATATCATCAGGCACATACACTCCATTAGTAAAAAATTTAGATGTAATTAATGCCATTAAGGTCCCCACTAGCGTCTGTCTGTGACACTGTGCGTACCAGTGTTGTACATCACAGTAGCGGCAGGGATATGGCGGAGTCTTGTCCATGATGGTGGGAGGTGTCCTGCTCTGCCACGGCGATCGTTCTTGGGCAGATCTAGTGCTGGGAGAAGGGTGTGGCAGGTTCATCTCCATCGTAGGTGATCACTTTTTCCGGATCACGGTTCAAAGGTTGGCGAGGAAGGGGGTGAGAGCTCGAAGAGAAGTGGCTACAGTTGAGTTGGGTTTGTCGGATCATCGTGGTCTTGCTTCTTTTTTCTTCAGTTCCAGTAGGTATGGGGATTTGTTTCCCGGCCAGGTCTTATCCTGTCGACTCTTCTGTGATATGATCCTGTCGACTTTTTATGTGATAAAATCCTGTCGACTCTTCTGTGATATGATCCTGTCGACTTTCAATGTGGCAATATGATAATAATGTGGGGAGAGAGAATAAAGGAAACCACAAGTTTGGAAGAGGAATTCCAGGCAACCAGCGAGAGAGACGGGCCGGCTAGACGGTGTCTAACGTGACACCCTCCCGTCTCTCTCTGGGTCGACTGTAGGCTTACTTTATTATTCCTGGAAGAGCATATATTATGACATATATATATATATATATATATATATATATATATATATATATATATATATATACTGAATTAAAATCTAAAAATTATATTCTCATTACAATTAATTAGATAATTCTTGAGAATTATCTAAATCAATATATTCTAATTTGGAAAAGAATAATTAATTTATCAATTCTCATGAATCATAAAACCAATGTAAAATAATCTTAAAATTATTTAATAAATAATTCAGATGAATTATTTAGAATCTACCCCTACTATTAAACAAAAATATAGCCTAGGCCAACATGAAAAAAATATATACATAAAAGAACAAATAAGGCATGCGTTAGAAATTTGTATGTTGTAATTTGACGTTCCTCAGGTCTTTAAAAGGTTCTCCTCAGGCTGTAGGATGCATAAGCCACTGGATTTCAGGCCATATGATGGGTCAGCGTATGATGTGCCAGTGATCTGCAGAATCCTGCCAGGGGCATCCTGCACATCCAACATCCAGCCTATAACCCTGTTTCCTTATATTCAATCATAATGTTTTCATTGTTGGGTCTGAGTCCAAAATGGACCCAATATTTGTTCATATGTATAAAACCTTATTATTCAATATTTGACATTTTTGTAGTCAGAGTTAAGTGGAAGTGATTTTTTTGTGAGATCATCCTAGAACACTTGAATTATTGTAAAACAAGTTTCTATTATTTTAAATTTTTAAAATAAGCATTGAATTTATTATTTTTTTTTATATTGACTATCATATATTCATTTCAAAGCATACAACAATAATGGCATGAAATCTCTAAAAACAATCTTGTTCATTTTGTAAAATTTTATAAAATCGCGAAAATTTTATTGTATTTTATCGCAGTCTTAAATTATTGTAAAATAACTTTGCTTAACTCTCGCACACTATACTTATTTTCAGCCCAAGAGAGAAAATATTCTAATAAAAAACTTGAAAAATATATACAATATTGTATAAACATATATAGCTTTTTAATTTATAAAATAAATTTTAAATAATATTTCCATCTCCCCTACCTAAATTTTATAAATTCATTTTAATATATATATATATATTAATAATTATTATTTAAAAAAAATTAACAGCGTCGTTTTTCTGTTTTTATTGTAGGTAAATCATCATTAAAATGCTACCTTAAGAAAAAAATAAAAACAGTTTTTGGAGGATTCTCTAACAAAATACAAAATGAGTCAAAGGTATGAAAAGGTTTTTAAAAACCTTTATAACCAAATATACTAGTAATTTATTAAAAAAAAAAACGAGATTTGAATATAATTTTGTATAAAAAATGTCAGATGATCTTTCGCTTACTATTGTTATGACAGATTCAAAATATATATTTCTAATTAATTAAATAAGAAAGAAAAACCTATATAGGTTGACGTCAAATCTAAACAGCAGTCAGTTAACGTGATCGATGAATACATCAAAATGTACACATTAAAAAATTAATGTGCTTATTTAATTTGAAAAACTTTTTTAAACCCAAAATTATATTTCAAAATAATCATATTTATTATTATATTCACACTAATCACATGAAATATTGTAAAAAAAATACAACATTCATGAAAGGGACATGTATATTTTCAAATGTAGAGGTTAATGGGGGGGGGGGGGGGGGTGGAAGTCTTGACAAGCAGCATCATGAGTGAAATTATTTTTATATTGAATCTAAAAAGGCATTGTGTTGCCTACAGCATTAAAGTGAAAACAAAAGTCATGCATAGTGGGTGAAACATTGTGCATGTGAAGCCCTTCCAAAAGTACTTCATCAAATGGGTTTTCAGGATTATATAGTTATTAATTTACAGTTGAAATGCTCATGATTTAATTAAAGAATCAATATATTTTATTTTTCCAAGCACTAATAGGTAAAATAATCTTATTGAAGTATTGCACTCTATAAATATTATGGTTTTATAATACAAGAAACTTATTGGTTATCAGATGTACTATTATTTCTGTTTTTTTTTATGAAAGTACATTTTCATCAAGCTCAACAAATTATTGCCTATAAAGTATTATGTATAGATCCCCCCCCCCCTCTAAAAAATGCACCACTTGTAATAAATCTGAATATAAACACAAGGTAATAAGACCAAATCCAAATAAATCAATAGTGTGTCAGTTATTTGGATTTGGTCTTATTACCTTGTGTTTATAATCTATAATCCAAATTGTGCCTTATCATAAATCTGAATATGAAAATTTTAAACTAAATTAGAAAATATATTTAACCAGAAGGTTGTAAACTGGTACCCCTTTCCAAGTGATTGGCCAAATCACAAACACTTATGACATAACCTAGCCAAAATAAACTTGTCATGTCAGCCATTTGGAAATGGAGACCAGTTTACTGACCAGTCTATGCATATTATAATTTGGAAAGGAAATTTTTAAAAATTAAGAATTGTTGCTGTCATGTACAATGAAGAGCGTCAGATGTCCCTATGCATCTCTTTCACTGCAGTCGCAATTTCCACTATCTTGGGTGTGTAAAGCTGCTGCTCTTGGTCCATGTCAATTTTATGCAAGGCTGTAGCCATTGCTGGGCATAAGAATATGTGGGTAGGTGTTACTTCCACACCAGGACAGTTGTTGCATGTCCTATAGGTTTTTGTGCCATCTGGATGTATTGTCATTCCTTTATAGTGTTTCGTTCTGAGTCTTGTTATAGTTTTTGTAATTATTCTCTCAGAATTTATTTCACATATTTGATCTTTTCTTATTTTTTGCTGAATTTTAACTTGTATTTTGCCAAAGCATCAGCGTCAAATACTGACATTTGTTCTTTCCTTTGGCTCAAATTTCTGGCTTCCTTTGCTAATTCATCTGCCATCTCATTACCCCCGACCCCGGAAAATTTAGAATTGATTTTTACTTTTAAAGACATCAATACTTACTTTATAGTTTTTTTTTTGTGTATGTAAGTATGACTCAGCATTTTTTTTTCAGTTTGAAATTTTTGATATGGAAACAAAATTATACTTGCTATTTATTAAAAACTAGACGAATGGCCCGGGCAACGCCCGGGTTTTACCCGAGTGCGTATATATTTTAAAAACGTTGTCTTGGGTGGTCGCTATAGACAGGGTAGTCTGTATAGACAGGTGTATGTATCACACAGCTGATAACAGGGTTGTCTAGAGTGGCCGCTATAGACAGGGTGGTCTGTATAGACAGGTGTATGTATCACACTACTGATAACAGGGTTGCCTAAAGTGACCGCTATAGACAGGGTGGTCTGTATAGACAGGTGAATGTAACACACTGATGATAACAGGGTTGCCTAAAGTGACCGCTATAGACAGGGTGGACTGTATAGACAGGTGGATGTATCACACAGCTGATAACAGGGTTGTCTAGAGTGGCCGCTATAGACAGGTGTATGTATCACACAGCTGATAACAGGGTTATCTAGAATGGCCGCTATATACAGGGTGGTCTGTAAAGACAGGTGGATGTATCACACAGCTGATAACAGGGTTGTCTAGAGTGGTCGCTATAGGCAGGGTGGTCAGTGGTCGCTATAGACAGGGTTGTCTGTATAGACAGGTGGATGTAACACACTGCTGATAACAGGGTTGTCTAGAATGGCCGCTATAGACAGGTGTATGTATCACACAGCTGATAACAGGGTTGTCTAGAGGGGGGCAGGGAGGACACGTGTTCGCCGGCAGCCAATGGGCGCGCATTCTATCCGTGAGCTTCAGACAGAATAAGGCAATTATATATATAGATGATTTCCATTGTTATTTAGAACATTCTACAATTATTTTCTTAGTTTATGGATGCCATAATAATTATGATAAGGCACAATTTGATTATAATTAGAACTACAAAGTAATAAGAT
>CP092864.1:6641828-6796517 GCA_030710605.1 Cordylochernes scorpioides | reverse complement strand
TCAAAAATATAATTTCAAAAGGAAAAATGGGGAAGCTATATAGTAAGTAATAGTAAGGAAATAAGATACCTCTGATGTTTTGAGAATTTTATTTTACAATGTCATATGGCAGCTATTCAGTTCCAATTGCTAAGTAAAGTAATAATTTGGATTATAGATTAAAAACATATAGTGACTAAAACAAATCCAAAAATTATATATAAAGTTTCTGTAACAATGTTGTTAGCATCTAAATGTATTTTTTTTCAGTACTTTACATTTTATATTCCAAATTTTTGTCTGAAGATGTAAACAAAATGCTGTTACCAAAATGTCATGCATAATTGAATTGATTTGGTATTCTTACATTGTTTCTATTTCTATGTGCTCTCTAACACCAACAATAAAAGATGACACACTTTATATACCAAACCTATGAATGAAGAAAAATAGGACAGGCTCAAAACAAAAAAAGGATGGTAACAATAAAGAACACACAAGCTCAAGGGCAGAAAAACTGAAGCTACAAAACACCAAGGGAAAAGAGATTATGCTCTAAAAAATTATGCCATAATTTTGACAGCTATTTTAAAATAAAAAGCTTACCTTCACACGTTAATTACTTTGCTTTTTCTTGCCGATCCACAGTCTTGATTACCAAGAAGTTGCCTGCAAACAAAACAAATATGAAACCTGAATTTAGCACCTTATTTATCATTCATTTTTCAACTGATAATTTCATGACACCAAAGAAATGGACAATGTCTCTGCTGAGAGAAAAATAAAAAATAAAAACATTGTAATGTGCTGGTGAGTTAAATAAACTTTTATTATACTACCAATTTAATACTTTGTTCCTAAAATTTTTTCAAATATTGATAAGAAAATTTAAAGCTCAGAAATTTGCATGAGAAGGTACAATTTGGATTATAGATTAGAAACACAATGTAATCAAAAATCTAAATAAATAAATAGTGTGACGTTTTGGTAACAACGCTGTTACCAAAACCTCAAACATTATTTATTTATTTGAATTTGGTTTTATTAATCACAGCATCAGTCCCCAAGTCAAAACATCAAGTTTTACTACCCTTGGGGAGAACTGAATCAAGTAGGTCAAAATAGATATCATATGCAAAAAAAATCTCAGCAGCTTCAATCTTTTTTCTACCAACCAACTACCATATAATAGCAAGATTGATTTATTTATCAGCTGAAAAATGTGGTATCCTACATTCTGATAGACATACTATTTGCTTTAACATTGAATATATAAAAAGCGAATACTTTAAAAAATTATGGGTTTATATAAAATATAATATACAGTATTTATATTCATGTATGAAATATATCTATATTCAAAAATAGTCTTTTTTTTTTTTTTTCTGTGAGACTAAGAAAATCTAAATCAGCAAATTTTAATCAACAAAATCCACAAATTCAATGAGATGTCACTCATCATGCACACCATTGCCACAGAAACACCTGGGTTTATTGATACACTGATTTGTAAAGAAAATTCCCTAAAATTTATTGTTCACAATGTCATAAATTTATTGTATTGGTTATGAGAATTTAAGAAATTATTAGAGAGTAAATATGGGATTATAAATTTGCTGATTTTCTATTGTTTCCAGATCAATTTTCATTATTCTAAACTCAATAATCTGTAGGAGGGCATTGGGTGAATGCAATTGCTAAAACTAGCTTTCTATGCCTAAAATTCACATACTAAGAATAAATATTTGTTTTTATCTCAGTAAAAAATAACAGTTATATATAATACCTTTCAAACTAATGATATTAAGCTGTTAATAAAAAAACATTATGTAAATTTGTTAGGTTGTTTGGCTTTCAAACAGCCCTATAGGAAATATTTTTCAACTATTCACAAATTGTATCATATCTTACTTAATAGAAAATCATTATTATGGATATATCCCAAACAGCAATGTGTTAACTTCCAAAATTGATCAAAAGAACAGTAAAATAAGATAATTGGGAAGTCGAAGGATGTCCTTCAGTGACCATAATTCTCTCAATTGCGTCTAACAATAAAATAAAAAAGCATTTTAGATTGGGAAGAGCAGGATATAAATGCAAAAAGAAATATTCTGGCCACCTTATAGGATAAATACATCTAAAGAGATTAAATATTGTTTTAAATATATAAGGTATAGCTGCGCCAAATGTATATATTCTTTCAGATAAAAAATTATGCTGAATTGCCTTAAAACTGTCCAAATATTCCAATACATTATAAGAGAATATTTTCACTTGATAATGTATCAACTTTTCAAACTTATGAAAAATAAGTTTGAAATCCAAGGGCAGTCCAAATTAAAGGCCTTATTATTAACACAAGGTAATCTATAATCCAAATTGTGCCTTATCAGGCCTTATTATTAAAGAGTTCAACTGGGGAAGCAACAAAAAAACGTTGCTGCGACATCATTTTGACAAATTCTTCGATCAGTCAATCATAGAACAAGATGGGAAGGGAGGGGGGGAGATTATGAAGCTGAGCTTTTTGAATTCTACTCTATTTATTTATACAAATGCACATTATGAGAATAAATGGCAGTATATAATTGTTCTGTGAGCTTTAGAATTTATTTTTATATCTTCTTAATATATATGATAAAGCACAATTTGGATTATAGATTATAATAAAAGAAAATAAGACCTAATCCAAATAATTTATTAGTGTGTGACGTTTCGGCAACAACATTGTCACCATCATCAGACAAAAGAATAAAAAAAATCTTTTGTCTGATGATGGTGACAATGTTGTTGCCGAAACATTACACACTAATAAATTATTTGGATTAGGTCTTATTTTCTTTTAGTCTTAATATATATTTTATATAATTTTTGTCTAGTTTCTCAATAAAATATTATGTAAAATTTTCCAAATATGGTTAATTTATTTATTTCTCTTACTATTCCAACTCACTTTTAAAACATAGAACTATATACGTCAAAAATAAATATATAACGTAAAATAACAGCTTTTATTTAAAATGTAACAGCGCATGCGCAGTTAAAGCCTTAGTAAAAGAAAGAAATGTCATTTTTTATTTACAGAATTATCCATAAAAGAATTATTTTAATGGATAATATGCTTATTAAGTCTCCAAATATACTATAAGTAAAAAATTTAGTTGTCAACAATAGAATTCATTAATTTGTTGCACAAAATGTAACCGCTGAAAAAACTAGCACTAATATTTAAAAGGGTATAATATATTAATTATTATTAAAGGCCTGAAATTATAAATTACGCCTTTTAAACGTTTCTATATGCAAATAATATTTTCCCCTTAGAAATACACTTACTTAGTTAGGCGCGACAGATTGAGCCGTAAATTTTTTTTTGTAGATTTATAAGGCTTATAAAATATGATGATAAGCTTGCGCTGTTGTGAACCAATGTTGTCTTTGGATCCCAAATAATAATAAAATATTTTGTGTTCGATTGAAAAGCAAAAAGGAAAAAAATATTTAATAGATTAAATTAAGTAACCTATTCTAATAATTAAAAATCGCCTTCTTATAAAAGGCTCTTATTTTAAAAATATAAATATTTGAAAAGATAAGATATTTATGTTTTTTTTTTTATCCAATATATGCCTTTTTAATTAAATAAATAAATAAATATATATATATATATATATATATATATAAATGAACTAATATAAAATATTATTTGAACTATTTCCACACAAATGAAAGGGGCCATTATATTAGAGTTGCTGCATTATGTTTGCCCAATTACTTTAAATCAATTTGCAAATAATCAATAATTTATCCCTTTCTGACATGTGTTATGGCTTAACTTTTATATAATATATTGTTGCGCGCACTCAATGATTAAATAGCATAACATTATATTCACATAAAAATAAAAATAATACACCAAACTAGGCGGCATAAAATAGTGGCCTCGGGTCGGTGATAAAGCCAAAACACCAGCTTTGTAACACCGAAGAGCTAATGGCCCTTGTCAGTCCCGAGCGGGCTTTATTTCTTGAGATCCACAATGGATCAAATGAAATATTTACAATGTCTAATTTTGAAAAAAGAGGGGAGCCTTTTTTTATAGTTAATTATCCTCTGAATAAAATTCCAACTATTTTTTGGCCATATAAATAGCCAAGCCAATTTTTCAGATAGCTACCTCTTTTGAAGATTGTGAAAATTTCTCTGATACCTTTTTGATCATGAACTAAAATCCGCCCTCTGGACTGACGAGGGCCATTAGCTCAAAACAATAGTGTCATGTTAACTTGATGTTGTAATTAATAAAAAATATTATATTGACTTTAGAATAAGAAATTTATTTAGAATAATTTTACATTATTATTTTTACAAATGGTTTACATGTGGAGAGAGAGAGAGAGAGAGAGAGAGAGAGAGAGACGTTTCTCAGTTTGCCAAAGCAAGTGTTGTGTCTTTGTCGCTATTCCAAGGCCACTAAGTTTGCTATGAATAGATGGCGTTTAGTTTTTATGTTTGATGTGACCTTTATTTTTTATCGGAAATTATCCTCCCAGAAAAAAAACCCAAAACATTATTTCTTTTGAATAAATAATTTAGGGATTTATTGAATTATATTTAGAGTGAATAATATTAGCTGAGATGCTGTCTAGAATAAGGTACACAAACCATGAGAGCATAGATTACTGTAAATTCTATTTTGCAAAGATTGACTCAAAGATTCCACCACTAGATTTGCCATTTTTACTAATAAAACAATTTCCATCTGTTTTTACTGCAAAGAGAACTATGTTACATTAAATGCAAATATGTAATCTGTAAAATATTAAAACAAATTAAGTATATAAATTGCAAATATATATTAATTGAAAAAGGTTATATAAGTTTATATATATGTTTGAATTACACATTTATAAAACAAAATACACACTATTACATAAATTATTATAAATATATGTTTATTTTTAAAAATATTATTTTGGCATTTTTTATTTTTTCAAATTTATATTTGGCATCACTGTGCGCCTTTCAAGATTTTGTGGCGCGCTCTTCTCCAAGTTATAATAATTTGGGTAAATATATTTTTATTTTATAGTTTATAAAATAATTTTTATAACTATTCTATTATTTTATTCTGTTATGTTTTTTTTGTCCATATTCGTCTTGAGCCAAGACTTCACAGATCACATGCTACCGCTAAGCAAGTGACATCAGTCAATAGGGGGTGAATAATTTAAATGTCAACATAAACTTAGCGCCCACTATCGCCGAAATTCTAAATTTTATATTCCCTCATTAAAAAAATATATATATATAATTACACGCCCTTTTCTACAGCCCATATACTGCAGTGAATAAAAATTGAAAGAGGGAGGGCTTGGCTTATTTATAGTGAACCCTCCCAGCCATTTATATTTGAAATGTTCCCTTTGTAATTAAAGGTAAGAGCATTGCTTGATACATTAAATCTTCAATTTAGGTTAATATATCTACATTTCTAGAGAAGTATATGACTATATCTTTTTAAATACCCATTTATGCTATAAGAAAAAGCAAGGTATATATGAAATTCAGTATAATACAATAGTAGGTATCAAAGGCATTCATGTTTATTATCTGGAATACTGATCTATACATTTTAGCAGCTAATTGGAGGACAAAGTGAACACCAAGAATCATTCACTCCCTTTCTAGTTGACTACTCTATAAACATGTGACCTGTGTCCTTTTAAAAATAATTAACTTATATATTTTTTCTATTAATTTGTTTTATATGTTGATAGGATATGACACATATCAGATTATCCAAGCAACCAATAAAGTATTCATATTACTTCTCATCAGTTTTAAAAAGAGCTATCTTAAGAAATTATATTTATATATATTCTATTTATGTCATCATGACAGTTTTTTGTATGATGATGGTAACAACAGTTACCAAAACATCACACATTATTTATTTATATTTGGTTTTATTATCTTGTAATTCATCATCATGTTCTTTCATGTCTCTGGTGGTTTTTTTCTTCTATATCCGTTTCATGGTTACTTCATTCTCTCTAATCTGCATAATCAGATTCCTTTTTTTCCCATAAGGATCCATGATGGGAAAAAAAGGGGCTTCCATTGTCAGTTAGCTTATTCAGGGGGGCACCATATGGGGCGACAGATGTTCCCCTTTGTATAACTACACAAAGGGATTTAAAAAAAAAGAGGATTCTTTTCATCCCCCCCTCTTTTAAATTCTTCTTTATTCAGCCTTCTCCATTTTACATACAATAGTTTGATGAACTTGTTTTGAGATAGTATATTTTTCATAGATAATATCTAGTTAGCAATAAACTTCTGGTAATGGTTTTAATTAATATTTTTTTTGTTTTATATATATATTTTTTGGAATGTAAAGTGCTAAAAATAAGACCTGTGTGTCTTAATAAAGGTTTTTGTGTGTGTGTAAAGTACTTAAAATTTTAATTTACCAGCTAAAAGGATAAAGCAATATAATGCATTTTTAAGAAATATTTATATTGATATTTAAATTTTTAAAAATATCCCATTTTATAGTTGATTAAGGTCATGGAAACTGAATTTCATTTTCAATAATGAAATTGTCAGCAATTTACAGTTAATTTTTGCCAATGAGAATAACAAAGTAATAAGATCAAATAGTCACAAGGTAATAAGACCAAATCCAAATAAATAAATAGTGTGTGACGCTTCGGTAACAGTGTTGTTACCATCTTCAGACAAAAGTATTGAATGAGAAATTTTACCACAGCATGTTTTTAAATAGTTCCTGTTATCAAGTGTGTAAACAAGATAACAGATAAGAAGAATACATTCTTGTTTTAACGTTCTTATTACCTTGTGTTTATAATCTATAATCCAAATTGTGCCTTATCAAGATCAAATAGTATGTGATGTTTCGGTATCAACAATTTAAAAAAGAAACACAAAGTAATAAGACCAGATCTAAATAAATAAATAGTGTGTGATATACATTGTTACAGAAATGTCACACTATTTATTTTTTTGAATTTGGTCTTTTTACTTTGTTTCATTCAGTACTTTTGTCTGATAATGGTTACAGCATTGTTACCGAAACATCACACTATATATTTATTTGGATTTGGTGTCTTATTACTTTGTGTTTATAATCCAAATTGTTTTGAAAATAGAGCAATCCATTCTTAATTCATTAGATAATAAAAGGCATATATTGGATTTAATAAAATTTTAAATATTAATATATATATATATAAATAATATAAATATTAAAATATTAAATCCAATATATGCCTTTTATTATCTAATGAATTAAGTATGGATTGCTCTATTTTAAAAACGATTTTAACCAGTTTTGGTACCGACGCGCTTCGCCTAGCCAGAAGGCAAAATAAATATTTTATTAAATCCAATATATGCCTTTTATTATCTAATCCAAATTGTATATATACCTTATCTTGCTAATGAGATTTAACTCCTATTTTTTTTTCAATATATTCTACTGCTGTATTTAAATGTTGTTTCGCCCATAGTCAGAGACATTCATACAAAGTGTCTATAATCATAAAGTCTATCAAGAGTAAAAATTTGGAATTGAGTCAAATTTTTAAAATATTGTTTGACAATTGACAATTTAAACAATTTTATTGATTCTTTTAATCAAATTTTACGAAGGTGGAAAAATAAAAGAGTAAAAGGGCATATAAAGTGTAGGGGAATATATATATAGTTGTGTTCAAATTTCTTCAGCAAGGAAGGCCTCCCCACCTTAAGAGAGTCCTCCTCCAGACAAGGTCTTCTTGAACACTCCTTAGTTCCGAGGAAGTACCTTAAATATAAAATATTGTTTGATTTTAGTCTGATTTCATTTGTATAATTTATATGCCAGATCATATACAAAATTTATGATCTCGAGTTAGCCACATAAAACCATTTTTTGATCAATAAATGATATAGGCCCTATTTCTGCTCTGCGCTTATGGAATTGAAGACTTGAGGCGATGGCGTCAACCTTTCATATTAAATCTTACTTTTCCTTATTACTAATAATTGTATATAGTTGCGGAACTACTGGTTTCCTGTGCTGCTCTTTTCCTGTTATTGCACCTTGTACGGAGAATCTGTATAAGACTAACGTCTTAATAAAGGCTTTGTGTGTGTGTGTGATATAGGCCTAGACCCTACTTCCAATTTAAAATGACAATAAAAAAATATTGCTCTTGGTATACAAAGTAATAAGACCAAATAGTGTGTGGTGTTTCGGTAACAGAGTTGTTACCATCATCAGACACAAATATTAAATGGACTATTGATTAGAAACATAAATTAATAAGAACAAATCCAAATAAATTAATCGTTTCAGTACTTTTGTCTGATGATGGTAACAAGGCTGTTACCGAAACGTCACACGCCATTTCTTTATTTGGATTTGTTCTCATTACTTTGTGTTTTTAATCTATAATCCAAATTATACATTATCATTGCTTTTAAATATATTTAAGGGGGGGGGGGGGCAAATGATTATCATTGTTAATTTTTATTAAATATGCTGGTGTTATAGTTATTTATTGATCACAATATATATTGCCAAGACCACTTAAATATATTGTTTCAAAAATTTTTTTTTAAAAGGTAGAGAAGACTTATTAAACATTAATGAAATCCATTTCATTCAGGTGTTTTAAAAAATACACTTAGAACTATTCCATTCAATGACTAGTATAATAATTTTGATTGAATTTCTTATTGTTCATATTTTGTTGGTTTATTTTATTAACAGATAAATTATATCTGTATTTGCATATGTATTTGTTTATGTTTATTGTATATGTATTTATATATTTGTATTTGAATTTAATAATTTCGACATGAGTTTCAAATTGTGATTGTTTGCTGTTGTGTTTTCAGGGAGTGTATCAGCCAAGGACTTCTTGCCATTCTGATATTCAACCACACGTGTGCATGCACGTAATATGTAGTAAATCCATTGCTTTGTAACATTTTTGACTTTATTGAATCACAAGGGGTAATAAGACTAAATAATTAAATAGTGTGTGGTGTTTCGGTAGCAGCATTGTTTCCATCTTCAGACAAAATTACTGAATTGGTGTTTGGTAACAATGCTGTTGCCGAAATATCACACCCTATTTTTTTATTTGGATTTGGTCTTATTACCTTGTGTTTATAATCTATAATTCAAATTGTGCCTTATCACTCTTATTAAATCGTTAATTTTTAAACGTTTCCACTAGTTCAGATGCCCATCTCTTCCCCTCCAAAAATAATTAAATCTTTTATTTTTTTAGTGATTCTCTAGCCGACAAATGTTTTACAATGCAGTATATTCTCTTTATAAAAGCACTGTTTCAAGGGACTAGGAATTTTAATTAGATTTCTTATTGTTTCTTTTTTGTTGTTTTATTTTATTAATGGATAATATTAATTTGATTTTAATAATTTACTCATAAGTTCCCAATTGTGATTGTTCGCTGTTGTGTTTTTAGGGAGCACCAGTCAAGGACTTTTTTTGCCATTTTGATATTCACCTACATCTTTGCACGTGATATCTGGTAAATTTATTCCTTTGTAACATTTTTTACTTTTCATGATTTTTCTCTTATGATACTGCTGCCAGGGTTCTGCTTTTGAATGTTTAGCCATGTTTGAATAGATATTCTAACCACAATATTGTTTTAAATAACTTGGAAAATTTGATTAAGATTGATTTAGTGGTGTCTAACCCTATATGCGCCATTGCTGGAAGTGCGGCATGAGGTAATTAGCTGTCTCCTTTAGTCTGCCTAAGTATATTCATTTGCATTGTTGTACTTGTTTTCCTATAACTCAAAACTTTTAAAAAATACAATATAATTTGATTGCATTGAAATATTGCCCTTCAAAATGTATTATTGTGTGACCGATGAAGAGTCCCAGATGGGTTTGTGTGCATCTCTAGCATTACAGTCGAAATGTTCTCTATAATGGGTTCTAGTTCATGAAAATATGTGGGTATATATATATAGGTGTTAGTTCCACACCAGGAAAATTGTTACATGTCCTGTAGGTTCTTGTGCCTTCTGGATATATTGTAATCTTTTTGTAATGTTTCATTCTGAGTCTTGTGATTGCTTTTGTGATTCTTTTCTCAGTGTTTATGTTGCTTATATGACCTTTCCTTGTCTTTGGTTGGATTACCTTGGATTTTTCTGCTTATTTTATCTGCTAGCTCATTATCCCCAATTCCAACATGGGCAGGAATCCATTGTAGAATGCAGTTCTTCCCCAATTGTTCCAGTTGGTTTAGTAATGAGTGTATGTTCTGCATGAATTTTATATTGCCCTTTAGAATTGTTTCTAGTGAAGTTCTCTAGAGTCACCGTTTATTGTTTTGCCGCTGCCTGTGTCAAGAATGGCCAAAAGGGCACACAGGATCGGTTATGATCTATGTTGTACCACTCCTCTTTATTTAATTTCATGCATTATGGAGAACAATGCAAGTAACATACAGGGAGCATCCTCTAATAGCTGCTGTCAACAACAGAGATCGCAACTTTACTCTTGGCCAGATAGGCTTCTTCCTTCCTGATTGGTCTGTGCGCTCCTCTCAGCTATTCTTGGGGTGCACACTTGTGGTTGAACTGACCTTGCTTGCAACCATGCCAATGCTGAAGCTTTATTTTGGAAAATTGTCATGATACTGCTCCCCCCCCCTCAAAAACTGTTCATTCTCAAACGGAGCAAACCTCCTCTCCAGATCTTCAGGAGGCCCCTTAACCCTTTCAGTGCTAATAACGTGATTTAGCATAAATACTCTACAGACTGAATATTTTTTGAAAAAATCAATTTTCTCATTTTTCAAAAATAATTATATAAAATAATACTAAGTAATATAAAGTATCAGAAAAAAATCTTATATAAGCTTAAAAATAAGATATATAATATTTATCGCTATATATAGAACATAAATAGATATATGATATATAATATTTATAGTAGTAGATAATACATTCATATAAAGACCAAATATATTTTTAAAATATGTTAAAAGTAAAATAAACATACTTGTATTGATCTGTGCTTTAAATTAAAAGTTTTAGAAGTGTTTAAAAATTCTTTATTGTGGGGAAAGTTTCGAAACAAGGCACCACACACAGAGCAACATCACAGTCTTTGCACATGTAGCGTGATTCTTTCCTCTTTTTGTTTGTTCCACAAACACGGCAATATCTTGTAGGATTTTTTTTCTTCTCAGTAGGGGGAACTAAAGATGGAAAGTGCCTCTCAATAAGCCTAAGGGGTCTGTCTTCAGATGTAGAAGGTCTGCCCCTATGAACTTGAACTCTAGCTTCATGGTACTTCTCAATAATCTGGCCAATGAGATTGATGTGGAATTCGGAAAGAGATGGACGTTTGCCTGTATTTACTAAATACAAAGAATATGCATTTAGTAAAGATGTATCAATGAAGTGAAAAAAGAGCTTTTTGTACCACTTGAGAGATTTTCTAAGACAGCCAATGCTGCTAAGTAGCATATCCGTCTGATCGACAGTGCCCATTTTCTGGTTATAGTCAATAACAGCTGAAGGTTTTTGAATTGGCAGATTAGTGACTTTATCTCTTTTGTTTGTATTAGCAAATTCATTTTTATGCATTGTGGACAGCATGAAAACTTCTCTTTTATCTTTATATTTTAGTGCAAGTAGGTTTTGTGTGTGTTTGGCTTCTGTTTCCCCTATTTTCAATTTTTTCCCAAATCTTGGCATTTCTTTTCTGTTTTTTCTGACTGTGCCACAAGCATTAGTTTGACGTTGATGAAGAAAATTGAAAAGAGTTGGGCTAGAATACCAATTATCCACCCATAAGGAATGACCTTTATTCATATATGGTTGTAACAAAGTTGTAATAACTGACGATGATACTCCCATATCTGAATCTTCAATTTCTGTTCCTTTTCCAACATACACAATAAAATCTAAAATATATTTTGTTTCCACATCACATAAAACAAATAGCTTTATTCCAAACCTTTTCCTTTTGCTTGGAATATATCGTTTGAATCCAAGTCTTCCTTTGAACAGAACAAGACCCTCATCAATACAAACATCTTGAAAAGGTTTGAAAGCATTTTTATAAGCACTTTTCATGTGGTCAACTACAGGCTTTAGTTTGTGGAGTTTATCACCTGGAATTTGGGTCTTATTATCGTTGAAATGCAACACTGAAAGAATCAAAAAGAATCTATCTCTTGACATAAGTTTAGAAAAAATTGGGAAAAAGTGAAGTTGATTGGTACTCCAGTATTCTTTCAATGATACTTTTTTGTTTCTTGTCATAAGGAAGCATATTGCTAGGAAAACAAATAGTTCATGATAATTAGTGTCCACCCATCTATTCATTCTGGAAAACTTCGAAAATTCTATTGTGTCTATAAGGTATTTTGCATATTTATTTGTCTCTACAGCAATCATTTCAAGGAAATTTATATTGATAAAAATTTCAAAAAAATCAAGTTCTTTTTCAAGCCTACATGTATCTACCTGTAGTCCACTATTTGATCGGTCAAATGAAAAAATGATCGGATCATAATTTGAGTTATCAGACCAAATATAGTCTGACCGAGGTGTTTTCAATGGTGGGGGGTACCTCTTCATCTTCACCACTTGACTCTTCATAGTCGTACACAATAGTGCAATCAGAATCAGTATCCTCTAATTCTGATTCAGGATTTGTTGCATAATGCAAGAAATCATCTTTACAGAAGCCATTCTAAAAAAAAAAAAAAAAAGATAAATATATTTATGCAAGAACGTATAAACAAATTTTATATTACCTTTATGAGCTGTAAAAATCGAGCCACAGGAATAATAAAAAAATAATAATTATTTATATGTGATAAAATCAAAGATGGAAAGAAGGCATGCAAACAAGTACAAGTCAAACAAAGATTACACAAGTTCCAAGCGCGGTAGAGGTGAATAAACTGTGACGTAATTCACCCAAGGTCAGCCACTATCAAATAACACAGCTCGAATATATCCTGCATTAGCACATCGCGAGAGAAATGCGAGCTCGAGTATACTCGAGTATAGCATTTCCGGCACGGTATTTTTAGCTCGAGTATACTCGAGTTTAGCACTTAAAGGGTTAAACTTCAGAATGTCTCTGATTAAATGGGGTATATCAGCTATCCAGAAATGTAATGCAAGAATTAATGTCTCATCATATTTGTTACATCACGTTTGAACTATGGTTCTCCTTTCACTCAGTCAGGTTTGACCCCATTGGCTCTTCTTGTTGTTGAGTAACCTGTCTATCGCAGGATGACGGTTCTTCATATGATGGCGATCATAGTTCACTACTTCTGATGATTTAGTCTGTGGCTTGGTTTCTTCATTGGGCATATCCTGGAACTGGTGCTGCCGCCTCTGTATCATTGATAACTTCTATAGTGCACCTCATGATTTTTGATTGCAGTGCACTGAAGGTCATCTTTCTTTATTGGAAGTGTCTCCCTAACTCACGCTTTCCCGCTCAGGCCTATTCAGTACATATTCATTTATGTTATGCTCCCAGAGTTTGGAGGCAGACTCTTTGCTGATTAAGTCCTCTGTCAGACTCCCATTTTCTTTCTCTAAAAATTTATTCCTAAGCCTTCAAGACTCGGACTTTTTGTGCCAACCTTGCACAGTTTAAAACTGTTGGAGACGTGGGGCTGCATGGTATTCTCAATTACAGTTAAACTATTTTTAGGCGATGTCTGTTTGCCTTGCACCTTGTCAGACGAAGGAGAAAAATAGGGGGTGAAAATCTGTGGCTTGGAGTGCAGATATCAAAACTGACACATTACATGGAACTTCCTGGTCACAGACATTGTCGTCAGACTTCCATGGAGCGTTCGATTCTTCATCCTTTTCAGATATACGAAAATTGCAATTAACTTTTATAAAATATAACCAAACCTTGCGCAATATGTTTCTTTATTTATCTGTTGGATTGCTGGCTCCAACTTCAATGTGCTTTGACAATCCAATCTATATGCACTTCTACGAAATGTCCAGCTCCAACATTGCCAGTTGAATCTCCTCTGTAGTCTTAGCCAGTCTGACTGAATCACAGCAGTCCACCACCCCATCACATTGCAGCTCACCATGATCGTCGATTTTATTCCAGTGTTCAGAAATGATCTCTGGGGGTAGAATTTCCGCTTGGCACATTTTCTGGAGGGCACTCTCCAAAGTGTTTAATCATTTGACTGAAGGTTAGATCGTCTCCTGGTGACCTCTTAGGATCTAATTTTTCTATCGATGGATTTATCTCACTTAGTTTAAAGTCTCTTGAGAAAATATCTTGTTGATGGTAATTTATTGCTTGTTTAACTAACTTGCTTATATTGTTTTTAGAGTTTTATCTTCAATCTTTTATAGGCGAGTCGAGGTATTTGAAAGATACCCAGCAAATATGTCAGCCACTAGAAGATCAGTGTTAAGATTGTTAACTTGTAAACAGAAGTAAAAGCAAGAAGTGTCTAAAACTTTAGTTTCTAGTATTAGAGCATGGTGAGGCCCACCTGAATTCCATTATTACTAGGAATGAATAGTTGGTTATACCACTTTGATCCTGAAAGCAAACAGAAAAACAGTTTTTTTTTTGTTTATCCCTAGTACACGTAGTACAGGGAAAAACAGTCTAGAAGACACATGAATATCCTGTGCCAAAGAAGGGTAAAGTTCTCAAGTCAGCAAGAAAGGTAATTGAATTTCCTTCTCTAACTGCTCAGGAATGGTTTACCAACACAACTGCTCCCTCATATAACAGTAAGAATGGCCAGAATTATCAATTTAAAATCTCTGGCCTAAAATATTAAAATCTATAAAGATTTGTTGATACATCCTGTCAATGAACAAACTGTTGTTGAGCATTATGCTGTCAAAAAATATTACAAAAACAATTTCTTTGAAAATAAAAAATGCTTTTATTAGGCAGAGGTTTAAAGTACAAAAAAGAGACAAATTTACAGGCTGCTAACACTATGGGGATCACAAGGGACTGCTGGTCTGTTGATGCTAGTTGTCAATAACGGAAAAATTTGACTGTTGACATCAGATGTTTATAATAGTTAATAGGGGGATACCTGAACAGATAAGAAGAAAAAATATGGCTGCCTGTCTATTTCCTTAATCCTTTAGGCACAGGCAACTATTGGCCGTTCCTTGGCAACATTCTTCCCTTCATTTCAAACTTTCAAAGTCTAATCTTTTGTCTTTAGATCCATTCTGGCTGTCTTCATTTTCATATCCACGACCCACACAACACCATCTTGTTCAAGAAAGGTCGCAGTCACTATTCTTAGTGGCCAAATGTTGTTGCATAAGTTCTCATCAATAACTATCACCAACTTCTAGGGGTGACCTTAGTTTCTGCCATTTACTTCTTTCAAAGTAGGCAGGTACTCGTGTAATTATCTCCTTCAGAACATGTCGGCCACTTCTGTGAAGTTCAATCAGTTGTAAATATTCCAGGTGAACCTATGTTGCAGGAAGTTCCTATAAGGAATTGCAATAGAGTAAGAGCTTTAGGTTCGATTCGATTGGGTAAGAGACCGTAAGTTCACAACTTCTGCTTCCACAAATGCAGTTTGTATAATTTTTTTGTAGGCTTTCATGACATTAGGGGTTGTTAGCATACATTTTTTTACTGGATGTAAGAGGCGTTTCTAGCATCCCCATATGGGGCATCAATGGTGGGCTGAAATGCCATTTATATGGAACAAAATAACTCATTCCAATGATTGCGAACAGCCTACATTAAAGCTCAAGTTTAAACTTTGGAAGTGAAGCTATACTGGGTCAATCACCCAGGAGTTGCTCTTCTTTACTTTGACACTCTGCAGTTCCAGGCATTTCTGACTGCAACACACAAAGCTGAGTAATCCAGTATTTTTGTCCGATTTTGTTGGCTGATGATCCTGACCTTGATGGCTTGCCTATAAGTGATAGCGCCTGAACACTTGGCTATAATTTTCATGTGTAACCTTTATTAAGGTAGTGTCATAGCATGATATTCATCTTTCAGCTCCAGATTTTTCTTCATTTTACTCTCCACTCCTCACAGTCTTCTTGAAGACACCACTTTAGTCTCTGAAAGTATAACTGGTTTACTGACTATGTGTTATTTCATCTGTATTTTTCAGGGCAAGTAGCTCTTGATTTCTTGATTGTCACTTGTCCACGATTGCCTAGATGCCAATACATTCTAGGCGGAAAGTTTCCTTCATGAGTTGGCTCTCAGGAATGCAGTACATAGTGTAGTGGCACCATCATCTTGGGGTATTGACATAGGACCATGTAGAATCCAACCTAGTCGAGTGCATGTGACTACAGGCGCACTTACTAGACCTTCAATCACCTATCATCATATGTATGTTAACCTGACCAAGAAGTATTCATGGTTCAGCCTCTGAAAGATATTGAACCAACTGTTGATTGAGGTGGGGCCACACTTGCATCATGGATTTGACTTGGTATGATTGTAAAGGTAGTGAGATATGCTTTGAAGTCTGAACATTTCTTAGAGGGTAATACTTCCTTCTTTGCATCTTTAATTTGATCCTTGGCTCCACTTTTAGTTTGGCTGTTTGTTCATTGAAGGCTCAAAAGTTCAATTTATTTAATCCGAGTGCTTCAGCTAGTTTTCCTTCATCAACGTTACTATCAAGCATTCGTCAAATAGGATGAAGATGCTGATAACCCCAATTAGACTGGCGCAACTCTCAAGATTACCTTGTTGATTACTGTTCCTTGAGGAACATGTCCATTGACTTCTGGCTCTGGTAATGGAGCAGAAGATATGCTGGCTTCTCTTCAAAGTGGAGATGATAGGCCATGCAGCAAAGTGTCGACGGCTGCAACCATCAACTCCACAGATCCTTTGACTCTTGCAGTCACATCTTTGTTCTACATTAAGACAATTGAAGCACAATCATTTTTCTTTTGAAAATTTTCATCGATTATGAACAGTTTTTCAATTAAACACGGTTCACCTGGTAGTGCTATGGTTATTCTTACCATATAGATTGAAAATTCCCTTTGTCTCTTGTGCTTTGGCAATGTTTGCCATTTCCTTCATCCAATTTATAAAGTCCTAAAGTGTTGCATTATGTATTTTCATCATCCTCTTGCACAACTTAATTTTCATGCTCAATGGCAATCTATTCAAAAGTTCCTTCATGAGATTGGGATTCTGTAGATGTGCAGGAGCGTTAAAGGCTTCAATCATTGCCACAAGATTGTTGAAGGCATCTTAGTAATCAAAATAACTATGGAAGTTAACTTAACATCTCTTGGAGCAGGTGCTTGCTTAGCCTTTCCGATTAGGGCTTCAATAATGAACTGAGATTTCCATATCTTCTCCCTATTTGTTCGAAGGATCGGAATTTTAAGGAACAATCACTAGAGCACGCACAGAGTTCCTGGCATCCTCCCACAGGGACTTTTCCAGCACTTTCATTTTCTAGTTTGGAGAATAGTCTGTGTCTTTGGTTGATTGTTTGTAGTGACGGCTGAAGACAGGCCAATCCAAAGGATTCCCATAAAAGTCTGTCAACTTTCTTGATTTTACAACTTTTGGGAAATGAACTTCGCCAAAGTAGCATTTTGGATTTCTAGTGCTGTAGTTATTGCCAGTACTATGGCATCTATACCATAGGTAGGTAGAGGCTGCATTGTTGATACTGTGAGGGAGTGTTGTTGAGCATGATACTATATAAAGGGATTATGAGAGAAAAATATTTTCAAATAAAAAATTCTTTCATTAAGCAGATGTTTAAACTGCAAAAAAAAGAGCAGAGAGGCAAATTTATGTGGCATTAACATGGTGAGAGATCACCAGATGTTATATATTGGATCAATAAATTATTGAATTTAAATATATTAAATTTTGACTGTAATTATCAACTTATTATCATCTTTCAAACAAAAATCGAAATTTGTTCCAAAGAGAAATAGCGATTATTTCTAACTTTAAGGATGAAGTATGATAGGATGAATTGTGAAGAGTAATGACAAACGGAAAAATAAAACTGTCCAGGGATGGGAATCGAACCCACAGTGTTCCGCTTACCAGGCAGATGCCATGTCCACTAGGCTACCCTGGACATATTTCTCCGTTCGTAAATATTATATAAAAAGTAATTTAAAATACAATATAATATAACACTGCTTATGATTGTAAAACGAAAATTGCAATTATACGGCAAATGTTTCTTTCAAACGAAAATTTCGATTTTTGTTTGAAAGAAACATTCGCGGTATAATTGCAATTTTCGTTTTACAATCATAAGCCGCATTATATTATATTGTATTATTATCATCTTGTTTACATTTTTATTCTTGCAAATATTAAAATGTAAATGGTATTTGTTGCTAATAAATAATATTTTGTAAAACCCAAAATTGAACTCAATAACCCAAATACATCATACAAGGGACTGCTGGTCTGTTGACACTAGTGGTTAATAACATAAATTCCAGAATGTTAACGTCAGGTGTTAATAGTAGATAGATAATGGGGGAATCTGAACAGATAAGAAAAATATAGCTGTTTATTTTCCCTAATTAGGCGCAGGTAATAATAGCTGTTCCTAGGCGAGATCCCAAATACAAATGGTTGTGCTAAATGGTGAATGAACTACTTTTGGAAATATTTAACAACTCCAGTTCACCTAGGGTAGTGTGGTGATCTTCCCCAACAGTGGGAACTATTTTACTGATTGATCATGACTTTTTTGACTGGTAGTGGCTATATTTGGCCAACCCAGAATTTTTGAGCATTTGAAACCAATAAAATGTTGTTTCTTATCCCCTTGTGTAAAGATTACACGATACACAATAAAATGTGGTTGATTGTGGTAAAATATTACCACCATATCCCTGTTGGTAAGTTGTCGCTGATTTTGACAAACAGATGAAAAGTGTTTAGGCTGCCTATTGCTAACCCTAAATGGACTCCATTTTCTTTGGGCAAATGTAAAACATAGGAATATTGTAAATGATCATGAAACGAAAATCCCGATAGACGTCCAATTTTTCAAGGTGATCTGCCAGCAACTGATAATTGTTCTCAAATTAGTTTCAGGCTGTGGGTCAACAACAAGTTCCAAAAATAAAATTATTCTCATTCTATTTTGATTAGCCCTTGTATATAAACAATATGCATCAACCTAGTCATTTTTAAAAATATATATTGGCAATTCTTTGCTGTCCTTGTCAAGAGTTAGTATGCTTGTAGTTTAGTGTGTGGATTGTACTTAAATATGTAGCGCAGGGTATGTAATAAAAGAGAGTGCTTTAAGACATAGATTATTACATTAAAATGGAAGGGATACTATGCATTTTTGAGCACAGCAAGTATTTAGATTATTAGGAGTATATTACTTCTTAATAATTATCTGGAACAAGTTTTTTCTAAACTACTGTGTTGGTTAGGAATATTAGTTTTGTCCAATATAAAATTTTAAAAAGGATTTTCAGTTACATTGTTAGCCTTCAAATAACCATCTTATAAAAAGAGATAGATTTTAGATTAAATCCATGATTTAGGTACGATTTGAATTAGAGATTAGAAACTAAAGATAATAATATAAATTCCAAATAAATATATATATAGTGTGAGATTTCGGTAACAGCGTTTTTACCATTATCAAACAAAAGACTAAAGATCTTTTGTTTCTAGATTAAAGTCAGTACTACTGTTTGTCGACAATTTTTACTCATTTATTGAAAAAAGGAAACATCTATAATTGAAATTCTGACTGAATGATAAATTTAGTGTTTTGTGTTAATCTTGTTGTTAGAAAAGCTAAATCCTCTGCAATACATATAAATAATAAGCAAAACAGCTTCCGAGGGTTAGTTGCTTTATTGTATATTTATCTCAAGCTTTTGGGCATCACAAAATCTTCTACAGGAGTATAGGATAAAAGGAATCTAAATACCCATTATTTTGACACCTTTGAATATATATTAGGTGGTAAGAGTTTAAAATCGTAAAACTTACACTAAATTTATATATTATAAGCAAAACGATTTCCGAGAGTGGTTTCTTGCTTATTGTATATTCATCTGAAGCTTTTGGGTATCACAAACCCTTCTACAGGAGAATATGAGTATACAGGAGTATAAAATTTATCATATACTCCTTTAGACAGATTTGTGTTATCCAAAAGCTTTAAAGCAAGAAACTTGCCCTCGGAAGCAGTTTTATTTATTATATATAAATTTAATGTAAATTTTAAGTTTTTAATCTCTTGCCCCCTAATGCATGTTTGAAGGTGTCAAAATTATGGGCATCATTCAGATTCTAATTGTATAGCTAAAATTTTTATATAATTATAAAAACATTCATCTTATAATAATGGAATGATTCCTATCAAATATATTTGAGTAACTTTAAAATACTCTATGAACTCTCATAAAGGCCATCAAAATTCAAATTTGCTAAACCTGAAAATCCATCCATGTAACATTTTTTGCTTGCCACATAACATGCAAATTCAAGTGCGGATTTAATTGAACTTTCATTAATGCTGGAGCTTTTTGTATTGCATAGTTTGAGGAATTTAAAAATTAATGCCGCTAGAAAGGTATCCCCAGCTCCAAGGGAATCAACAATGTTTCTAGTTGATTCCTTGAAAGCTGACTGCTTATAAAACATCCCTGTTGTTTTGTCAAAGGCATAGACACCTTCTTCTCCCCAAGGCATCACAAAAAGGTACCTGGACACAAAAAAAAATTCCTTCATAAATTTTCTAAACAATTTTATTATTAATATATAGTTAATATAAATTTGAGAAGTTGATTGAAAGAAATATTTAAAATCAGCTGTTTATAGTGTTCATTGACTGAAAAGCTTTTGATTGTGCCTTTAGAAAATATAAGACTTGGAATAAATAAAACTTTGTAATAATAAAACACTTTTACCAAGAATTGAATGTTTCATTTAAAATTGGATTGTAATAACATTTAATTCAGACAAGGTCTCTAGTCACCATCTTTCTTTATTATTTATAGTGAAATATTGCCCATTAAAAACTCTGAAAGATATGGTATGTATAGCGATGAAAAGAACTTCAACAATATTTGATATGCAGAGAACTTTGCATTTTAGCATCTAGAAAAGGCATTAAAAATAATGAAATGCTTGGGAAGCATTTATGAATGAGACAATCTCAAGAAGACAAAAATCATAGCTTTCAATAATAATGCATCTAAAAAATGCAAAACTAAATATTGATGGAATGGGGAATTCAACAAGCAGAATCTATTGCTTATCTTGGAAGAAACATAAATGAGGATGGAAGATGCAAAAAAAAAATCATAATTTCAAAGCCAAAGATGCTTTTCAGAGAAATAAAGGCAATATGTAATTTCATGAATAAAAACAGTAAAAGATTGTGTCAGGCTAATAAAACCCGGACTAATTTATATATTCCTACATTCATAAAATTATACTTAGCAAAACATGAAATCATGCTGAAAAGGGGTAATTTTTGAATAGATTCAAAATTAGGACTCCCTGATCTTGGTTATAAAAGAGAACTAATAAACTCTTATTGTACATATTAAAATATACTTGCCTATTTTCAGAAATTTGAAAGAGGTCCTTGGGTATTTCATTTGAGATGGATTCTTCGTCAGAAAACCACTTTATAAAATCTTTACCAACAATTACAATGTCAACTTTGGCATTTAGCAACTGTAACATTTCTGTGCGGGGCTTCTCAATTTCAACTGAAAGGTAAATCTTGTCACTAGCACTGTTCTTGTCATTGTATACATTTACCAGTTCAATCATCCTTAATACTTCTTGAACATTTCTTCCCTGTGAACACATTATCATTGTAAGGTATAAATGAACATTTCAGATATATATTTAAAAAATAAAATAGAAAAAACACAATGTATAATTTTAACTTGATTATAATTGTGAAAAAGTTGTAAAAAACAATTTATAAATGTAGCAATGGAGGTTTTAAATATTGGTGTGAATAGTTAATGGCATTTTTTTTTAAATTTGACCAAATGTAAACACATTAACTGAGAGTGTGCCATAGTATTTAAACATAAGTATAGTGTCAATTTGTTAGTTTATAAGTTATTAATCTTCTAAGCTTTAAACTCTGTAGACAATTTAAGATGGCATCCAACTTCAGGTGTTTCTGTACCCAGTGTTGGCTACATTCCATTACATTAAATTTTTTGCCAGCTTTACTGCTAATTACCAGTGACCCTAACCTCACTTCCAATCCCTTCTCTATCTTCTTGTATATGACCAGCTGTTACTTTTATTTTATTTTTTTGAAAATAGAACCATCCATAAATAAATCTTTAAATAAAAAGGCATATATTGGATCAAAATATTATTTATTTTACCAATATTTCAGTTGGCTGAAATAAATAAATTAAACTTTCATTTTTTTATAATGGGCTCTAATGGTCACTTCACAATGTGCAGTTTCTCTGATATTTTTTCCACAAATGAAAGCAATTTTCCTTCTCATAAACTAATGACTGTTCTTTCAGATTCAACTTTATATCCTATTAAAATTTCAGCTAGATAGGTTAAATATTGAGGGAATGTAAAAGGCACAATATTATATATATGCATTGACTTTTATTTAAAGCGATTAAACATCTAGAGATCTGGATATCGTGAGGTTGGGAGATGATATTTAAGGAAACACTTGTTTATATATTATTTAAGCCATAGCTAGTTTCCAAACCCATTAGCAAACCACAATAAACAGTCTTTTTTGTTTACCTCAAAGTGTATCCAATCATATTTGCTTAGGTCTAGTTTTGAAAATTCATCAGATGAATATTCAGGCAAATTTCTGCACAAAAATAAATTTTATTTTTTAAAAATGTATACATATAAGTGTGGATAAAAAAATATTGGCTCTTTCAATTTTGATTATAAATAGAAATTGCAATATTAGCACACCCCCTTTTGTGTATATAATGTATAAAATAACAAGTAGCAATATTTTTAACAAAAAGTATCTAAAAGAAGAATTTAAATACCTGGAACTATATCATTTTTGAGATTTTATGATAAAACTAGCAGATTTACCCGGCTTCGCCCGGGGTTTAGCCGAGTAAAGGTTTGTCTAACGAACATTTGTTAAAACAATTCTCTATAAACTTATAAAAAAAAATAATAGATATATTTTGATAATTTGAAACTCGTAAATTTGAATCTCTCGATAAAGTGAACATTTTTCCCGGTCCCTTGAAAAATACTTGATAAGTTGAATAAAATCAATAATAATTGGTTCCCTCGGTAATTGGAAGTTAAAGGAATAGTATCTTGCCTTGGAATTGTATCATTATTCTTGTCTCAAATAAATTGCTGTGTCATCCTGAATTTTGTCTTTCCTAATTTTCTACATTACAAAATCATAATTTTATCTATTCTCCCAATATATATGTTGTAGATAAATGATAAAACTAACTTTGAATTGTGCGCAATTAATAGGTAGAAAATCTTACTTTTGATAAATAATCTTTAAGATAATAAACTTAGTGATAATAAAACTTATAGATAAAAAACTTGTTATCATCGTCGCAATGGGGGCACTGCTTGCGAGTTAAATCTACAAATCTGCAAATAACTCTAAGGATATTCAAGAAATTATTTTTCAAAAACCTTCCCGGGGATATACCTAATAATATCCCAAAATTTCATGGCGATTGGATGTATGGTGTTTGAATCTATAGAGTACAAACATACAGACAGACAGACATTCAATTATATATATATAGATATATTAGCAGCAAAATCAATTCATAGGAAGTTTGATAAAATCTAACAACACAAATATGAAAAGTAATTAGCTTCTAATTAAGTAATTGTTTGATTTGGAATAAACTAACCAAATTGTGAATTAAAGAAACTTGATGAAGTACCCTTTAAATTATATGTATTGATCAAGATTGAAACTAATAACCTTTTTTGCAGCTTCCCATATTTTATAGTAATTATAGCTTATTGATAAGTGATGCATTTCTTTTATTGCTATTTTTTAGTCATATGTTTTAGTAATTCAATGTTAATAAAACCATGTGTTTACAGATGATGCTTGGAAATATCAGTTTTGGAAGTTTAAAGGAAAGGACACAATATGTTGAATCCTAGTCTCATCTTTCATTTTATTATAGGCAAAATTATAGACCAAGATTCATTTTTTACAATGGAAGTTCTAAACTTAGGATAAGACAAAACAAGAAATTTATGGACTTTTAGGTTATTTAGTGAGAACCATTCTTTTTCCATTTTATAAGATTACTTTTTAGTTTTGTCACTACAGGTTTCACAATAAAGATATAACCATTTTTCCCAACAGCAAAAGATCATTCAATCTCTAGACTTAAGTCTGGAAATCAAAGACTGTTGTTGCCTTGGGAGGACAGAATTGGTGCTTGTTCCTTCTGCTCTGTACCAGTCATGTGCTGCAGTAGATTTTCATTTTAGCTGGCATTGGATCTTGATGGTACAGAGGTTTCTTTCGTCTAGTTGGGTGGAAGATTTTCTGACCTCAGGTTGGCCTAAAGCTCCAGACTTTGCCAAAGAGTCTGCTAGCTCATTTCCTGAAATTCCAACATGAGCTGGAAGTCATTGCAATGTTACAGAGCTGTTGGCTGGGAGTCGGTTTAAAAAGATTCAGCAATGCTCTTGAGAAGAAGTTCTTGGCTGGAAAAGCAGGTTTGAAGGGTATAAATGGCTGCTCTTGAGTTGGAGTAGATTATTATTTTGCTTGGTGAGTTGATGTCGATTTTTTTAGAGCAGTATCTATTTCAGAGAGTTATGATTTATAAAATGAAAGGTATCAAGGGTGGGAAAGGAAGATTTGTTCAAGGATCTTATTTTTGTAGGTAGCAATTCCACTGCCAGACATACCAGTTTCAAGTTGGCTACCTTATTGTAAATTATGATGTGGAAGAGGGAGCTATTTTCCTCGTTGATTTGGAGGCCTAAAGCTTTAAGTAATTCTTGCCGAGTTTCATGCTTGTGGGTATTGGCTGGGTGATTAAGGATACAGGTGAGTTGGTTGCGAGTTCTGTGTGGAGTTGTAGTTTGGCATGGGAGCTGAGATTTTTCAACATAGGTCCAGAGTATGGTCAAGATGACTTGAAGCATTGTCAAGTTCATACTCTTGAAAAGGTTTACTGAAAATGTTGTGGCTGGATTTTGCAAGGTTTCTGGTGAGCCTAGATTTTCTACCTATTATTTTATCCTGTAAATAAAAGTTGAGCTTTGCAGTGGAGCTGTAATGATGGGCAAAATGATTTGCTATGCTGTATTTATCTGCAAGAGGCTTTCCAGAATTATCCTTGAGAGATGAAAGATGTAGGTAGGCCCATGGGCCACAATTGTGAGGTTGTCATAAATGAAGGTGCTGAGGATAGAGCCTTCTGTGTTGTTAAGGGAACACCTCCAAGATTAATACTTGCTTTTGAAGTTGCTCTTGAAGCCACCAAGGATGAGTATATTAAGGTCAAGTAGGTGTGCAATTAAGTCCAGTAGCCTGTAGTTTCTTTAAAAAAGGTCTTTGATGAAGGTCAGGAGCCCTCCTTCTCTATCTACAGAAGGTGTGTCTTTTTTTTTTTTTTCTCAGTATTTTGAATCTCTTTACTTTAAAAAGGTTGTTGGGTTTATATAAGGTTGATTTCTTCTAGACAAATGATATTAGCACCTTAGGAATCTGCCAGTGATAATATCTTGTCCAGCTTGATCTTGCTCATATGTGTAGATATGCCATTGATGTTGCACTGTAGAACATTCAATTTGGCATTGGGAGACTAGGGAATATTTCAAATCAAGCCTTCTGCCTAAACTCCAAACGCAGCCCTGATTATTCTGTGAGACAGCCAATGCAGCATAGCGGGGAGATTTGATAACCATCATGAGTGGGTGAAGTAGAATGCATCTGCCTTTGTCATTAAGGTGGCAGGCCGACTTAGCTCCAAACAAAATTGCCACCTCTGACATGAGGAACAGACACCATGTGGAGCCGCTCCTATCATGGAGTACAATATAAAAGCTGCTCATCCTGTATCCCTGGATTAGGAGCCTTGCAGGGCATTATCAGCCGGGCCAGCTGAGCCCAGGTTTTTTAGCGATCTTGTTAGTGCTCCCTCCTTTTTCATCAGGGCTTGGGACCAGCAAAGGTAAAGTTCAAAAGAAATGTGCTATGATTAACAGAATTGAAGAAAGTGGAAATATCAATGATATTTACAGATGGTATTTTAATTATATCTGAAAAAAAGGGGGTTTTCCACTTCTAATTCTAAGAATAATATTTCAGGGTTCTTAGAAGAAAATGTTCTTATCTGCTATCTTGTTTACACAGCTGATATCGGTACTAAAACATGCTGTGATATTTTTTCTCATTTAGTACTTTTCTGATGATGGTAACAACACTTACCAAAATGACACACTATTTTGATTTGGTATCTTCATCTTATATTTCTAATCTATATTCCAAATTGTACCTAAAAGTTCTATGAGAGGTCTATTTTCTGTTAATGCTACTTAGGTCTATGGTCAAAAAATAGTTCATGTTTTACATGTATATTTGAATGATTTTGGTGTTTTGCCAATTGAGCATATGATTTTTTTAAACTGCATGTTTTTCAATCTCAAAGAATCAGGAAGAATGCAAAGACGTGCTTTGCATGTTCTATGAATGTTTTCTAGTCACTTATATTGATACCCAGACAAGAACTGCATGATTTTATTTATAAGGATTGAAAAATCCATTGTTTAAAAAATTTCTAATTCTACAAATAAATTCTAAATAAAAAAACCCTGAAGGTATATTTCTGATTATAACATAAGCCCTCATCAGTTATGGCCAGTATATATTCGCATCATATTGTTGCGGTTTGCCCCTCCGCGGTTCTTCGCAACGACGTCCGAGACGTCGGATAACCACTGCTCAAGTGGAACTCTTTTCCTCTGGCAGTATCTCTCGGCCTTACCACTGGTGGGGGGACACAAGAGACTTACCAGAAGAGTAGCAGCAGCGATGGCGAGAGTAACAACAACAACCGGCACCGAGACTTCTAACACTCCCTCTATTATTGTCACTTCTACTACACATTACATATAACTAGCATAATAAACAACGGGTATTTACATTACTCCACCTCCTGGGGCCAATATAAACGTGTATTAACAACTATATGCTCCAGGAAATAGGACCACAGCAGTCGGCGATATCCGCACAAGTTCCAAACGGGAAATAGGCGAAAGTGCCATCTATTGGCGGAGGCTGAGGATGTTTTCAGGCCTTATACATGACACTGCCTCCCCCTTAAGGCGGATCATCCCGGTCCGGTCTTGTCGCCTTGATTACACGCCAATCTCGCTGGTGCCGCTTCTGTTGAAGGTGATCATCTTGAAATTTCTTTGAAGAAAATATGTAAATTGTTCAAGCTGTTAGATGTTATGTATACAAATTCCTTATTGTAAAAAGTATTTTTTTTAAATTAGATTTATTTGCATATCTGATGAATGTATATAGAATTTTTTTTCTTCAGTTGGTTGCTGGTGAAGTGTAGATGAATGTGTAGCAATGTATAATAAATAATTTTTGTGGGATAATAGAACTTCTTGATTTTCTTTAAAAAGGCAAGATAAAAATCTGTGCACAACAACAGCTTCTCTTGCTGGAACTGCATCTCTCTTACTGGAACTGCCTCTCTTGATGGAACCGCCTTTCTCGCCGGAGCTGCCTCACTTGCTGGAACCCTCTTTCTCGCTGCAGCTGTCTTTCTCGATGAAGTTGTCTTTCTCAATAGAGCCGTCTTTCTCGCTAGAGCCGCCTTTCTCGCTAGAGCCGCTTTCCTCCCTGGAGCCGCTTCTCTCGCCGGAGCTGCTTCTCCCGCCGGAGCCTCCCCTTTTGCCGGTACCGCTTCTCATGCCGGAACTGCTTCTCATGCTGGTACCGCTTCTTACGCCAGTAGCGCTTCTTATATCGGTACTGCTTCTCTCCTCTGTACCGCTTTTTGCGACGAAGCCGATTCTCTCGCCGGCACCGCTCCTCTCGCCGGCACCGCTCCTCTTGTCGGGACCATCTCTCTCGTGGCATTGCTCGCTGGCACCGCTTCTCTCTCTGGCACCATTTCTCCCGAGGGCACCACTTCTCTCGCCGGCACCGCTTCTTTCGCTGGGGCCGCTTCATTCACGGCTCTGCCTGAAGCAGATTCAGGGTCTGTCCTGGAGGATCCACAATCAGGCCTTCCACTCTATGGAATTCCTCTATGTGACCCGGCTCGACCTCCAGCCCCCAGGACTCCTCCTGGCCCTCGCCGACATCACTCCCCAAGGTTGACTTTGACTGGGCCATACTTGGCTCCCTCTGTATATGGGCTTCCATTTGAGACAACAACTGTTGTATCTCTTTTCTTCTAAGAAGCCTTCTTTCCTCAAATTCTTTTTCCATCAGAAGCCTTTCTTCCTCTCTACGGCGCTTTGCCTCGTCCCTCTACTCCTGATGTCCCTGTAGCCTCTGGATGATCTCGGCTAGCGAGTCCTGCTCAGAGGCCATCCCTTGGCTTCTCACATCAATGGGCCTTTGTCAGCAACCAAAAATCTAAAAAAAGAGCCTCCTGGTGACTTCCACGAGGAAGAATCCCACTTCTGACACCAGTGTCGCGGTTTACCCATCCACCGTTCTTCGCGACGACAACGCTTCCTCCCTCTTTGCTCACCTACCCGGGCCCCCGTTGCTCTCCCTCTGCAGCTGTCCCTGCAGAGCATCCAAAGACGTCCGAGAACCACCGCTCAAGTGGAAATCCTTTCCTCTGGCAGTATCTCTCGGCCTTACCACTGGTAGGGGGACACGAGAGACTTACCAGAAGAGTAGCAGCAGCGATGTGGCAATGGCGAGAGTAACAACAATAACCGGCACCGAGACTTCTAACACTCCCTCTATTATTGTCACTTCTACTACACATTACATATAACTAGCATAATAAACAACGGGTATTTACATTACGCCACCTCCTGGGGCCAATATAAACGTGTATTAACAACTATTTGCTCCAGGAAATAGGACCACAGCAGTCGGCGATATCCGCACAAGTTCCAAATAGGAAATAGGCGAAAGTGCCATTTATTGCCGGATGCTGTATGTGTTTTCAGGTGACAATATTAATGATATTATTATATCGACTATGACTGGATATTTTGATTTAGCCAAGATACATTAATGACATATATTTTGCATTACATTGCATTGAAAAGCAGGGTTTGCAACATTGTCTATACCCAGCATTGTGCTACTCCTACAGTTTATCCCTGGTGAGTATGGTCATATATCTTTAGGCTATTTTATCAAATCTTTAATTGTGTCTTAGATTGTTCACAAATGTGTTTCCCATTGGTTATTATTGTGAAAGTTGCAGAAGCTGAATGCCCTACAGTTATGGAAATAAAAGACTATAAGATTGATGCCATAATATAACATATTATCCCAACTCCGCCTTTGCCGGTCCCAAGCCGGGATGAAAAAGGAGGAGGAGGAGCAGTAACAAGCTCACTAAAAAACCTGGGCTCAGCTGGCCCGGCTGATAGTACCCTGTAAGGGCTCCTTATCCAAGGATACAGGATGAGCAGCGTTTGTACTACATGTTAGGAGCGGCTGCACATGGCGTCTGTTCCTCATGTCAGAGGCGGGCATTTATTTTAGAGATAAGTCGGCCTGCCACTGGGTAGTGCTCACAGTCTTAATGACAAAGGCAGACGCATTCGACTTCACCCAGTGTGGAGATAAGAAATAAGAAGAAGACATATTATCCCTAAAGGTAAAGACTCTTCTAGTAAGGTATATCAATTAAGGAGGATCAGAAGATGAGTTTCTTTTATTGTAAGAATGCTACGAGCTTTCGGGCAAAAGCCCTTCGACAGGCAAAAATATAACTATAAAAGAAAGATAAATAACGATTTATATATATGTTAATCTTAACTGAAAACCGATTTTTGAATAAAGTAAATATTAAATCTGCTGTCTGAGACCACGAGACGGCGCATGGTTTGGGCTATTGAAATAAACATGTGGGAGGTTTAAATGTAGTTTGTGTAGGCTGCGGGGATGTCTATTTTTCTATTTATGCTGTGTAGCTTGGATGAAACTATGGATTCTAGAACCAATCTCTGGTGTAGGTTGGAGATATTCCTCCACTGATCCTCTAACATCTTCTGGAGCAGTCTACTCGGTCTCGTGCCAACAGTGTCCTGCCACCTATGTGGGGGAGACCGGTAGAACCATCGCCATCAGAATGACCGAACACACACGCAACATCACCAACCGAGATACCCGTTCCCTTATTTTCCAACACATTGCATCTTCTGGCCATTCCTTTGACACTGCTAACCCAACCATTCACTACAAAAATATCTCCAACCTACACCAGAGATTGGTTCTAGAATCCATAGTTTCATCCAAGCTACACAGCATAAATAGAAAAATAGACATCCCCGCAGCCTACACAAACTACATTTAAACCTCCCACATGTTTATTTCAATAGCCCAAACCATGCGCCGTCTCGTGGTCTCAGACAGCAGATTTAATATTTACTTTATTCAAAAATCGGTTTTCAGTTAAGATTAACATATATATAAATCGTTATTTATCTTTCTTTTATAGTTATATTTTTGCCTGTCGAAGGGCTTTTGCCCGAAAGCTCGTAGCATTCTTACAATAAAAGAAACTCATCTTCTGATCCTCCTTAATTGATATATTATCCCTAAATTTGAGAGTTACTTTAGCCGTATAAAATTCTCTGCAGTTACTACTATCTGGACACCTAAATTGACATTACTAGAAAAGCTCACTTGAGTGTTTGAGATAGTACAAGTCTGCTTTTTTTGCAGAACAGCAGATCTCTATCATTTCTTGTTGAACATGATATCTTAAATAATCATTCAATAGATTGGCAGAATGGAAAAATTATCGACCGAACTATACCAGAAATACATTGATTAGTGTTTATGGAAATATATATAGACCCCTAAATAACATTAGAAAAAAATCTATTATCTACAATTCAAAAATTGATCAGGATCACCCCATGTTTACCTTTGATGTACAAGGAAAATATATATCTTCAGATTTTCAGAATGTTTTGATAGAAAAAAAGTTTTGCCCTTCAAAATGTCAAAATAATTTTAAAATAAACTGTATCTTAATACAAATTATGCCTCATATTTAAATATGAATTGGGAAATTTTATTTTCAAATAATTTATTAGTTTTATTAAATTACTAGCGGATGTACCCGGCTTCGCCCGGGTTTTACCCGAGTAAAGGTTTGTCTAATGAACATTTGTTAAAACAATTCTCTATAAACTTATTAAAAAATAATAGATATATTTGATAATTTGAAACTCTTAAATTTGAATCTCTCGATAAAGTGAACATTTTTTCCTGGTCCCTTGAAAAATACTCGATAAGTTGAATAAAATCAATATTAATTGGTTCCCTCGGTAATTGGAAGTTAAAGGAATAGTATCTTGCCTTGGAATTGTATCATTATTCTTGTCTCAAATAAATTGCCGTGTCATCCTGAATTTTGTCTTTCCTAATTTTCTACATTACAAAATCATCGTTTTATCTAGTAAACATTTTTTCCCGGTCCCTTGAAAAATACTCGATAACTAACTTTGACTTATGCGCAATTAATAGGTAGAAAATCTTACTTTTGATAAATAATCTTTAAGATAATAAACTTAGTGATAATAAAACTTATAGATAAAAAACTTGTTATCATCGTTGCAATCGGGGCGCTGCTTTCGAGTTAAATCTACAAATCTGCAAATAACTCTAAGGATATTCGAGAAATTATTTTTCAAAAACCTTCCCAGTACTATACTAAATAACTTCCCAAAGTTTCATGGTGTTCCAATGGGTGGTTTGGTCAGGCATAAAGGACAGACACACACACACCCACATACATTCATTTTTATATTTATATTCATTTTATTATATATATAAAAATTGAGTCTATTAAATATTTTTTGTTCATATCTATCTCTTTTCCTTACTTCATTATTCTTAATTTGAACAAAAATGTCTGTTAACCTTAAAATTAACACATTGAGCCCGTAGGATGTGGATCCACGTCCAAGCAATATAAGCCTAAAGCCCGCAGGACGTGGATCCACGTCCTGAAACTTCAAAATTCAATATAAATCGTGGCAAAATTCACGTCCTTCGGGCTTCTGCCATCAAATAGCTGCATCATTTGTCTACGTCAGCGCTCAAGGTCACACGCGGGGGAGGGTGAAAGGGGTCCCGTTGGGGGATTTTTCCATGACGTCACTTCTCCTCATGTTTCCTCCTTCTACCGTTAGCTTCCTGGACGGTTGTTATTTTATTTATTGTCATTTTTTTTTTTGCGCTCGCTTCTAAAATGGATCTTGATCAACCCAGTACCTCGGGAATAGCTCCAATTACAGAATCTGAGGAGTTTGGTGATGAATATTTTCAAGATTCTGGTTCAGAATTGGATGATTCTGTTATTGATCCAGATTTTATTTTGGATAATATGGTTCAGATGCAACTATCTAATACTATCTAAAAGAACTCCAGAACCAGAGCTAACAATGAAACCAGCAGTGGTTGTTGATTACAACAAAAATAAAGCTGGTGTTGATCGAAGTGATCAATACATGTCCTATTACCCTTTCTATCGTAGGACAATGAAGTGGTGGAAAAAGGTATTTTTGCACCTTTTCAACCTTGGTATCGTAAATTCACAAATTATTTACAATAAATTGAACCAGGACAAGAAATTGAACCTAGAGAATTCAATTTGAGAATTTTAGAAAAATTAGTTGAAGAGGCAGGTGTTGAAATGTTGGATGAGCAGCAAGGTGCTTCTGGCTCTCCAGATAGGCATTTGGGGAAACATTTCATAACCAGAATCAAAGTGGAAGGGAAAGAAGGCCATATATTCAGAGAAAATGTAAAGTCTTTTCCGAAAAAGGAAAAAGAAAAACAGGAAATAGAGCAAGGAAGGATACTGCATATATGTGTGAGACCTGTTTGGTCCCACTTTGTCTAGTTGACTGGTTCAAGATTTACCACACCAAAGAAAATTTTTGAGCTTAATCTCAATATTATTTGATTTCTTTATTTCCCTACATATTTTTTATTTTCTTTATCTAGATATGTTATATACATATATTTTTGCAACCATATATTATGGAGTGAATTCGATTTTTTGTATATTTTTACCTATTTTAAATGTCTCATATTAATTTTTTAATCATTTATAAAAAAGATTTTGCAGTCTTATAAGTTACTAGAAAGGGTATATAAGTAGTTGCAAATAAAATAATTAATGTAAGTCATCAATTTTGTGATTTATGAATTTTTTAACAACAATCAAAAAATG
Organism: Cordylochernes scorpioides; assembly: GCA_030710605.1. Lineage (NCBI taxonomy): Eukaryota > Metazoa > Arthropoda > Arachnida > Pseudoscorpiones > Chernetidae > Cordylochernes > Cordylochernes scorpioides. The sequence continues at coordinate 6,763,071 of CP092864.1, read as the reverse complement.
CGCGTCCCAGCGGAATTTGCCCTTCTTTTTCTCATGGGCTCAAAGTGTTAACACTTGAAGGTCGTAAGTACAGGTATGATGTAATCTCCCGGGACGTTCCATTTTGAGTGTTTTTTAAAAATTCATAAATCATTAAGAACTCGATATTTATAAAATATTTTAATGAGAATCAATAAAATACACTTCAAAATTATTGTTAAATGTAAATTTAAGATTATACATGTTAATTATAAGAGATATGTACATAAAAGAGAGATAAAAAATACAAATTGACCAAATCCACTCCATAAATCAAATATATAAAAATAATATACATGACGAATTTTTTTCTGAGGAAAAGATTGACGAGGAATCAAACTTTAATATAAATCACTCCCAGTAGCTCTCTTTTGTGTGAAAGGCCTTGAAACAGTCAGCAATGCATAAAGGAACCAGACAGGTCTCACACATATAGCTGGTGTCCTTCCTCACTCTTTTACCAGAAGATCTTTTTCCTTTGTCAGAGCAAACTTTGCACCTCTTCTGGATGGTGGTCTTGCCAGTAGCAGGGATTTTGGTGAGGAAATGTTTTCCAATCAGCCTCTCTGATGATCCAGATGCACTTGGCTGTTCATTCAAAATTTCTGTACCTGCTTCTTCCATCAACTTTTCCATGATAGCCAAATGTTATTTTCTAAGTGGCATTTTTCGACCCGTGGTCAATTTATTATATACAATATGGCTATTGACAATAGTGAGGCCGAAAATGTAAGAAAAACTTTTTCCACTACTTTAGGGTACGGCGATGAAAAGGATAATATGCCATAAATTGGTCACTTCTATCGACACCAGCCTTGTTTTTATTGTAGTCAACTACAATAGCAGGTTTGGTTATCGAAATGGTTTGAGGCTGGATCATGCTGGAATCTTGGGTTGTTGCTATCATAAAGACATCCCTGGTGTCACGCCATTTCAATGCGAGAAGCTGACTGTTTTGACAAAAGAGGCTTTCACCTTTTTTCAGTTTTTTCGAGAAAGCTTTTTTTGGCAATCCCTTTCTGTTATGCCTGACTGTTCCTACTGCAAGTGTTATCTTTTCCCATAAATGATTGAAAAGTTGGGGAGAGGAAAACCACCTATCGAAATAGATGATGTGGCCTTTCTGGTAGTAAGGTTCAGCAATCCTGTCAACTAAGCTCAATATAGAATTATATTGAAGGTCTTGATGAGGATGCCTTCCAGTATATATATCCATGTTACAGGTATACCCTGTACTTGATTCACAAATCTCATAAATCTTGATCCCATATTTATGAGGTTTGCCCTTTATATATACTCGGAAATGAGCCCGTCCACGAAAAGGACAAATGGCCTCATCAATTGTCAAATTTTCATCAGGCGAGTACCAGGTTCGGAATTTATTGACAAGGGAATCAAATAAGGTTCTTATCTTGTAAATTGGATCATATCCTGGTTGTCCATGTGGAATATATAGCATATTATCATTCAGATGGAGCATTGATAAAATGGCCTCAAATCTTTCCCTTGCCATTCCAGTCGATTTGCAGAAAGCTGTCCTCATTCCAATGTGGTTTGACCAATATTCTCTTAGCCTTGGTTTTACTACAAGGCTCATATGAATGATTATTGCCAAAAATATCTTCAATTCAGCAATTGAAACAGCTTTCCACTTTGCCAACAACCCTCTAGGATTCAAAGGGCCTTTCTTTCTCTCTTTATCAATCACCATCCTTGCATATTTGTTGGTTTCCAACTTTATCGTTCTAAACAATTCATCAAAAAACTGCTTGAATACTGAATAGGGAGAGAGAGTTCCAGGAAAGAAAGCTGCCTTCGGTCCAGAGGTTCCAGAAAATGTAGGCTTTTCCAAAGGTAATCTTACCTCGGTCCATCCTTCATCTTCAGGGGTAGGTTGTCTTATTTGCTAAAAAAAAAAAAAGTTGAAATATATGAATATGATGAGAGAAAAATAAAAAATAGTTACCTCTTCCTCACTTTCTTCATAATAAATTTCAGTTGTATCAGATTCTAGACCTTCCAAAGTAAATTGAGGATCTTCAATAGAATCATCTAGTTCAGACCCAGAATCTGCTAAGAAATAATCCTCCAACTCTTCATCAGCTTCAGGAACATTGAATATATCAATTCCTGAGGTACTGGGCATGTTGGGATCCATTTTTAGAGCGAGCGAATGAAGAACAAAAAAGATAGCAGCACTCTACGTCAAGGAAACAGTAGAAGATAAACAAATGACCGCACGTGGGTATATGAGTCACAAAAATGGAATCTGGGGGGAAGGGAGGAGAGGAACACGTGTTAGCAACTAGCCAATTGTTGATGGACACTTCAAGGACGTTGTACCCAGAATCCAGAGGAACGTACTTTAACGGCCGATTTTATACCGATTTTTAAAGATGCGGGACGTAAATATACGTCCGCCGGGCTGTAAGTGTTAATAAAATTGTTTACGCATGTTAAGCTCTATTTTTTCATTATGAAAATAGATTATAAAAGAATGTTTAGATTTTAGAAAAATACAGATAAACCTTTCGTGGAAATTCACACATTTTGATCAAGCAAAATTGCATTGTAAAAATATTGATTCCTTTCAATTAATTCATGCTTTTTAAAAAAGAGAGATATGGATGCTTTTAAAACTTCTTCAAACTCCCTGGTGCTCTCCTCAGTGGTACACCATCTTCACGGATACCTGCCTACCGACTCCACCATCTCTAAGCTCCAAGCTCGACTGGTGCGTTTCGTCTGGGGACCTGGGCGCACCGCCTGGCTGCCGGGAGGTGTTCTAGCACGCCTTGTCTCCATGGGTGGCTTCGGCCTCCTCGACGTCGGCACGCAGCTGAGACTGGCGTGTATGGAAGGTGTCCAAGCTTCGCTTCGTGGAAGTCTCAACGCCTACTCTTGGCTCACTGATAGTGGGGCCTGGTTAACTCCCCTTCCATCCGGGACATGGCTTCCACCTCGATGTCGTAGACTAATGAAGATATGGGAAGCAGTTTCAGACTTCCTAGCACTGGACCACCGGATAGTTCCAACACAACAGCTGAGGGACCTCGCCATAATCGGAGGATGCAGGTTCCTCCGGCCACCTGACCTCCTAGCCGCTGCACGGTGGATAGGAGCACGTATCGGGGACTTCGATGGCCCTGTGTCACAGCTCACTCGTCTGACCCGTTGCGCTCTTGCAGACGCCACAGCGTTGGCCAACTTCTGCAATAGGCTGATTGAAGAAAACCTCCTAGGGTCCCACCGGGCGGACAACCTAGGCGAAGCTGTGGTGCTACGCGGAATGGTGACTCCGCTCATGCGCGTAACTACCCGCACCATCCGCCGTACAATTGAGCGACCACGCCTGGCAACCCTGCCCATCGCCCAGCTTCTGTACCGTTGGCAAGACTGTCAATATTCCTCTCACCGTCGGCTGGCCATCGCTTCGACGTTGCGCCTTTTCAGGGCACAATGCCGACATTGCAGTACAGCTGGCCCTGCACGCTCTTCCCCATCCTGCACATCCGGCCTCTGCTCGAGAGACCTGTATCGCCTGTGGCTCTAGCGACCTGACGTTGGCCCACCGCTATTGGTCCTGCAGCTCCATCAGGCCCCTCATACGGGAGGCCTTCAACATCATACAGCAACCACCCGACCTGCAGGGCTGGCTCTTTGGTCAAGGACTGGATGACGACGCCCTCGCCATCCTCGCGTCTGCCAAGTCATCCATACACAGGTTCTTTCTGAGCCTTGAGATGAGGGGAGAACGTGAAAACCCCCTTACTGTCTGGAGGAGGACTCTCTGTCGTTGGGGGAATCTCCTCGACTGTACATAACTGTATATATTTTACTCTTTTACTTTATCCCTCTTTTATTTTATCCATTTTTACTATATACTATATACATTTTACTAAATATACTACTACCATTGACTTGTGTATGAGGTCAATAAAATATTTTTAAATCTCAAAATCTCTAGCCAATATCATAACCATTAAGGTATAGATGACAGGCCTGATATGACAGCCCCCCCCAATTTGTCTATACCATCTTTCATTTTCAAGTTTCAACAACCTCTTTTGACCCATTTAATAAAATAATCCATTGGTTAAAATTGCTTTTATGTATCACTTTATTAAATGGGTCAAAAAAGGTTGCTGAATGTTTAGTATTTTAGATATTATATAAAGAATATATATTAAACAATAAATATTCAAATATGTATTTACCTGTTAGAATGCAGAAGTGTCCGAGAGCCAGTGGCCTGATTAATGATAGCAGTAGTAACTGGCGAGTCCAGTTCATGAAATGTGCAGTGATCCAAGCAAATTCCATGTTTTTCAAAATCTTTCTTTAGGAATCTTCACACAAAAGGTAAAAAAAAAAAATTGCAAAGAAATTTTAAGGTAGCAGACTTTTAAAAATATATAAAATTGTTTATATAGCTAAATATGTCTGTAGTATTTTAATTAATGTAAATATAACAATATGAAATCATTTCGGGTACAGTAGAATCTTCATTAGCAGGCACATCGCCAAAATTTCCCTATTATTTAAAATTTGTTTTCACTAATAGGCATCTCCAAATAATAGACGCTTTGCAATGCTTTTGTGATTTAGAATTAATAATAAACATAAAATAATTTATATTCTCATCAGTAAAAATATCATTGATTTTATACAAGAGTGTTTTCAAATCCTGTTTTTCTATGACTTGAAACATATGCCATAGATTTCAATCTTACTCATAATTTTAACCCTTAACTGGACGGGTTGGGTAGATTCAACCCACCTATGTAACTTTATGAAATAAGCGCTAAATAATGATTGAAATCAATATTTAACATACAGAGCAAAGGGTTTTTTTTTATTTTTTACTGCGCCTTTTGATGGACATTTGTAGCACCTTTTTGGAGTATCAGATTGTTGTGGCATCGTAGATTCACTTGATTTACTTGAACCATCATTCTTCTTGAATTGTCGCCTGTAATTGCAGTGGGAGAGAATTGAGATTACGTGTGGCCAGGTGTTCATCAGTCAATGCTCTCCCAAGATCAACAATAAAATGACTTTCTTTTTTACCTTTTTTATCAATCTGATTACCAATTTTCTTTTTTTTTTAACATAAGAGACTAAAGTGGTTGCTCCAGTGAAACAAAAAATGTCAAAAAAAATCTATTAGGATGCGGTTGAAATTGTGGTGAATCTAAGGTTTGTTCTTTCTCATCGTTCCTAAATATGTAAGGCCATGTTCTTTCAACTTATCAACTAATTCTACTGAAGTGAATCAATTGTCTGCTGGAATATTTCTTCCAAAGTATGGTCGACTAATCTTTAAAACATATTTTGGGTTGACAGGGATAGTTCTCTCTGTTGACTTGATTGATTATTCTACTTATCCTAAGAAAGAAGTGTTATTTTATAAAAGGAATCTAAAAATAGCGGAAGATAGAGACTCAAGTATGAGCCACGAGCTAACGCTGGCACAAAAAATTCTCACCCTTCTGGACGGGCTGGGCGGAATCCGCCCACACATGCAAATTTAACCCCCCCTCCCAAAACTGAAATTTATAAACAATGGATGGAAAATGTTTGTATCACTGTAAAATTAGAATACATGAAAGCTGGTAGCTCTAGGTAAACGAAAAATATATTTTTTTCCTATATTGAATTTATGCATGGGCAGAATCTACCCAACCCGTCCAGTTAAGGGTTAAAAATTCTAAAACACTATACTTACTGTCCGGAAAAATCAACAGCCAGTGTGCCGAGGTATTCACATTCCTGTCCAAGATGACTAAGGACAGTGCATGTATTGGCTGCATTACCTCCTCTCCTCCACTCATGGGATAAACACCTGGGCACACAGTCAATTGGATGTAACTCAAACTCCAGGATGTAAACAAAGAAGTGAGAGACCTTCTAACTTATATTCAAAAAATAAATAATCTATTAAGGTTTCTAGAACAAAAGTCCAAGATGTCAATTTCCCATAGGCCCCTCTGTGAGTAACTTTATCCCTGACAAACTCAAGTGCTGTCTGATGACATAAAACAGGGCTAATCATCCGATACATATATGTAATATTGTTGCAAATGATCCTATTGACGTATGGATAAACTGGAAGTCGTGTATGTGAGGCGAGTGTTGATGTTCTTCCCACACGCGACAACAAGAAGCAGAGGCAGGGCTAGATGTTAGCACCGAGAGTGATCGGGGACAGCCCACAGGACAGAGGTTGAGACCATGACACAAACTTGGATACCTATCACCGAGACATGGAGAGAGAGACAGAAGCGGTCTGCCGCTGGACACACTGTAGAACATACTGCTGCTGACCCCCTGCTCAAACCTGTTGACAGGGGTCATTTATCTAAAGCCCCTGGAGGGGTCCTCATCTGGGCTGGGCGTTGCCTTTTTCCTCCCCTCTGGCCCACAGCTGACCGCTCTTTGGATCTTCATTTTGACGTCACCATTTTTAGTTTAAATACAAATAGGGGTGTACAGGTTATATTAATAAAGATATAGCATATATATACAAAATATGGGGGTGGTAGTAAATAGGAACAGTGTACATTTTAATAGAAGGTATGATCTTATAAAGTATCGGCTCTAACTAATTGGGAGATATGTGAAATATACTAAAAGTGTCATTATTATACAGTTTAAAATATACTATATATATGTGATAATCTGTATATAGGAATATGTAACCCCACCACAATCTATGCAAAATGTATCGTCAAAAGGTTTCATAAAAGTTAAGCCTCGCGAGAAGGGAAAAAGAACAATTAACAGGATTGCATCATCCAGGAAGTAAAGGTCACTACCCTGGACCCCCATAAAACTTAAGTTCAAAGGCCTTCTTCCTGGAGGATTGCAATCATGGCGACAATGGAGGTACTAAGCCAATCACATTTAAGCATGACAAATCAACAACCAATCACCTTTAAGCATGACCAATTGATAGCCAATCATCAGAGAGCACGTGGAAGGATCTCCACCAATGAGAAGTCGAGAGAGTTAATGACGATGATCTCGGACAAGAAGTTAGAAAGAAGGTAGGTGACCGTGCTACGAGCTAGGTGTGCTCAACATAGGCTTCAAACAAGGTAGTGTCCGCTCCATCATGTGAAAGGCCAAATACCTCCAGTCTCATCATTCTCCCTTTCGCAAGGTCTTTTCTACCCCATCCAGCTGTGCTCGTTCTTCCCTTGTGGAAAAACCACCATTCGACCAAGACTGCGCCCATCACCAAAATCACCCCTTATCACCCAACTTCACAATTCGACAGTGAGTCCACAGCAATCCCACAGTAAGTCAACACCCCAATTCGACCGAGAGTCAATACGAGTCTATACATTTTATTTGAACTTGATTACAGGATGAATGTTACAGACTTGTTCTTGCAGACATTAATTTTTTAATTTGCATCTTTAAAATTCAATATGGGTCTTTTTTCTCTAAATGTACTTTTGTGAAAATAAACTATGATGATATATAATATCTGATATATATTCCATTTTGAAACATTACCAGTTCCTCAGGGCAGCTACAAAGAGGGAAAATAATTGTTCACAGCTGTTAAGTCAATGCTCTATATCACAGAAACAAAGGGTCCAGTTGCAGACATTCCTTGCAGAGATATCCTCTAGTGGGATTTTCCTCTCAAGGAGGTTCTACTGTATATACAGTCCAAATTTTTTAATTCAATACCCCTAGGGGGCCATAATTCTTAATAGAAACACAAGTTATTTATTTATTTATATGGATTTGTCATCTTATTATATATTGTGTTTTAGTCTGGTTATTTTAATGCAATTTTCTTATGCTGTTTTATACATGATTATCATTCATTTTTTCATGAATATTGTAAGGACTATATGCACACACACATTTTTGGTATATATAATATCTACCTGAAAATAATTGCATGTCTTTATGGTAATTTTAAATTTATCAAAATATTATGTCACTTTTACATCAAATTTATATACATTTGAGTATTACCAACAAATATTAAATTCATATTTACATTTCATATTTAAAAATTTGTCGATAGGCCACAAAACTACTAATCAGTAGCACAGACGTAGAACACGTGATCCTAACAAAGGGTTGAAAACTATAACCCACTAAAAGTTTCAATTCTTAACTAAAATTCAACAGGCAACCAACAAATGGTAAACAACAGCTGAAAAACACCGAGTATAAATCCTAAGTACTTATTGATTTTGTTTGAATACACAAAACAAATATATTGAGATGAATAATTCTAATCGCCAATATTACCTTTGATCAGAATCCTCATCGGGAAAGTTTTCACATTTAACAACTATGTCTAAACAACATAAGCCAACACATAAAATATTTCTTTTGCTTTCGATAAATTTTGCCATTTTCTATTAGTATTAAATGTATCCTAATAACCAAAAATTATCTTGCGAAGATTGCGTAACAGTACCACAACCCTTTCTTTGAAAAGTTGAAGATTAAAAAAAAAAAAAAGCAAGTATTTATTTTATCCTAAAATTAAATTGGGCAAACAGAATTCATGTTATTTTAGAACCTGATAAATGTGATGTAAATAAAAATTCCCTAAAAAAATAATAAAAAGTATTAATCTAAAATATTTTTTGAAACACAAAAGAGACGATGTATATATCTTAAAATGGGCCGTAGTTGGCGATTTATGCTCCTGGAGCCTTGGTTACCTCTATTTTATCTCTTAAAATGTAAACTTTTATCACAGTCCCGCTATTTGTGTGCGCCTAGATAACAATAAATCAAAATTTATTTCCTATATAAAATTAAGTATAATCGGCTTCTAAATTCCATTAGATTCTGTATATAACTTTTCCTAATGGTTGAAAATGGTTTTAAATTATATGTTGTAAAATAGTGACCAAATTTCCAGAAAGGCAATTTTATACAGCTAAATTTTAAAAGATAAATAAATTGCAGTAAATATCTCTTTATATAAGTTTTACACTTTAATAATAACATTTTAAAGTTTAATAGCAACATTTTCATTTTTAAGCGATATTTTTAAAATTTTATTTGAAACTCTCTCTAACAGTAATATGTTTTCTTTTCCACACACACACACACAAATTTAATTTTGAAAAACTTTTATTTTAGTACTTTTTGTTGAGGTCATTTTTTCATTTTAAAAAGAACATTTTTGATAAGCACATTTTTAATAAGGACATGTGCTTATATTAAAGGTCTAGAGAACTCTCAAGAAATAGATTCAAATGCTAAAGCCCTGGCCAAAATTACAGAATTTATTGGCAGCAATCAGTCACACTGGAGAAAGGCTAGATATCAGAAAGCCTTGATCGCCTTGTTTGCCCAAACTCGCTGTGGTTTGCCTTGTGCAAAGTTTCTTGAAGACATAGGAGTCTCCTATTCCGCGTGGATATTCAAAGCATCAACCTTCTCTCAACTGGTAACACCTCATGGCTTTGTGTTGTCTCTTCCTTCAGGGATCTAGAATTTGGTGGTCGCTTGTGAGCTATTCCTACTTTTTCTAATCAGGGAAAGTTCGCTGGTGTTTTTATTTTCGTGGTTATTCGTGGTCATTTGCCTGTCAGAGCTAACAAATTTTTCTAGATATGATGACTTCTTGGTTTGTTGATAATGGTATCCAGCTTAACCCTAGACACAGGCCTGCATCTTCCAGTGGAGAGTTCGCCCCAACCCCTATCCTGGTTTAAAGTTTCTCAGCCAACCTATCACCACAAGTCAGACTATTGCCATATTGAGGGGTCGAATTTGATTAAACATGTTAGGACACCTCGTGACCATAGTATGCCAAAATCACCCAGAACCCCACCTAACCTAACCTTTGTCCATCTAAGCTGCAAACCTCTAGTGATTTTGAGGTTAGAGTCAAGCTAGAGTCCAAGATAGACTTAGACACCTGACCTGTGGTGGATGACCTGGCCCTACCAAGCTAGCCTGAGATGGACTCAGACAGCCCTTCTTGGTGGTCGAGCCACATGTCCCATTGTGGCTGACTTGAACCCAAGCCAGACTCCAGCATGCATATGGGCAAGCCACATGCCCATGGTGGGTGTTAAAATCACCATCTTCAGACAGAACACCAGCTCCACCACGAGCCCTGAACCTTTCCCAAACTGATTCCAAGATGCCCAGATCCTACAATATTAATTATATATATTTTTTAATTCAATATTTTCTAATCTTTATTTATTTTCTGGGAATTTTTCTTTAATAATTATTATGTTTAATTTATTTTTATCATTTTTAAAGATACTTTTTTTTTCACTGAGGGTGAGGTTTCACTGGGTGATGATAGCTTTGGGGTGGGGGGTGAGTCCAGCAACACAGGGGGCAAGGAAGCGGGATATTTTGATATTTACAACATTTAGAGTTTTTCCTGGGGAAGCTGAGGACTAGGAGTTGCTGAAAGCTCAAGCCCTGACTGCGGCCTTGGCCGCCCTTTTTCGAATCCTGGACTTGGGTGGTTGGATGTCGAGGTAGGTGGGGATAATATGGGATTTTGGCATGATAGCCCCTTTTTTATGTTTATATTTATATACAAGGTGTGTCCAATAAATAATGAGACCGGTCAAAAACAAAGAAAAATGAAATGATAATTTTTTTAAAAGTCTATTAAAAAAATAGAAAGCTTCAGCTACACTGTGGTATATCACATCACGTGATTGCGCGCGCAGTCGATAAATTGTAAGCTTGTAAAAAGAACGCCTTGCATAACAACTTCTAATTTGTAATGGATAGAAAATTCTAACAACGAATTTGGTGAAATCGGCTTCAGAAACTTTAGATTTGTTGAAATTGGCATTTGGAAATGAAAATGTAAATAAGCCCACCACATTTAGATGGTTTTCACGATTTAAAAATGGAATGGAATCGGTGAAGATGAGAAGCGTGTTGGACGTCTAATTCTGCATAGGAACCCTGAAAAGGTGAGCCAAATTTCAAATTTGATTAAAGAAAATCCACGGGACATTGAGGAAGAAACAGGGATATCAAAATCATTAGTTGGATCGATAATTAAAGAAGACGTGCAGTTAAAGAAGACACCTTCAAAATTTGTCCCTAAAATGCTCACAATCCAACAAAAAGAGAATCGCGTTGAAGTTGCCAAAAAAAAATGCTTGAAATGGTGGAAGAAAACCCTAATTGGAAGGAAAAAGTAATAACTGGAGACGAGACATGGGTTTACAAGTATGACCTGGAAACAAAACGCCAATCCATGGAGTGGAAAGGAAAAGATGAACCACGAACGAAGAAATCCCGACTTTGCAAGTCAAAAAACAAAGTCTTATTGGTCACGTTCTTTGACATAAAGGGAATTGTGCATGATGAATATCTAGAGGAAGGTCAAACAATCAATAAGGAGTCTTATTTAAACATTATGAGACGTGTATGTGAATTGCTTTTTGGAACTCCACATATCACTTCTTTTCAGACGAATTGATTCATCTGAAAAGAAGTGAAATGTGGAGTTCCAAAAATAGGATTATCCATCATGATAATGCACCACCACACACCTCTACACCTGTACTGACTTATTTGGCTAAACACGGCATCCAAATACTTCAACACACACACACAACCTCCCTATTCCCCAGACCTAGCTCCAAATGATTTTTTTCTCTTTCCAAAACTCAAAATGGTTCTAAAAGGAAGGATATTTGACACTAGAGAGTCCATCATAGCGGATTTGAAAAAGGTCTTAAAGAACTTCCCGAAAGATGCCTTTTCTAAATGTTTTAAATCATGGGAGAAGAGATAGAAATTATGTATAGATGCGGGAGGGAACTATTTTGAAAAATACTAATAATTTTTTTTTAATCATTCTATTTTTCTTTATTTTTGACCAGTCTCATTATTTATTGGACACACCTTGTATATTGTTACATCATGATTAATGGCGTATTTCTTATATTAGTTTTAATATATTTGAAATTTAAATTATATATTTATTTATTTTTATATAAAATATTCTATGATATTTATTTAAAACAGATTATTAATTTATCATCATTTGTATTTAGGTACACTGTGACTTCACTGCTCTCTTTGATGTGAGAAAATAAAAAAAGGATTCTGGTGGCTACTTAAAGAAGACTTATCTCGTTATTCCCTTTTATAAATTTGTAGGATGGTTGAAACACGCTCTGGTAAGATGCAAGACCCAGCACAGGAGAGAATCCAGGCGGAAGAGTCTGCCAAGCCGCAACCTGGTGTAACAATTGGTAGAGATGCTAGTTCCGACCCAGTTGTCCTGAATCCCAACATCGACATCCCCAAGTATGATGGAACGGAAGACCCTCGCCCATGGATTGAATCTCTTGAAGAAATTGGCTTCTTGTACCATTGGGCAGACTACATTATCTCTCGTTATGCCGCCATGAACATGACGGGAAGCGCTAAAACCTGGTTGAATTTACACAAAGCTAGTTTCACGAGCTGGGAAAATATTAAAATCCGCCTCATTCAGGATTTTTCTTTGGACGCGAATAAAGAAGAACTTAGAATGAAGCTCAACAGAATGCAACACTGGAATGAACCAGCAATCAGGTTCGCGGAAGACATTCTAGTGTTGTGCAACAAGGTTGACTCCGCAATGGTAGAAGAAACAAAAATTGAACATGTTATTGGAGGACTGAAAAAAGAGTACTCATTCGCGCTCTACCTGAACCCTCCTAAAACGACCGATGACCTTCTTGTCGTGTGCAAGAAAATTGATTCTTTTGAAAAGAAGTATCGGGAACGTGTGGAGAAATCCAGAAACCTATATAACGGTCCACGCTATTCTAGACCCCAACAACAATCGAGGTACGTGCCGCCGACTGCCGCACGAAACTACCAGACCACTTCCAGGCCCCAAGCCCCTGTTTCCAATAATTACAAGAACGACTCCCATCCTACCCCCAGACAGTATCGAAACAACTTTCCCCAGCCCTCTACCCCTAGACGTCCTTATAATCCTAACTTTGTGCCGAAACCAAACCTTCAGAGAAACACTTACAATAAAAGCCAAGAAGTGAGCAAAAATAGGACGGAAGATGGAAGACCAATCTGCTTTAAATGTAACAAGCCAGGGCACGTGGCCCGTTATTGTAGGGTCAAGTTTATAAGAATCCTAGAAGAGGATCCAGCAGATACCCAAGAGAAGGTCGAAGAAAAATGCCAAATGAATGAAATATCAGAGAAATCAGGACCTCGGCTTTATGCTGATGTATGTCATAGCACACAGACAAATATTCCTACCCGGAATAGATATTCCGTGTTGGAAGATTTAAACTAATCGTCGCGCCTGAATCTGTCAATCAAAGCAAGTCGACCATAAACGGAATCAAGAAGTTGGACCCTAAATACAAATTAAAAATTAATGTGGACAAGATAGGGACTTTTGAAGCTTTGGTTGATACAGGTGCTGACCTCTCAGTGGTCGACCTCAGAACGGCCCTCGATACAGGCCATGGTATAAGTAAACTCGCAAAAATTTGTGCAGGACCCGATGGAAAAAAATTGGACATGGTAGGAAGTATATTTTTAAATATAAAAATTGATGACGAAACATTATCACACAACTTTGTGATATTGAAAACGCATTTACGGACATTGATTCTTGGGAGAGATTTCCTTAAGAAAATGAACGCAAAAATAGATTGTAAGCAAGAAACTATAAAATATGATTTGACGAATAATCATGACGAAATCAATTTTGAAATGTTGAAAATAAAGAGTGCCAAGGATTCCATTGTACCGGAATGTTCCATGAAATTGATCAAGGCATTGGTAGAAACAGAGGATGGAGAATATATTATCGAGGAGAGCAGCAAAATGTTTCAAACAAATGGACTTCGTCTAGCAAGAAGCTTGATTAATGTTATAAATAGGGAAACACACATCTGGATAACTAATCCGTATCCTCGACCGTTAAAAATAATGAAAAACCAAACATTGGCTTTTGGAAGTAGTCCAGCGAAAATAAATGTGAGTCGAGAAAGAGAGGTAGAAAAGAACGAAGAACCTAGATTCCAAATAAACGAAAATCTTTCACCAAAGGAACAGAAGGAGTTAAAACAAGTTTTAGAAAGGTATGGAGATCTTTTTTCATCGAGATTAGGGAGAACCAATTTGGCAAAACATCGGATAGACACAGAAGACGCGAAGCCAATTAAACACAAGCCTTACCGGGTAAGTGCTAAAGAACGAGATATTATAAAAGAGCAAATTGACGAGATGCTTACAGAAGGCATAATTAGGCCATCTTCTAGCCCCTGGTCTTTTCCAGTAATATTGGTCAAGAAGCGAGATGGTAAATACAGATTTTGTGTGGACTACAGAAAACTGAATAATGTGACAGTAAAAGATGTCTATCCGATCCCTAGAATAGACGAAGTTATGGATACTCTCCAAGGATCTACACACTTCTCAGCAATAGACCTCAGATCTGGATATTGGCAAGTTGAAGTCGAAGAAAGAGACAAAGAGAAAACAGCTTTCACTACAGCGCATGGTTTATATGAATTCAACGTGATGCCTTTTGGACTTTGTAACGCGCCTGCTACCTTTGAGAGAAATATGGAGAATATGCTTGGAAATCTGAGATGGCAAATTTGTTTGTGTTATCTGGATGATGTTATCATATATAGCCCGGATTTTCCAACGCACCTCAAAAGACTTGAAGCTGTTTTTAGATGTTTTCGTGAATCTAATTTAAGGTTAAACGACAAAAAATGCCGATTTGCTTTTGAAGAATTGGAGATTCTCGGCTATATAACGAGCAAACATGGTATAAAACCCGCGGAACATAACATCAAAGCTGTCAGAAATTTTCCTCGACCCAAAAAGGTCAAAGAAGTACAATCCTTTTTGGGAATGTGTTCATATTATAGAAAATTTATCAAAGACTTTTCAAAAATTGCTGACCCTTTGACCAACCTTATAAAAAAAAGTGTATCATTTACCTGGACAGAAAGACAAGAGGAAGCGTTTCAAACCCTAAAAACAGCACTATTAAGTCCACCAATTTTAGGTCACTTCAATCCAAATGCACCTACTTATGTTCATACTGATGCGTCCAACATCGGCATAGGTGCAACACTTGTCCAAGACATCGGTGGTGAAGAGAAGGTGATCTCATATTTGAGTCGTACCCTAAGTAAAGCGGAGCAAAATTATTCAACCACTGAAAAAGAATGTCTGGCCGTTGTCTGGTCAATGTCAAAATTACGACCCTACCTTTATGGAAGACACTTTAAAATAGTAACAGACCATCACGCCTTATGCTGGCTCAAAAACTTGAAGGATCCAACAGGTCGATTGGCAAGATGGGCATTGAAAATTCAAGAATATGACTTCGATATAATACATAAATCGGGAAAGAAGCATCTGGACGCCGATGGCTTATCTAGGGGGCCCTTACCAGAAACTGATTGGGATGAGGATTTTGAAAGGCTATTTTTAAATCAAATAACAGACGAAGAGGATAAATTTATCGAAAGTGTTAAGAAAAACCTTAATGGAAGCAGGCGATCAATTGCGCAAAACTTTAAAGAAGAAGATGGATGCCTCTTTAAGAAAAACCCGAACCCTGAAGGCAGGGCGTGGTTGCTTGTGGTTCCAGAGAATAAAAAGAGAGAAATTATGAAAGAATATCACAATCATATGTCGAATGGCCATCTGGGCGTCGCCAGAACCATGTACCGAATAAAGAGTAAATACTTTTGGCCATCCATGCTAAAGGATGTCTCAGAATTCGTTAGGACGTGTCACCTTTGCCAAAGTAGGAAAGGCTCAAACCAATTACCTTCTGGACTACTACAGCCCATCCCCCCAGCCAACTTTCCTTTCGAAAGAATTGGAATTGACTTTGTTGGTCCACTACCATCTACGAAAAACAGGAAAAAATGGATAATCGTGCTGTCGGACTACTACACTAGATATGCAGAAACAAGAGCAGTCTCGGAAGCAACAGTGAAAGAAGTTTCTAAATTTCTAGTAGAGGATATTTTTCTTCGGCACGGAGCCCCACAATATCTTATTAGTGACAGAGGCTCTCAATTTACCAGTAATTTAATGAAAGAGGTGATGAAAACGTGCAAGATTAAACATTGCTTCACAACGAGCTATCATCCCCAGACTAATGGATTGACAGAGCGGTTAAATAGAACATTGATCAATATGCTCAGTATGTATGTGAACACTGATCAGAAAAATTGGGACGAAATACTCCCATTCATCACTCACGCTTACAATACTACAATTCAGGAAACCACAGGATATTCTCCCTTTTTCCTGATGTTTGGAAGAGAACCCACGTCTCTTTTGGACGACAGGAATATCTCGGTGGACATTGACAAAGATGATTATGATGAATACATAAAACATCACTTAGACAAAATAAACAGAACAAGAAAATTAGTTATTAACAACACAATAAAGACTCAAGAAAGAATGAAAAAGAACTATGACAAGAAACACATGGAAAGAAGCTACGAACCAGGAGAATTAGTAGCAGTTTGGACACCAATTAGGAAAATAGGAAAGTGTGAGAAACTACTGAGAAAATATTTTGGCCCATATAGAATATTAAAGAAGCTGTCCAACGTAAATTACTTAATTGAACCAAAAGATAATCCTGGCCAAGACCCATTGATTGTCCATGTCTCAAGAATCAAACCCTATTTTGAAAGAATGGATGAGGTCAATCACGAGGACGTGACGACCTCTGGAGAGGGGGAAGTGTTACATCATGATTAATGGCGTATTTCTTATATTAGTTTTAATATATTTGAAATTTAAATTATATATTTATTTATTTTTATATAAAATATTCTATGATATTTATTTAAAACAGATTATTAATTTATCATCATTTGTATTTAGGTACACTGTGACTTCACTGCTCTCTTTGATGTGAGAAAATAAAAAAAGGATTCTGGTGGCTACTTAAAGAAGACTTATCTCGTTATTCCCTTTTATAAATTTGTAGGATGGTTGAAACACGCTCTGGTAAGATGCAAGACCCAGCACAGGAGAGAATCCAGGCGGAAGAGTCTGCCAAGCCGCAACCTGGTGTAACAATATATATTAAACTCCTCCCTATTTTAACCTTATATATAGTTTTTTAAACCCTTTTTAAAAATCTTATATATGTGCGTGATCCTATTTAAGTATATTTTTTCTTTGTTTTTAATAAATATATCTGATGTACATTGAAAGTTTATTTTTTTAGAATAAAATATTCTTAGACAAAAAGGATTGGCTAATTTCCTCCTCAACATTTATTGCTAGCTGTACAGCTTTGGTTCTCTACATGTGCCATAGATGAATAAATTTGTGGTCTGCTTTTCTGCAGCCACTGACGCCCCAATATTTGGACATGTAGATATATTTTTAAGGACAACAGCAAAGAAAAACCTATAAATCATCACGATATCAACAAACACAAAAATTCTTCTCCCCTCTTAGGAAAACTGTACTCATGACCCACTGCATAATTACCTGTCTCACTAATGCCATTCAGGGAAAGTTTGGCCTGTCATTTGTAAGAAACCTCATTTTTAAATCTCTGGTGGTCCTGGCCTGGCGCAGTTGCGTTTTTCTGGATAAGTCATCCAACAGCTCTTGAGGCTGCAGTACCTCTTCGCGCGTCGCAAAGTAGAGGTGGCCCTTGCACTCCCAATATTTCAGCAATTTCCCTAACTATTAGCCCTAACTGGTAACATTTAATGTCATAATACTTTTGTCATATCCTCGATGGCGTATAAGAATTAGAAAAGGCCAGTAGGTAACATAAATGATAAGAATTTTTTATTTGGAATAAATATATGTCGCAATATCGTTGCGGAATTTTTTGTTGTTGGTTGAGAATGGTGTAGATTGTTGAAAGCGCAGTCGTTTGAGTGGAAAGTGAAGCATACAGGGGGAATAACCAGGACACGTGATGGGGTTTGAAAATAAAAGGCAACTAGTCGGAGGAAAGAAAGGCTTGAGAAGGCGGAGCGGTTTTGGTTATTGGCTATCTATTCACATTGCGGTAAGATTGACTTATCTGAAAAGGATGAACGGGAGGGATCTAAGTGATGATTACTCGATGGTGTCCAGCCGATGACTATAGGTCCTAACTCGGTGGGATGCAAGTGAAGACTCTAGGTGCTATCTCTGTGGGATCGAAGTGAAGACTCTAGGTGCTATCTCGGTGGGATCGAAGTGAAACTCCAGGTGCTATCTCGGTGGGATCGGGATCGAAGTGAAGACTGACAATTCTTGGTTCTCGATTTAACACGAGAACCCTTCTTACTTCTCATTGGTTGAAAGGTGTGACGTGTAGGTTCCCTATTGGTTCTCCACTAAATGAATTACTCTCTGATTGGTCTACGTTACGTCTTTGTCTTTAGACGTGTTCCAGCTTGACCCGGAAGTGATAGTTTGTTGAACTCGAACTTTTATGAGTTCCGCGATAATTAAACTGGTAATAACTTTACTAATGATTGTGCTAACTCTTAAGCCTTCTTCCTAGGCCTTTCTTCTAGGCCTATCTGTCCTCCAATGTTACCTTGTTCTTTATTGAAACAAATCATACATTTTCATACATATTGGATTGACTATTGGCATCTATGTTTGTACAAATTATGACATATATGTGTGATGATGATGATAATAATAAAGAACTTTATGATGACAACAATGATCTTTTGCCAGGATGGTAATACGCAACAACCATCGCTAGTTATTTCAATTTAAACAATTTAAAAATATTTTTTAAACATTCTATTATATCATTTTGTGTTAGCTCAGTTATTATAGTGTCGAAATATGTTATACTTTCGAATAATATATATTCTATTTCAATGCATTTAAAAGGATTTATCGATCATATTAAATTACTGATAAACTGACAAAAACACACCAAGGCAACACACACAAAAACAATATACGATTTTATAAACGCTTAAATAAAAATAATGAAGAATTTCATTCAAACCATATGTAAACATACTCATATCTAGAAATTTAGATAATGAACAAAAGTTCCATTTTATTTGAGGTCTATAACTTTCCATATCACAACATAGTATTGAAGATAAACCCTAAAGTGGATCAAGAAAATAAAAAAAAATGAAGTAATAATATGACATTTGATCTTTAATCCAAGGTTTCTTTATAAACTCAACATATGAGAATCTAACATTTTAGTAAAGGATATTGTGGCTGTGTGTGTGTGTGACTCGACTATCACCTTTACAACTTTGAATTCCTGTAGTGAGGTTACTACTTACAAGCACAAAGAAAACATCAAGATATGCATTTATATATATATATATATTTATACTTATTTATTTAATAAACATCCTGGAATGAAGAAATGAGCTACTCAAATTATTAAACTTGTATATAAAATTTCTAAATACATATATATACATATACCTTGATGTTTGTTTACATATATATAAATAAACCAAAAGGGCCTCAAATAAAAAAAAGGGAAGGAAGAAAGACAATTAATAATATGTAAATTATGGATGTTTTATTTGAATCCAATGATATATTTTTGCACACAATTATAATACACTAGCCGAATGACCGGGCAACGCCTGTGTTTTACCCGATTGAATGTTTTTATTCAAATACTATTTGTTACAATTATAAATTGGCGCCTTAAATAAATGCATATCCTAATCCTAATCAATCAGTCATAGGCCGCCTCTGTCACGGATGGCCGGCGCCCTCCTATTGGACGGCTACGATCACGTGTCATCGTTGGCGCGTAGGTGACTTTGAGTGACGTAATGCCCCCCCCCCTGCCGGCGGCGCGCGCCTGTTGGCTGCCGGCGAGCACGTGACCTCCCTGTGCGCGCGCATCCGTGACAGAGGCGGCCGGCCAATGACTGACTGATCAGGAAAGACTCTCGTGACTATATATATACTAGCCGAATGACCCGGGCAACGCCCGTGTTTTACCCGACTGTAGATGTTACAACAGTGATCCTTAGGTCGCTGGTTCAAATCCGGCTCGAGGGAGCCGGCGAGCACGTGACCTCCCTGTGCGCGCGCATCCATGACAGAGGCGGCCGGCCGATGAGGAAAGACGGTCGTGACTATATATATTAATACATTTGTGCAGAAATAGGATTAGTTGACTTTATAAGGTGAACTTATTCATACAGTTTGTATTCCTCGATAGCTAAGTTGGCAGAGCGGAGGACTGTAGATGTTACAACGGTGATCCTTAGGTCGCTGGTTCAAATCCGGCTCGAGGGAGTTTTTTTTTTAAATTTTTATTGGCTGCCGGCGTGAACGTGACCTCCCTGTGCGCGCGCATCCGTGACAGAGGCGGCTGGCCGATGAGGAAAGACGGTCGTGACTATATATATTAATAATATAATATAATCCTTATATATAGTCATGACCGTCTTTCCTCATCGGCCTCTGTCACGGATGCGCGCGCACAGGGAGGTCACGTGCTCGCCGGCTCCCTCGAGCCGGATTTGAACCAGCGACCTAAGGATCACCTTGTAACATTGTTAAAAGTCGTGGCAGAGAATATGTAAATATCTTTTTGAGTGTATGACTTGGAATGTAAATTTCTTTTAAATGAATTATTATTATGTCAAATATACAGTCGAACTTGGATAATTCGAACCCCAAGGGACCATAAGAAAATTCGAATTATCCAAAAATTCGAATTAAAGATGTTAAATTATTTATATAGGAAATTCTAGGGACCAAGATAAATATTCGAATTAAAGAGGTTTTCGAATTAAAGAAGTTCGAATTATCCAAGTTCTACTGTATTTTGAATGGATTATTATTATGTAAATTTCCCTTTTGTATATAACTGAGCCGTGTTGTTGAAATAAAGAGTTTCTTAGTAGAGCGAGAGCTTCACGTGTGTAGTCGCTGGGTTTTGTCTTCGTTATTTTCTTTCTCGCTTGATCACCCGAAGCAGTCCAAATAATATCAAGACTTTGGGTAAAAGTCTTACTTGTTAAGAGGAGGTTTCTTCAATCTGACCTCGCGTACCTTAACATTTAATGGCGTCCCCGGGTGGGCTGCGTGGGCTGGTCAAGTAGAGAAGACGGGAAGACCTGGTGGCGCTGTCTCCCGAGGAACAGAAGGCGGGAAGACCTGTAGGCGCTGTCTCCCGAGGAACAGAAGGCGGGAAGACCTGTAGGCGCTGTCTCCCGAGGAACAGAAGGCGGGAAGACCTGTAGGCGCTGTCTCCCGAGGAACAGAAGGCGGGAAGACCTGTAGGCGCTGTCTCCCGAGGAACAGAAGGCGGGAAGACCTGTAGGCGCTGTCTCCCGAGTAACAGCAGCTCAAGGCAAAGAAGCTAAAGAAGCTCAAAGGCAAAGAAGCTAAGGAAGCTCAAGGCAAGGAAGCTAAAGAAGCTCAAAGGCAAAGAAGCTAAAGAAGCTCAAAGGCAAAGAAGCTAAGGAAGCTCAAGGCAAAGAAGCTAAAGAAGCTCAAAGGCAAAGAAGCTAAAGAAGCTCAAAGGCAAAGAGGCTAAAGAAGCTCAAGGCAAAGAAGCTAAAGAAGCTCAAAGGCAAAGAAGCTAAAGAAGCTCAAGGCAAAGAAGCTAAAGAAGCTCAAAGGCAAAGAAGCTAAGGAAGCTCAAGGCAAAGAAGCTAAAGAAGCTCAAAGGCAAAGAAGCTAAAGAAGCTCAAAGGCAAAGAAGCTAGGGAAGCTCAAGGCAAAGAAGCTCAAGAAGCCCTTTGTTAAAGGTTTAAAGGAGCTCAAGAAGCCCTTTGTTAAAGGTTTAAAGGAGCTCGAGAAGCTCTTTGTTGGAGGTTTAGGGGAGCTCAAGAAGCCCTTTGTTAAAGGTTTAAAGGAGCTCAAGAAGCCCTTTGTTAAAGGTTTAAAGGAGCTCAAGAAGCCCTTTGTTAAAGGTTTAAAGGAGCTCAAGAAGCCCTTTGTTAAAGGTTTAAAGGAGCTCGAGAAGCCCTTTGTTAAAGGTTTAAAGGAGCTCAAGAAGCCCTTTGTTAAAGGTTTAAAGGAGCTCAAGAGGCTCTTTGTTAAAGGTTTAAAGGAGCTCAAGAATCCCTTTGTTAAAGGTTTAAAGGAGCTCGAGAAGCCCTTTGTTAAAGGTTTAAAGGAGCTCAAGAAGCCCTTTGTTAAAGGTTTAAAGGAGCTCAAGAAGCCCTTTGTTAAAGGTTTAAAGGAGCTCAAGAAGCCCTTTGTTAGAGGTTTAAAGGAGCTCAAGAGGCCCTTTGTTAAAGGTTTAAAGGAGCTCAAGAAGCCCTTTGTTAAAGGTTTAAAGGAGCTCAAGAAGCCCTTTGTTAAAGGTTAAAAGGAGCTCAAGGGAAGAGAGAAGCTCAAGTAGACAAAGAGGTTGAAGAAGCTCAAGTAAGGTAAGAGGATACCTACAGGGTGAAAGGCTACCTACAAGGTAAAAAGGATACCTACAAGGTGAAAGGATAACTACAAGGTATGATGGAGGAAGTTAGCAGAAGGCGTAGAAAGGCGATAAGAGGCGTTTTTACCGAGGTGGTAAATGATATGAATACAGAGTTAAGGGATCCTCTTATTGATAAAAGTGGCATATATGCCAAATTTGATAGATTAGAATCTCTCTATTTGGAGCTGGTGGCATTGAATGAACGATGCCAGGCAATTTTATTGGCCAAAGATGAGGCTACTGACGATGAAATTGATCAAGAATTTGAGGATTGTGAAGTCTACATCACGGAAAGATATTATTTGAAGGCTAGAATTCGCGTAATGCGTGAGCAGGATAGGGATGCTCAGGTCAAGACTTCTCAAATTCCACCAGGGGCGTCTAGTGCCTCTCCGAATTCAGAAACCGATAATCAGAAAGTTATCAAACTTCAGACTACTTCTACGTCTCTATCGAAAAGCCCGGAAGAGTCCATGAAAAATGAAATTGAAGGCGTAGAAAAAGAGGATTCTGTAAAAACTGCTAGAGCTACGGATGTGAAGCCTGCTCTAGCTAAAGCTAGAATGCTAAAGGAAGCTTGTTCAGCTCCCTCTATAATAGATATTGAATATGAGGGCAAAAAAGGTGCTGTGAATACTATTAAAGAAAAGTAATTGAACGAGGCAGTTAAATGCAATGAAGTGAAGGATTCTGAAACTGCAGTTGATAGCTATGTAGGTGTGAAGGAAGCTGAGGCTAAAGACAAAGCAAATGAAGCGGAAGCAAAACCTGATAAAGTGAATTCTAAAGACGGAGATCAAGTAAAAGAATCTGAAGCAGGAGATCAAGGCGACGGAAAAAAGGAATTTGAAGCGAATCCTAAGGACGAAGGAATAAAGGATTCTGAAGATGAGCCTAAGGGCGACGGAGTAAGGGATTTTGAAGATGAGCCTAAGGGCGACGGAGTAAAGGATTCTAAAGATGAGCCTAAGGGCGACGGAGTAAATGATCCTGAAGCAAGACCAACTGAAGATACGGAATCTAAAATAAAGAATAAGGGAGATCTACAAAAATTTAAGGGCAACCCAGGGGATTGGCTCTCAAGGTGGGGGCAATTTGGTAGAAATAATGCCAATGAAAAATATGAAGAGGCAAATTTAAAGGATAAGGAAGATTCTGAAGTGAAGCCTAAGGGCGACGGAGTAAAGGATTCTGAGACTGCAATTAAAGGTTATAAACCGGTGAGCAATTCTAGAGCAGTAGCTGAGGGTACTGATTCAAAGGTGGAAGAAGAAAAGCTAGATGTAGAACAAGGTACTAATTCAGCGGTGGAAGAAAAGATAGATGCAGAACAGGGCACTGATTCAAGGGTGGAAGAAAACCCAGATGCAGAACAAGGTACTGAATCAAGGATGGAGGAAGGGATTATTGATACAAAGGATTGGTTGAATGATGGGTTCATCGAAGGAGTTGATGAAATTCCACCTGAGGGAAAAGGATACTGGTTTCCTGATCGCCCTGTATTTGGGTGTGAGTCCGAAACGACGCCTATACGGCCAGTATGTGACGGCGCGTCCTGTCGAGGACGCAGCGGACTATCCTTGAGGCGATATTTAAAAAAGATACCCAATCTACTGAGGAGAATCCCGGAAATAGGGATAAAACTTCGGAAAAATAAGTACGGAGTTTTGGCCGACGTGAGGAGATATTTCCAGGTGATGGCCATCAGGGAAAATGATTGGGACTACCTCTGATTTCTTTGGAAGAGGAAGATAAACGCTTATGGGGCAACCTCCGGTGGTGTGCATGGAGAGGGTGCCGCAGTGTGCCGAGGAGAGGATGGTTTTCCTGGATGAGAGCCTGGGCTCCCTGCAACGGTGTCCCACCTGCCTGGATCCCCCCATCACGGTGGAACGGATTTTTTTTCTTTTTACAAAAAAGAAAGGTGGGGGTGTGTTAAAAGTCGTGGCATAGAATATGTAAATATCTTTTTGAGTGTATGACTTGGAATGTAAATTTCTTTTAAATGAATTATTATTATGTCAAATATATTTTGAATGGATTATTATTATGTAAATTTCCCTTTTGTATATAACTGAGCCGTGTTGTTGAAATAAAGAGTTTCTTAGTAGAGCGAGAGCTTCACGTGTGTAGTCGCTGGGTTTTGTCTTCGTTATTTTCTTTCTCGCTTGATCACCCGAAGCAGTCCAAATAATATCAAGACTTTGGGTAAAAGTCTTACTTGTTAAGAGGAGGTTTCTTCAATCTGACCTCGCGTACCTTAACAAACATCTACAGTCGGGAACACGGGCCCGGGTCATTCGGCTAGTATAATATATGTATGAGTACATTTTGTGTAGAAATAGGATTAATTTATAAAACTATTTTAGAGGCGTAATATTCTTTTTACAGCGGGAGGGTTCACCACTGATGAGCCAGGCCCTCCCTTTAATTTTTCCATCGCAGTAAGGACAGTAGAAATTGTTTTATTTTAAAAAGAATATTACGCCTCTAAAATAGTTTTATAATTTGATAACAGATGGCGCTCTAGTACATCGTAGAAAAAGGATTAGTTGACTTTATAAGGTAAACTTATTCATACAGTTTGTATCCCTCGATAGCTCAGTTGGCAGAGCGGAGGACTGTAGATGTTACAACGGTGATCCTTAGGTCGCTGGTTCAAATCCGGCTCGAGGGAGTTTTTTTTAATTTTTTATTGGCTGCCGGCGAGCACGTGACCTCCCTGTGCGCGCGCATCCGTGACAGAGGCCGATGAGGAAAGACGGTCGTGACTATATCTCTATATACACTTCGTGACATTGAAAATGGAACACCAAGAAATAGTGGCCAGAAAATTATGCAAATTTCAGGGTAGACGCGCCTAACCGAGTTATGCAAATGATGTAAAATGCGCAGCTCTCGTGCGCACATGGAGTAAGATATAAGGGAAGGAACTTGCAGAAAGGACAGTATTCGTGTCGTTATTTCTTCAAGGAAAATCATTGTAGAAATTTTGTTCTTGTGTCAAAAGACACGTGTAATAACAGAGAATGCCAGGTCATCGTAAACGGAGGCAGTTCAAGCAGACAGACGCTTTAACGAGGGGCATGGTGATCGGACTGAAAAGGGCAGGTTGGTCCATACGTCAAATCGCAGCTGATACACACCTTGGTGCGTCCACGGTGCACCGACTGTGGAGAAGATGGTTGGAACAAGGAAATGTGGCAATTTATAGGAATGTCGGTGCAACCAGAGTGACGTCAGCACTTGTGGATCGGCGTATCCTTCGACAAGCAGTGGCGGCCCCACAAGCCACTTGTACCGCCATCCTGCAACATGTGCAAGACACCCTAGATCATTCCATCTCGACCAGAACCATTTCCCGTCGATTGGTTGCTAATGGCTTGCACTCATGCCGTCCGCTAAGAAGACTGCCATTGACCCCACCAAATAGGCGCCAACGTTTGGAATGGTGCCGGGCTAGATCGACTTGGATGACGGAATGGCACAGGGTCGTGTTCTCAGATGAGTCGCGTTTCTGCTTGTCCAGTGATAGTCTCCGTGTACGCGTGTGGCGTCGACGTGGAGAAAGGTCCAATCCGGCAGCAATTGTGGAACGCCCCACCGTGCGACAACGTGGAATCATGGTTTGGGGCGCAATCGCGTATGATTCCAGGTCACCTTTACGTCGTATTCAGGGCACTATGACGGCCCAACGATACGTTGATGATGTGCTGCGACCGGTGACACTCCCCTACCTTCAGGGGGTACCCAATGCCCTTTATCAGCAGGATAACGCCCGACCGCACACTGCTCGCATTAGCCAACAAGCTCTGCAAGATGTACAGATGCTTCCCTGGCCACCGTACTCTACTGATCTCTCACCAATCGAGCACGTTTGGGACATCATTGGACGCCGTTTGCATGCCTTGCCACAGCCGCGTTCAGAAGACGAACTGTGGCAAATGGTTGAGAGGGAATGGAGAGCCATCCCTCAGGACGCCATCCGTACTCTGATTGACTCTCTACCTAGACGTGTTGCTGCGTGCATCGCCGTCCGCGGTGGTCCTACTTGCTACTAAGCCGACGCCGTTCTCGCTCTGTATTATGACTATCATTTTGAAATAAAGATCACTTATTGTTCGTCCCTGTCTCTCTCTGTCTGCCGAGTTTCATCACTTTCTGACCACTATTTCTTGGTGTTCCATTTTCAATGTCACGCAGTGTATATAAAAGTCAATTTCTGTCTGTCTGTCTGTTTCGCGATAAACTCAAAAACTACTGAACCAATTGGTACCAAATTTTGTATGTCGCTTTTTATAAACCCGAGGAAAATTTTCGGTTACATTTTGCTTAGTATTTTTGGCTATTTCTTTTTTCCATTTGAAGAACTTTTTTTTACGCGGAGTAAATACGATTCTTACGCGAGGGAAAGTAACAACACGAGGCCAATTAAGCGACCAATGAGCGTTCTGCATTTCTTTTCAAGTTGCTTGCGTACTTTTTTAAAATATCTTTTTATAAGAGTGTCACTTTTTTTTTACAAAAGTATTGAGAGAGAAATTTATATTACTAAGTTTAGGTAAGTTCAAACTATTTCACACAATTAAAAAAAAACTTTACAAAATTAGCGTTACTGTATGTAAACAATGGCTTTCTTATTTTTTATTAAATTTTGTTCTGGCCTTTGTTTTTTTTTTTACAGTCAATATGATAATTCTTAAAATTAAACAAACAATAGTCAATATGCAAAAAATACAGTAGTGAAAATTTAATATGAATTACTGTCTCATTTAACAGCCAAAACATGTGTTTGTCTATAATCCATATACCCTTTGGTTTTTATCAGCCTAAAATATTAACATGGCTATTTTGGCATTATTTTTTTTTTCAGACATGTTGATAGGGCACTACAATTTACAAAATTATGGTTAGTAAACAATGCAGATTTGACAATATTTACAAACTTTTATTACTGTATATAAACAATGAGCTTATGTTTTTTAATTGTTGTAATGGCCTTTGTTTTGTTATTCTTTTTTAAAAATCATGTTTCATTGATAGTTTAAAATTTAGTCTGTTGTTATCATTTATTTTATTCGCTTGCCATTTCTGTATATTTTGTTTGTGGTAGTTCTATTATGCTGCTTTCTTTTTGTCTACGCAGATATTAGGCTAGGGAAAAAAAATAGTTGAGCATTCTAAAGATTGACCTGTTTGACATGTTTTGCCATTAGTTTTTTTAGCCTTATTTTTTTTCTGCTGAAATGTTGAGAGAGAAATTTGTTTTAGTTACCAAGTTATGGTTAGTGAACAATGTAGTTTTGATATTTACAAACTTAAAAATTTCTACTAGATAATCAGTTTTGTTCTGTAACTTATTATGATACTTTGGATTTGTTTTGGGTCTGCACTGTTTTCCTCAAAAGCTTTTTTTTTTATATATATACAAAAATATTTTTGGTACTGATTGTGCTATTTCTGTTTTTTTTAGGACATATTTTCAAATTGAATCATCCCATTTGATATGCCTCGGAAAAGATCTGCAATTGGAGTAAGAACTCCTGCAGCTCAACGCATGGCTGCCCGAGCTGCTAGAGGCCAAAGTAGCCGCACATTGGAGAATCCCCAACAGTCTCAAGCCCGACTTCAAGGTCAGTCCCTCAAAATTGCTGGCATTGACTTGGAGCAACCCTGTTTCTCGCATGGGCAATTGTATGTTGCCTGCTCTAGAGTTGGCTCAGGAAGAAATCTTTGTTTTGGCTCCAGAAAATAAGACTTCAAATTTTGTGTATTCTTCTGTGTTGTCATGAATAATTTTTTTTTAAATGCTATTTTAGTCTTTTTTTGTTGTTGTTGTTTGAGTGGTATATTATTTTCATAATTCTTTCTATATACGTATATATTTGATGACAAAATATTGATGCACCCCGCCTTTGCAATGGTACCCGTCTCTGTGTTAAAAGATTGTGGCCTCATGTGGTAGAGGCAACCATTTTGACTGGTTGTTTTCAAAATGAAGAGGTTTTTATTCCCCGGATTCCTCTGATTCATGATGACAAACATTCTCCTTTGCATTTTAAAAGATTGCAGTTCCCCATTCGAGTTTCTTTTGCCATGTCGATTAACAAGGCTCAAGGTCAGTCCCTCAAAATTGCTGGCATTGACTTGGAGCAACCCTGTTTCTCGCATGGGCAATTGTATGTTGCCTGCTCTAGAGTTGGCTCAGGAAGAAATCTTTATGTTTTGGCTCCAGAAAATAAGACTTCAAATTTTGTGTATTCTTCTGTGTTGTCATAATTTTTTTTTATGCTATTTTAGTCTTTTTTTTTGTTGTTTGAGTGGTATATTATTTTCATAATTCTTTCTATATACGTATATATTTGTATATACAGTCTACTCTCGTTATAACGCCACTCGATATAACGCCACCCTCGCCTTACGCCGCTTTTTCGTTTTGTCCCAATCGACATCAATGTATTTTTCTCGATATAACGCCACTCCCTCGCTGTTCGCCTTCCGCCGCTGATTTTTCGTATCCCAAGTAGCAAAAACCACTCGTTATAGCGCCGCTCAGAACGTCCCTCACCCCCCGCTCCCCCTTTCCTGTCTGCATTTTTTACGCCAACGGCGCCGGACTTTGTTTGCTATTGACACAACAGATAACAGATTGTGTGAACAGCCAGCAGACCCTTTTCCTGCTTGTGCCTGGGACATACACAGTCGCTTCATCCTTTGCTAACGTCAACACAACAACTTTATTGTCGTATCATGAGTTCCCAAAAGCGTAAACGTGAGTCGATCACCATTGAAAAGAAGAAGGAGATATGCCAGTTGGCAAGAAATAACCCTACAATGTCGAAGAATGAGATTGGAGAGCGTTTCTCACTTCCACGAACAACTGTCCGTGATATTCTAACTCAGGCTGAGAAGTGGGAAAATTATACTGTTGGTTCTTCAAAGAGACAAAGAGTCGGAAAATTTAGTGACTTGGAAGACGCTCTCTTCAACTGGTTTACTCAAAAGCGTGCCAATAATATTATTATTACTGATGACCTCCTAAGAGAAAAGGCAAAAAAACTTGGCGAGCAGTTGGCCGTACCAGAAAATTTCGCGTACAGCACTGGTTGGCTGCAGCGATTTAAAGGGAGATTCCATATTTCGCATCGACGGCTCTGTGGGGAAGGCGCATCGATTTCTCCAGCTATCATTGAGGAACACCTTACAAATTTGAACAGTATGCTGGTGAACTCCGGATATGACCCAGCCAACATATACAATGCAGACGAAACAGGATTATTTTTTCAGCTCATTCCTGACCGAACACTTGCTCACAAAGATTAAAACTGCCGTGGTGTCAAAAAGATGAAGCAGCGAATCACTGTTCTACTGTGCTGCAACTCTACTGGAACAGACAAGCGGCGATTGCTGATTATTGGAAAATCGGCAAAGCCTCGATGCTTCAGAAACTTTAGTCCACACTTCTACTGCACTTACACATCTAATAGCAAAGCATGGATGACCTCTAGCGTCTTTCAAGAATGGCTACTGCAGTTCAACAAGCAGCTTGTCTCTGAAGGACGTCGTATCCTACTGTTGCTAGATAACGCTACGTCTCACTGCGTCCCTAATGATGGTCTCAGCAACATAAAGATACACTTCCTTCCACCAAATATGACTGCTAGTCTGCAACCACTGGATAGTGGCATCATCAAAAGTTTCAAGGCTCAATATCGCAAGCTTCAACTCCAGAAAATGGTGGAATTGGCGGATGCCCATCTACCCACAGAATTACGTCTGGATTACGCTGTGCGCTATTGTAAAATGGCTTGGGATTCTGTGAGCCCTGATTCCATCAGCAACTGCTGGAATCACACAGGCATTCGCTTCACTTCTACTGCTGCAGTTGAGCCTCTTAATTATGGAAATCTGCTTGATCGCATTCGCGACATCTTCGCTATTACACCAGAGAATTTGATGACTGAAAGGGAGTTTCAACTGGTAGATGATTCCCAGGAGGCGGAAATGAAGCTAACAGATGACAATTTGCTAGTGTCCACTGTTACAGCGAAAGAAGAACTTGGCGAGGATGATGATACAACAGTGACCCAGCGCCTACCATCGTTAAGGGAAGCCAGAACAGCTGCTGAGACAGTTTTGTTGTTTCTTGAGCACTCCAGGAGAGCAACATCTGACGACGTCAATCTATCTGCGGATTTGTTACGCCGTGTCTATGCCATAAGTGAGGGAGAGAAAAGACAAGTTGTGATCACAGACTTCTTCAAGAAAATGTAATTACTTTTTATGAATAAATAATAAATTAATGCTTTATATTTATCATATTAATTAATTAATGCCGGTTTTGCATTCTATATATTGACTTAAAGTATAAGTTGTTATTAGTAATTGTTCTAAATAATTTATTGTATCTTTAAATTTCACATTTTAAACGTGTTCGATACAACGCCACCCTCGCCTTACGCCGCTTTTTTGCAAAATCCGGATGGTGGCGTTATAACGAGAGTAGACTGTATTTGAAAGGTAAAATCTCTAGAATTAGAATATTCAAGGACAGTTGCAGATTATTATGATTTATATTGATATTAGTTTTTTTTAAAATTATTTTTCAGAAAAATATCTACGAATGTTTGACTGGGGTCTGAAAACATTAGATTACAGGCTGCTGGCTAGGCTTGGTCAATCACGGTCACTCTTCTCAAGCAATTTCAATCCTTATCCCTTTTTACCCAAGAGTGTAATAGACCTACAGAGGATATGCACCACTATATATAAGAGTTAACACGCTGGGGCGGGTACCTCGGAGGTTGGGTGGAAAATCTGCCAACTATTTGAACTATGTATTACTTCGGTGTTGCTATTCTATGGCTCTAATACTATTTATTAGTAGTGTTCTTTCAGTATGAAGGAAATTGCACTGGGGGGGGGGGGGGAAATTCCCGGGCGAAGCCGGGTCATTCGTCTAGTATATTAATAAAAGATGATGTTGGCCTAAGTAAATTGTCTAATAAATAAAAAAACTAAACTAACCAGAAAAAAAGAGAAATGTATAAATCTTAACTTCCTATTGATGACTTAAAAAAAGATTTTTTTTTACTTACATTTGCAGTTGTTCCCATTGTGGGGGGGGGGGGGGGCTTTGGCCCAAGGCCCCTGTTGTCCTCTCTTTGACTGCCCTAAGACTGACCTGTAACTAACTGACTTTTTCTCCCAGGGTGACCAAAAATCATCATGACAGAAAAATAAAAAAAATAATAAAATCTTTATCGGGTCACACCCTCTGTGATAAAAAAATTAATAATAATAATATACCTAGGTGAAATATATATAATATATATATATATATGAAAAAAACAATAGAAAAAAATAGAAGATAAGTGGGTCAGGTGTTGATATTAAAAATAAAGAAGGCATCTCCTGACCACGAGCACATGTGCTTTTTAGATGGCAGAGCGCCATCTAGTGGAGCAAAAATAAACTAAACGTTTATTTAGCTTGCTCTGTGATATTTGGCCAACCCAATTTCTTGATAAATCAAGAAAAGTCATCCACGAACGCGTTTCACGCTGTTGGCGCTCGTCAGCGTGGAGTAGACTGTAACCACTGCGACCAAAAAGATTTTTGGTCCCAATGGCTTCCCGAGAAATCAAGAAATGGGTATTTAAGGCCAAAGTTGCGTAAAGACGCTTAACACATGAAAAAAACAATAGAAAAAAATAAAAGTGGGTCAGGTGTTGATATTAAAAATATTTTAAATATATATATGTGGCAATATCGTTGCGGGGTTTCTTGTTGTTCGATTTGAATGGTGAGGATTGGTTGAAACGCAGTCGTTTGAGTGGAAGTTTAAGCATACAGTTAGGAATAATCAGGACACGTGATTGGGTTTGAAAATAAAAGGCAACTGGGTTGGAGGGAAGAAAGCTTGAGAAGAGCTGAGCGATTTGACTTATTAATTAGTTGATCACATGGCGATGATTGGATTTAGATGAAATGAGCGGAGAGAGAGAGATCTCTAGAGTAGATGTTACCTTGTTGGAAGCCCAGGAGCCACTGACTATTCTTGCTTTTTCGATTTAACACCAAGACTCAGTTTCTCTCTGATTGGTCGAGAGATGTCACATGATCTTTTCCTATTGGTTGACCTACTTAAGGTGCTGTCTTCTGATTGGACCGCGGTTCTCTTTGGTGAAAGATATGGCCTGCCTGATAGGAAGTGTCGGTTGCTATTTCGATTTTATTTACTTCCGCGTTATCAAAATACGTCCGGTCTTGGGTCGGAAGTATGGGGTGTCTCTATACTAATATAACTTCTGTGGATACCAGATACGTCCTGCTTTGTCAGGAAGTATTGAGTGCTTCGCGACTAATATAACTTCTGCGGTCACTAGAGACGTCCGGTCTCTGCCCCTGCAATATTGACACAGGGGTGCCCAGAATAATCGTGCCAGCTTTAGGCCTATTTCCTATGTCTTTTGTTACTTTCTTTCCTCCAGTTACCTTATTCTTTTATTAAATCTTTGAAAATCATACATGGTACATACATAGTGGGTCGGGGAGCATACAATTATATACAAATTATGACAGATGCGCCCCCTACATGTGAAGAATTCAAGAAGGGGTTAGCCTGAGAGAATTCTGTAAAGTGAAAAATAATTTTGTGGGAAAATTAGTTGTGGGTATGGAGGGGCTATATACAAACATTGCTGGTGATATAAAAGAAAAATAGAATGGTATTGATGGTATAGGTTGAGTATAATTAATAGAAATCAAAAAATTTTTAATTGTAAGAAATCAATGAATGCTATGGTACATAGTGGGCTAAAAAAAAAGGAAAATGCGCCTAAACGAATTCTACTCGAGATAAGAAATGAATTCGAGGGAGTTCTATTAAGACTTTTGAAATCAAAATAAAAATAATATAAAAATAGTTGAATGAAATCAAAATTGAATGTGTTTGGTTGAAAAAAAAAATTGTTTTGTTGCATGGTGACAAAGACAACTGCTTAGTTACTTTTTTGCTCGAATTTTGAGAAAAGAAATCGAGGAAATTTCATAAGGCGCTTTGAAATCAAAACAAAATAAAATAAGAATAGTTGAATGAAATCAAAATTGAATGTGTTTGGTTGAAAAGAAAAATTGTTTTGTTGTATGGTGATAAGGGAAAATGCCTAGTTACTTTTTTGCTCGAATTTTGGAAAAGAATTCGAGGAAATTTCATAAGGTCTTTTGAAATCAAAATAAAATAAAATAAAAGGTTTTTGAGCGAAATCAAAGTTGAGTGCTTGGTTGAATGAGAAAAAAAAGATAGAGAAAAGAAAGAATGTTTTTGTAAATCAAAATGAAATATAATATCCAATTTTGAAAAAAACCAATGAGTTTTTGTTGATTGGAAACTATGATAACATAACTAAGTGGTAAATATATGATAATTAATGATTAAAATTGATAATAAGTTGAATAAATTGATAAATTGATTAAATATTTACATTTTTAATTGAGAGAAAATAATGAAAATGATTGATATGAAAAATAAGGTGTATTGGTTTGAACCCTTTGGTATCTACATGCCCTGATCTAAATGTATTGATTGCTCCATTTTGCCCTATAAATGTTTTAATTGTTCAATTATGCCCTATAAATTTCATGTCTTTGTGTGTATTGTGAAAAATGTTAGTAGTTTTTGGTGTAAGAAATGTGTGTGTGAATTCTATGTGTTGTCGAGATCCTAAGGTCTGTGGTATTTACGTGTAGATGGAAGGTGTAGCGTTTTTTTTTTTTTTTTTTTTTTTTTTGAAAGTTTGTAAAGTATTTGATCAATTATGATGGGAGTATGAACTCATTTAAATGTGTGTGACGTCTTGTACTTTTTTTTTTTTTTTATTAGATTTCCGAGTGACAGTTGATTTGACTACATTGTAAAAATCGATATGTAGTTCGAATTGGAATCCAAAATTGGTGGCATAGAGGAATCTGTGGCTGGGGAGAGCGGTGACCTAATTTGGATGAGCGGGGCCTTGTAATGAGACGCCGGAAGTGGGACGTGTCGGGGACGCGAGGTTCGATCCTAAAATTATCCTCCCACACTATTTGCATGTAATTGGATCAGGAAGTGGGGGAACTACGTTTCCTGTCCGCCTAATTGCTATTTGCATCTTGTTTTTGGAGTGTGACTTCTCCGACATTGGTTGGTCATTCTTCAATTACTTCTATCTCTTCGGAGTCTTTTTAGATTTTCTGCAAAGATGATTCCTAATGTTTGTCCAAAATTAAAAACTGCCGCTTGTAGTTCGAAGATTTTACGAGCGGGCATGGTATAGATAAACAAGTGATTAATGATTAAAATTGGGATACAGTTGTATGGTAGAACTAACAAACAGAGGATAAAAATCAGATGAAAGATAGGATATTGCCCCATGTTCGTCCATAATTTTGTAACTGGGGACTCTGAAATATTTGCTTGAACCTTATTAATTGTAGAATTTGAATGATTGGTAGGTTCGCAGTTCTCCTGTTTGATATCTTTAGGGAGTGGTGTGAGCTGATTGAGCTGGTTGTCAGGTTTGCAGTTTTTAACATCGGGGAAGAGTGATGCAAATCGTCTTGTTGTAAAAATGGCAGGGTCTAAATGCCTGAAAGGTTCGCTGCTGGTTGGGTTTGAACCTTAATGACTCTGTTTGGAATAATTCGGGTGTTAAATGTTTGAAAGGGAACGTGTAATTGGGGTTGTGCTTTATATGATATGTGCTAACGGCGGGTGGTAATATATAATGGATTTTTTCTGTATACAGTTTAAGTTTGTTGACGTGGATTGTGTCAGTGTTTCTTTGAAGTGGTTGATTTGGTCGATCTATGCGGACCACATTTGGTGAAATAATTTCTAATATTGTGTGAGGTCCTGTGAAATATGGCGCAAGTTTCCCTGTATTTGGGTGGTGATATAATTTTACTAACACTAGATCACCTACTTCGAAATGTGGTTGCTTGTGTCGTTGGTCATAAGTGTTTTTGTCTTGTAAATGTTTGTTTTGTGTGCGTGTGTGTGCAATTTTTCTAGCTTTGTCGATATCTGGGTACGGTGTGTTATGATTAGAGATTTCTGGGGGTAGGATACCAAACATTAAGTATATGGGTGGAAAACCTGTGGTAGAGTGGGGTGTCTTGTTATATATAAGTGTAACCTTCTTGACCAACTTGGTCCACGCGACCTTAGGACTTTCTAGGTGTAATAACCTAAGTTTTCCCGTGAGGGTGGCGTTCAGGCGTTCACATAGGCCGTTGGCCTGTGGATTGTTGCTGGTTGTGAGCAATGGGTGAATATTTCTATTAAGTAGGAAACTACGAAATTTGGGTGAAGTGAAGGCAGGGGCTCTATCCGTAAGAAGGCGTTTTGGAGAACCATCCTGGGATACTCGCTTAAGTACCTGTTGGTAGGTGGTGGTACTGGTGGATTTAGATGGAAAAGCCCATGCGTAGCGTGAAAAATGATCGACTACCACATGGAGATATATCTTGGTGTTGCCATATTTGGCAAATCCTGCTATGGTGTCCAGAGATAAAAGGTCGAAGGGTTCTTTAGATTCCGGAGGTTGACTTAATTCTCCGTAAGTGGGTCCTACTGGACGTTTTGTTAATTGGCAGGTGGGACAGGTTTTAACTTTTTGTTTAATATCTTTTGACATACCTTGCCAGTAATATTGTGAGGAGATGATTCGTGACATTTGTGAAATACCGGGGTGATTGTATTGTGTGTGTACTGTTTGTAAGAGTTGTTGTATGAGTGGTTTTGGAAGTATAATCTTGGTTATACCTTTTCGGGAAACTGTATGTAATCCATTACGATCAATGGTCAAACTAGACTCTTTCGATGGAGGAGGTTGGTGGGTCTTGATAAGGGTGGCGTCCAAGAATCCACAAAACGGGTTACGGGACAAGAGATCTGCTTCATATTGTAGTTTTCCCTTTATGTAGCGGACCTCATATTCGTAACTCGATAGTCGTAAACTCCATCGAAACAGTCTGCCGGACGGGTTTTTGATGGTTTTCAGCCACTGCAATGCGTGATGGTCAGAAAATATAGTAAATTTTCTGCCCATAAGATAGATGCGAAACTTCTCCACACTCTCAACGATTGCTAAGCATTCAAGTTCAGAGATGGAGTAGTTTTTCTCGTGTGGGCGCAATGTTCGGCTGAAATATTGAACTGGATATATGTTCCCGTCAGGGTGAACTTGTTTGAGAATGCCTGCTATACCGAGGGTGGATGCATCGCAATACACTTGGCATGGCAGACCTTCTTTGTAAAGGTGTAAAATGGGGTGTTGTGTGAGGTTTCCTTTCAGGTCAATGAACGCCTCTTGACAAGCTTCATTCCAGTTCCACACGACATCCTTTTTGAGGAGATTGTTGAGTGGTGCTCGCAAGCGAGCGTATTCCGGAATGAATTTGTTATAGACGTTCACAGCGCCTAAGAAGGATTGTAGTGTTTTTCGGTTGTGTGGTTGTTTAATGGCGTGGATGATGTCGGTATTGCGTGTAAGTGGTGTAATTGTACCAGCTGTGATGGTGTAACCTAGAAAATTTATGGATTGCTTAAAAAATTCGCATTTCGCGAAGTTAAGTTGTAACTTCTCCGCTTCGCAAAAGGCGAAAAATTGTCGCAGGTGGTTTTGATGTTCCTCCAATGTGTTGGAGTAAATGATGAAATCATCAAAGTAATGTGCCACACAGTCAAGTCCGTGTCTCTGTAGGACCTGACTTATGGCTCGTTCGTAAATCTGAGGACTGGTTTTTAACCCGAAAGGTAATCGAGTGAGTTGGTATAATCCTTCAAAGGTGGCAAATGCTAACAGTGGTCGAGAATCGGGGTGTATTGGGACTTGCCAATACGCAGAGGATATGTCGGCCGTGGAGAAATATTTGGCCTGTGCGAGGCGGTCTAGGATATCCTCGATTCTCGGGAGGGGATGGACATCAGAGCTGATTAGCTCATTCACCTTCCTATAATCGATACAAAACCGTTTGGTCTTGTCGCGCTTAGTGACGAGGGTGACAGGGCTCGAGAAAGGTGAAAAAGATTGCTCTATGATGCCGTTCTCCAGCATTTGTTGTATTTGGCTACGGATTTCTTGTTGGTCACATATCGGAACACGATATGGACGTATGGTGATTATTTTTTTGGAATTTGTGGGTATTTTTACTGGTGGAATACGTAAGCATGGTACGTTGAATTTGTCCTGTGAAAAAATGTGAGTGTACCTTTGTAGAAGTGTTGTGAACTGTGGTGTATAGTGAGTGTTAGGTGTTGTGTTGTAGTATGTATGGGGTAAAGGGTTTTGTTGTGTATTAGTGTGAGTGTCGAGTTCGTTGTGTGGGTTGGTCATGTGAGAGTTGTGCAACGGTGTGTGATCACCTATGTTTTTGGTATGCGAGTTATCCCGCTGTGTGGGTGCGTTTTGGACAGGTTCATAAGTTGAAGTTGTTGTGGTTTGATTATTTGAGGGCATGTAAAAAAGGCAATTGGCTTTAGTGAAAAAGGGGCATGTAGATAAGTGGGTTTTTCTCAATGAATGCACGCAATGGTTGTCATAGGCGGAAAGTTGGGATGCGGGGAAAATTTTTTGTGACATCGCCTGACACTGCCAGTACGTGCATACATTGGACACATGATTAAAATGGTAGGAAAGGGTAGACAATGGGGCGCCCAGCTGGAATATAGTGCATTTATTAAAATCTATGGTTAATCTGAATTTATGGAGGCTATTGATACTAAGAATTCCGAATGGCAATGGTGCATTCACTACATGGAAATACTCCTTTCGTGATATTTGTCCTATTGTCAGTGGGATAGATAGTTTACCCATGGTTTTTGCAAATCCGTTTAGGGTTTGGAGGTGTAGTGAATGTCCCTCAAGGGTTAAATTAGGCAGGTGGGTTTTTAGCATATGATAAATATTATATGGCACTATACTCAGGCTGGCGCCCGTATCAATTAAAAAGGGGCATGATACATTAGGGGCTAGAAAAAGTT
This sequence comes from Cordylochernes scorpioides, assembly GCA_030710605.1. Taxonomy (NCBI): domain Eukaryota; kingdom Metazoa; phylum Arthropoda; class Arachnida; order Pseudoscorpiones; family Chernetidae; genus Cordylochernes; species Cordylochernes scorpioides. The sequence goes on along the minus strand of CP092864.1, from coordinate 6,724,627 downwards.
TGACAGTCAGTTGGTTTAGGAATCCTACCTCAGTCTCGAAAGGGCTGCTCGGCTGGGGTGTCCCTGGCTTGACTTGGTTGTTGTGGAATCGTGGTTGGTTGTTTTGGGACTGTTTGCACCGTCCGCACTTTTTCGTGGGTCGTCGGGACTGGTCGACGTCGGCATTCGCTGTGCCAGTGTCTCGCGCCGCAGAACTTGCAATTGGATGGTGGAAGAGGTGCATTCCATGCACCTGGGCGTCGGGGTGTGCTGTGGTACGGACCCGACATTGTGGGTGGTTGATCTTCTCTGGGTCGCGTTGTCGGTGCACTGGGCCCGTGGATCCGCTGTACCAGTCGGAACCATTCTCCTAGGTTCTCGGGAGGTACTACGCGGACTAGGCGCTGGTCGTTGAATGGCAGTCCTTCTGTCAGCGTCTCGAGGATCACCTCTTGTGGAAGTCCTAGTTGCAATCCCATGGCGGTTTTTTCCCGGTAGTAGGTCTCTAGGTTGGCTTGTCCAGTAAGTTTCATGGCGAAATATTTCGCAAAGGACGCTTCGCTTGACTCAGGGTAGAGATCTAGGAGGATTTGTCTCACCTGGAAATAACTCCGGTCGGCCAGTCGAAGTTTCCTGAAGAGCTCCAGGGGTTGTCGCACCAGGTAGTTTGGCAGGCGCAGTAATTTTTCTTGTTCTCCCACGGATGCGTCTTCCATTTTTCGGTCGAACGTCTGGAAAAACTGTGTCGCTCTGTATGCGCCGTCGAAAGGTGGGATCGCCGACTCCGCTCCATCAGAAATTTTTACCCGGGTCAGGAGCGTTGACAGCTGGTTGACGGCGTCCGCTAGGGGCGCAGTTGTCTCTCGGCCGGTCACCTCCTGTCTTTCTCCTGTCGGTTCGCTCTCTCTTACTTCTTGCCTTCTTTCCATTGTTTCCGTCGGACCGTCTGACTTTACGCCTATGGGATCCTGATTTAATTCCATCTCTTTATCCTGTCGACTTATGTAGTATGATCCAAAGTTATTACACTGCAATATTTGATGTATTACACTGTTGTAGAATCCTGTCGACTTAACCGTTCTGTGGCAATATCGTTGCGGGGTTTCTTGTTGTTCGATTTGAATGGTGAGGATTGGTTGAAACGCAGTCGTTTGAGTGGAAGTTTAAGCATACAGTTAGGAATAATCAGGACACGTGATTGGGTTTGAAAATAAAAGGCAACTGGGTTGGAGGGAAGAAAGCTTGAGAAGAGCTGAGCGATTTGACTTATTAATTAGTTGATCACATGGCGATGATTGGATTTAGATGAAATGAGCGGAGAGAGAGAGATCTCTAGAGTAGATGTTACCTTGTTGGAAGCCCAGGAGCCACTGACTATTCTTGCTTTTTCGATTTAACACCAAGACTCAGTTTCTCTCTGATTGGTCGAGAGATGTCACATGATCTTTTCCTATTGGTTGACCTACTTAAGGTGCTGTCTTCTGATTGGACCGCGGTTCTCTTTGGTGAAAGATATGGCCTGCCTGATAGGAAGTGTCGGTTGCTATTTCGATTTTATTTACTTCCGCGTTATCAAAATACGTCCGGTCTTGGGTCGGAAGTATGGGGTGTCTCTATACTAATATAACTTCTGTGGATACCAGATACGTCCTGCTTTGTCAGGAAGTATTGAGTGCTTCGCGACTAATATAACTTCTGCGGTCACTAGAGACGTCCGGTCTCTGCCCCTGCAATATTGACACAGGGGTGCCCAGAATAGTCGTGCCAGCTTTAGGCCTATTTCCTATGTCTTTTGTTACTTTCTTTCCTCCAGTTACCTTATTCTTTTATTAAATCTTTGAAAATCATACATGGTACATACATAGTGGGTCGGGGAGCATACAATTATATACAAATTATGACATATATGTGATATGATCCTGTCGACTTTTTATGTGATAATATAGTGATAATAATGTGGTGAAAGAGAGAAATGATCACGCCACAAATTGGTAGAGGAATTTGGAAGCCATCCGAGAGAGAGAGAGGGAGCCACCGCTGAGCCGCCGTTCGTATCGCACACAATGCTCAACTGTCTCCAAGGTCCCGAGGTGCCAAGTGACGGCCCCCAGGAGCCCCCTTGGAATGTCGTGCTGTCTAAAGTGACACCCTTCAGCTACCCATCCCTCTCTGGATCGACTGTAGGTCCGTTTTATTATTCCAGGAAGAGTATATATTATGACATATGGCCCGTTGAAGAAGGCTGAACATGGTTTGAGTATACTTAAAGCTGGAGAAGCCAGGAATAGAGAAAATAATTTTACAGTTGAAATTAATTAAGGTAATGGTGAGATAGTTTTATGTAAATAAAATATTGTATAGTACACAAGTAAATATTATTTACAAGCAGTTTTACAACAACGGAGAGTTTGATATTTAAGGAATTTTTGAAAATATCAAGGTTATAAAAGGCTATATACAACAAAATCTAATTTATTATAAGGGAAATGATATTGAGGAGTGTGAACAAGGAGAAGGGGAGTCACAAACACATGATGAACTTCTGAAGATCATTAAGACTGGGGAACTATACACTTTAAGATATTTTTCAGGCGGACATGGCAAGAGGAAACTTGGCATGGGCTTTCTAGGCTATAGGTGTAGAGTACGAGAAATGAGGTTGAGGTAGGAAATTGTGTGAGCTCAGGACTGAGGTAAATATAGAACTACATACAATGTTAGAATTTCGGCGAACAGAGCGAGGGGAAACTTGCTTTGGGCCATTCTACCTTATCTATGCAGTTACTTGTGTAGCGTGTCCGAGGGGAAAGTCCCGTGTGTAGGTGAGGAAGTCGAATGGACTTATATTTAATTTGCGAAGATAAAGTAGTTCGAGATGCAAAGGTAGAATATAGGCGGACAGAGCGAGGGGAAACTTGCTTTGGGCCTTTCTACCTTAATTATTTAGATACTATGAGACTTTAGTAGTTTTAGCTAATTGGAAGAAAGTATGCGCGCACAGTGCCAAAATTGGGACGAAGACGGCGTTGTCCTTTACAAGTGACAAGCTGCTCGGACACGAGGTGTTTGAACCGTCGTGGGAGCTTGTGCGAGGCGATGATTTCGCGGTGGGTTGAACGTAAAACCCATGTCTGCGCGAAATGATGACGGACCAGACAAAATCAGCGACGATGATGATCGGATGTAGGCTATATCGTGCTGGTTTGAACAAGGGACAAACATAGATTTGAAGACAGGGTCCGTGTGAGGAACGTGTGGCGCGAGAAGAAGGGCGAACTGTGTCGCTCGATGCAGATTGTTCAAGTGCGAACAAAAAGGAGTTGATAAATATCTAGCAGTTAGTCAATCTGCATCCTGTGACGAACACACCATTGGCTAGATGGTGTGGGTCGGTGGATAGGCTAGAGATGAACTACGAAATATATTATCATAAATGAAGAGCGAAGATTAGGATTTTGAAATGACAATATTGTTGGAAATAATTATCGATAATTGATTAATCAATAATTCTATAAAAGGTCCTGAGCTGGTATAAGGTTGACAAAGTTGTAAGAATGAGTGGGACATTAAGGGGAAGATAGATAAGAGTCACCAAGGGTTGGTTGTAAGCAAGGCTCACGTGATGGTTGAAATTCTTCGACGCCTGACTTACAGGGTGAATTTTGAGTCGTTTAGGGAAAGAAATTATTTTTTGTGAGCCGTGCTTACAAGTAGGAGAGGTCATATACAAATAGGTATACAAAAGTTTAGGTGCTGGAGGCATATTTTTATAGATAAATTGATTATGAAAAATCTATTGTTAATCGTAAAAATCGTAAAGCATTAATAGGTAGAATTCCTTTTTTTTTAGTTACGTTAAAATGGTTTAATTACTAGCGGACGTACCCAGCTTCGCCCGGTTACGAATCTCTCAATAAAGTGAACATTTTTTCCTGGTCCCTTGAAAAATACTCGATAAGTTGAATAAAATCAATATTAATTGGTTCCCTCGGTAATTGGAAGTTAAAGGAATAGTATCTTGCCTTGGAATTGTATAATTATTCTTGTCTCAAATAAATTGCCGTGTCATCCTGAATTTTGTCTTTCCTAATTTTCTACATTACAAAATCATCGTATCATCATGATAATATTTAGAGCAGATTGTTGAATTATAACAGATAAATTAGAATATTTATCTTGATTATTTTAAAGCGAAAAGTTATTTCAAAAATTTTATTTGCTAGAAACCTTCCCAGTACTATACTAAATAACTTCCCAAAGTTTCATGGCGTTCCAATGAGTGGTTTGGTCAGGCATAAAGGACAAACAGACCACACACACGCACACACACATACATTCATTTTTATATATATAGAAAATGACGATTGTTAAATTCTACTGGTAAGGTAACTAATTAAATGAGTTACAAATATATAGATAAATAGTATGGAGAATAAAATCATTGTTAATAGGCGTGGAGAGAATAAATGGAGCTAATTATGTAAATATTGGGACAATTTACAAGGAATGACTTATTTAAAGAATGAATGGTAGGAGTTAAAACAATTACACTCACGAGTTATGTTGGTTTAGGGCGCAGGTAAGTTCATTGAGCTTCGGGAGAGTTCTGTCTGTGACACTGTGCGTACCAGTGTTGTACATCACAGTAGCGGCAGGGATATGGCGGAGTCTTGTCCATGATTGTGGGAGGTGTCCTGCTCTGCCACGGCGATCGTTCTTGGGCAGATCTAGTGCTGGGAGAAGGGTGCGGCAGGTTCATCTCCGTCGTAGGTGATCACTTTTTTCCTGATCACGGTTCAAAGGTTGGCGAGGAAGGGGGTGAGAGCTCGAAGAGAAGTGGCTACAGTTGAGTTGGGTTTGTCTGATCATCGTGGTCTTGCTTCTTTTTTCTTCAGATTCCAGTAGGTATGGGGATTTGTTTCCCGGCCAGGTCTTATCCTGTCGACTCTTCTGTGATATGATCCTGTCGACTTTTTATGTGATAAAATCCTGTCGACTCTTCTGTGATATGATCCTGTCGACTTTCAATGTGGCAATATGATAATAATGTGGGGAGAGAGAATAAAGGAAACCACAAGTTTGGAAGAGGAATTCCAGGCAACCAGCGAGAGAGACGGGCCGGCGGGCGTCCTTCGAGTCGAACACAATCTCCCAACTGCCTTAATTAGTTCTGAGGTTCTAAGAAAACGGGCCCCAGTGGAATGTGGCCCCCTGGAATGTCCTGATGTCTAACGTGACACCCTCCCGTCTCTCTCTGGGTCGACTGTAGGCTTACTTTATTATTCCTGGAAGAGCATATATTATGACACATATATATATACTGAATTAAAATCTAAAAATTATATTCTCATTACAATTAATTAGATAATTCTTGAGAATTATCTAAATCAATATATTCTAATTTGGAAAAGAATAATTAATTTATCAATTCTCATGAATCATAAAACCAATGTAAAATAATCTTTAAATTATTTAATAAATAATTCAGATGAATTATTTAGAATCTACCCCTACTATTAAACAAAAATATAGCCTAGGCCAACATGAAAAAAATATATACATAAAAGAACAAATAAGGCATGCGTTAGAAATTTGTATGTTGTAATTTGACGTTCCTCAGGTCTTTAAAAGGTTCTCCTTAGGCTGTAGGATGCATAAGCCACTGGATTTCAGGCCATATGATGGGTCAGCGTATGATGTGCCAGTGATCTGCAGAATCCTGCCAGGGGCATCATGCACATCCAACATCCAGCCTATAACCCTGTTTCCTTATATTCAATCATAATGTTTTCATTGTTGGGTCTGAGTCCAAAATGGACCCAACATTTGTTCATATGTATAAAACCTTATTATTCAATATTTGACATTTTTGTAGTCAGAGTTGAGGGTAAGTGATTTTTTTGTGAGATCATCCTAGAACACTTGAATTATTGTAAAACAAGTTTCTATTATTTTAAATTTTTAAAATAAGCATTGAATTTATTATTATTTTTTATATTGACTATTATATATTCATTTCAAAGCATCTATATATATAATTGCCTTATTCTGTCTGAAGCTCACGGATAGAATGCGCGCCCATTGGCTGCCGGCGAACACGTGTCCTCCCTGCCCCCCTCTAGACAACCCTGTTATCAGCTGTGTGATACATACACCTGTCTTTACAGACCACCCTGTATATAGCGGCCATTCTAGATAACCCTGTTATCAGCTGTGTGGTACATACACCTGTCTATAGCGGCCACTCTAGACAACCCTGTTATCAGCTGTGTGATACATCCACCTGTCTATACAGTCCACCCTGTCTATAGCGGTCACTTTAGGCAACCCTGTTATCATCAGTGTGTTACATTCACCTGTCTATACAGACCACCCTGTCTATAGCGGTCACCTTAGGCAACCCTGTTATCAGCAGTGTGATACATACACCTGTCTATACAGACCACCCTGTCTATAGCGGCCACTCTAGACAACCCTGTTATCAGCTGTGTGATACATACACCTGTCTATACAGACCACCATGTCTATACAGACCACCCTGTCTATAGCGACCACCCAAGACAACGTTTTTAAAATATATTCGCACTCGGGTAAAACCCGGGCGTTGCCCAGGCCATTCGTCTAGTACAACAATAATGGCATGAAATCTCTAAAAACAATCTTGTTCATTTTGTAAAATTTTATAAAATCGCGAAAATTTTATTGTATTTTATCGCAGTCTTAAATTATTGTAAAATAACTTTGCTTAACTCTCGCACACTATACTTATTTTCAGCCCAAGAGAGAAAATATTCTAATAAAATACTTGAAAAAATATATTCAAATATTGTATAAACATATATAATATAGCTTTTTAATTTATAAAATAAATTTTAAATAATATTTCCATCTCCCCTACCTAAATTTTATAAATTCATTTTAATATATATATATATATAGATATTAATAATTATTATTTAAAAAAAATTAACAGCGTCGTTTTTCTGTTTTTATTGTAGGTAAATCATCATTAAAATGCTACCTTAAGAAAAAAATAAAAACAGTTTTTGGAGGATTTTCTAACAAAATACAAAATGAGTCAAAGGTATGAAAAGGTTTTTAAAAACCTTTATAACCAAATATACTAGTAATTTATTTAAAAAAAAACGAGATTTGAATATAATTTTGTATAAAAAATGTCAGATGATCTTTCGCTTACAATTGTTATGACAGATTCAAAATATATATTTCTAATTAATTAAATAAGAAAGAAAAACCTATATAGGTTGACGTCAAATCTAAACAGCAGTCAGTTAACGTGATCGATGAATACATCAAAATGTACACATTAAAAAAATTAATGTGCTTATTTAATTTGAAAAAAACTTTTTTAAACCCAAAATTATATTTCAAAATAATCATATTTATTATTATATTCACACTGATCACATGAAATATTGTAAAAAAAATTACAACATTCATGAAAGGGACATGTATATTTTCAAATGTAGAGGTTAATGGGGGGGGGGGGGGGGGGGGGGAAGTCTTGACAAGCAGCATCATGAGTGAAATTATTTTTATATTGAATCTAAAAAGGCATTGTGTTGCCTACAGCATTAAAGTGAAAACAAAAGTCATGCATAGTGGGTGAAACATTGTGCATGTGAAGCCCTTCCAAAAGTACTTCATCAAATGGGTTTTCAGGATTATATAGTTATTAAATTACAGTTGAAATGCTCATGATTTAATTAAAGAATCAATATATTTTATTTTTCCCCAAGCACTAATAGGTAAAATAATCTTATTGAAGTATTGCACTCTATAAATATTATGGTTTTATAATACAAGAAACTTATTGGTTATCAGATGTACTATTATTTCTGTTTTTTTTTTATGAAAGTACATTTTCATCAAGCTCAACAAATTATTGCCTATAAAGTATTATGTATAAATCCCCCCCCCCTCTAAAAAAATGCACCACTTGTAATAAATCTGAATATAAACACAAGGTAATAAGACCAAATCCAAATAAATCAATAGTGTGTCAGTTATTTGGATTTGGTCTTATTACCTTGTGTTTATAATCTATAATCCAAATTGTGCCTTATCATAAATCTGAATATGAAAATGTTAAACTAAATTAGAAAATATATTTAACCAGAAGGTTGTAAACTGGTACCCCTTTCCAACTGATTGGCCAAATCACAAACACTTATGACATAACCTAGCCAAAACAAACTTTGTCATGTCAGCCATTTGGAAATGGAGACCAGTTTTTTGACTAGCCTATGCATATTATAATTTGGAAAGGCAATTTTTAAAAATTAAGAATTGTTGTTGTTGTCGTCGTGTACAATGAAGAGCGTCAGATGTCCCTGTGCATCTCTATCACAGCAGTCACAATGTCCACTATCTTGGGTGTGTAAAGCTGCTGCTCTGGGTCCATGTCAATTTTCTGCGAGGCTGTAGCCATTGCTGGGCATGAGAATATGTGGGTAGGTGTTAGTTCCACACCAGAACAGTTGTTGCATGTCCTAGAGGTTCTTGTGCCATCTGGATGTATTGTCATTCCTTTATAGTGTTTCGTTCTGAGTCTTGTTATAGTTTTTGTAATTATTCTCTCAGAATTTATTTAACATATTTGAGCTTTTCTTATTTTTTTGCTGAATTATCTTGTATTTTGCCAAAGCACAGCGTCAAATACTGACATTTGTTCTTTCCTTTGGCTCAAATTTCTGGCTTCCTTTGCCAATTCATCTGCCATCTCATTACCCCCGACCCCCGAAAATTAAGAATTGATTTTTAATTTTAAAGACATCAATACTAGTTAATAGTAAAGTATTATAGTTCTTTTTTTGTGTATGTATGACTCAGCATTTTTTTTTTTTTTCAGTTTGAAAATTTTGATATGGAAGCAAAATTATACTTGCTAATATATTCTACAATTATTTTCTTAGTTTACGGATGTTATAATAATTATGATAAGGCACAATTTGGATTATAATTAGAACTACAAAGTAATAAGATCAAATCTAAATAAATAGTATGTGACATTTTGGTAACGATATTGTTACCGAAACGTCACACACTATTTATTTATTTGGATTTGGTCTTATTACCTTGTAGCCATTATAATTACTTCTAGATCTTTCTCATAGCTTGCAAACAAAGTGAAAGTGTCGGCTTTCCGTATTCCTTGTCATTGACATCATTCTCCAGATTTGAATCGTTAAAGTTACTCTTGACAGGTTCTTGCTGAAAGAGCATTGTTTCCATAGGCATTATGGTGAATTTAATGAGCTTTGGTTGCACTTTTCTTGAAGTTAAAGAGAAAAAGCAAAAATGAATTTCCAGGCACAAAAGTAGACATCTAAAGAGCTTAAAATAAAAATCCGCATATGAGCTCTTATATTAAATATCACATGAATAGCTAATATTTACGATTCCAAATTTGATACAAAATTCAGAAAAGGTAAAAGTTAATTTATGAAAATTATTTTTTTTTTTAAATGCAGAGTTGTGTTATTGGATGTTTCGTTTTTTATACAATTTGGTTTTTGAAGTTCTTGCGCATGTTATAGAGATCCTGATTCTTTCATAGTTCAAATTATGATATTACAGGAGCACAATTCTATGTCTAGATTTTTTCAGAAAACCTGTTATAATCCAAATTGTACTTTATCACAAAATCATGATATATACTATTGGAAAATCTCCATAACTCTGAGGTGCATAAGCATCAAAGGCATACACATATTGAACATTAACAAAAAATAATTCAGGCAGATAGGAGTAGAGGAAACAAGAAGTGAATGACTTGCTCACATTACATCGTATGGGAGATTAGGCTTTGCAATTTTCTCCATTTTTTTCTTGATTAATTATTCTGAGTTTGTGAGATAAGTGTGATGCATCTAATGACAATGGATATCAGAATGGTTATTCCTTTATTGACAAAAAACACTTCAAAGCTTAGCAATGTCTTCCCAGCAAGACAATGTGTATAATTTCTAGAAATATTTTGTTGTATTTGCTCCCAGTAATAGTCAGACACAGTCAAGCATCCGTTTATCTCGAGATACTTCTTCAGGTACACACCACGTGCCGAGATTTACTAGTCAATTCCCTCGAATTACACAGTTAATGTCCTATATTTACAAATATATATTTACATGATGATAATGATAAAACATGCAAAATAAATACAGATGTTTAACCATTTACATACACAACACATCTCCCCTCTTAATAGTAGTGCAGCCAGTCTGGTGGTCTTCTAGATCGCTGTGGTCTTGGACTGCGCACAGGGACAGAGACAGCCGCAGTAGCAGGGCCCGGTTCTGGTTCTGGAGTGTCCTCTTGTGCAGAAGACTCAGCTCCTTTCAATTCTTCGTTCACCTCCGGGGCTTTTTCTATTTTCTTCTCCTGTCCTCCAAGCCTAGGGTGATCTCGAGAAGTGTCAGGAAGTATAAAGTCTCTTGATGTACCCGGCAATACCAAATCTCTCACTTCAGGAACTTCTTTCTTGATAACTGGCCTTAGTTGATTTATGTGTCTTTTCACATAACGGCCTTCGTCTTCTATAAGGTAATGTCGGCTGCTCAGTAGTTCCATGATCCTGCCCCTTTTCCATTTTGGTCCGTTAGCAAAACCCCGGAAATACACATCAGAACCGACCGAAAAATGCTCTTGCTTCCTCACGGCATCATGGTACACCTCTCCCACCTTCGCCATTTTTGGAATCAAATTTGAAAATCTTGATCTTAAACTTCTTTTCATTAAAAGTTCCGCGGGAGACTCTTTTAATACCGTTTGAGGAAAAGCTCTATGGGTGAATAAAAATCTCTGTAGATTGATTTCTATACTGTCCTTTCCTTGGTTCTTTCGTAAAGAGTTTTTGAATTCACGTACATAACGCTCAGCTAAGCCATTAGTACTGGGATTGTACGGACTCGTTTTTGTGTGTCTTATTCCATTCATTGTTGTAAATTCTTCAAATTCACTTGAGACAAATTGTCTGCCATTATCGGGGTTACCAAAATTTCAGGTAATCCAAATCTGGCAAAGATCTCCCTAAGATGTCCTATGATAGTTTTGCTCGTAATGTCCTTTATGATGACAATCTCCAGCCATTTGGTGTACGCGTCTACAAGGACCATAAACATTCGTCCCATAAAGGGACCTGCTAGATCTAAGTGTAGACGGTGCCACGGCTTTTCAGGCCAAGTCCACTCTGAAATGGTAGATGGCGGCATACTTGCAGACTCTTGGCATATTCTACAATCTCTAGCCAACTCTTCTATGTTCTTATCTATGCCTGGCCACCAAAAATACCGTCTAGCAATCATTTTCATTTTCACCATCCCTAGGTGCATCTCATGTAAATCGTCCAAAATTAAGGATCTTAATTTCTGGGGAATTATCACTCTCTCACACCATTGAAGACACCCAAACTCACAACTTAATTCGTCTTTTATCCTATAATAGGGATATAGTGGATTTTCCTGTGATACCTTTGGAATTTGCCAATTATTTTCCCTAACATTTCTCAACACAATTGATAGTAATCTATCCTGGCGTGTCTCAACTGCCACATCCTGGAATGAGAAAGGGACCTCACTCATTTTCCGAAGGAGAAGCACCTGATCCTCATCCAAAGATTCTGTGGTCTTTGAGCCTAAAGGTAAACGTGATAACGCGTCTGCATTGCCATTATCACCAGTTTTTCGAAACTCCACAGTGTATTTAAATGCAGCTAATTTTAAAGACCACCTCTTAATTCTTGATGCTGCACATATGGGGATCAGTTTCTGGGGTGAAAAAATGTTCATTAAAGGTCTGTTGTCTGTGACCAACACAAATTCACGTCCCAATAGATATTGTCGGAATTTCTCACAACCAAAAATGATGCTTAAGGCTTCTTTTTCTAATTGAGAATACCGCCTTTCCGCTTCAGTTAGCGTTCTTGAAGCAAAAGCTATAGGAGTTTCTTCCTTTCTATCGTTTCCGTGACTCAGAACCACATCTAATCCATAGCTAGAGGCGTCACATGCAAGGACTATTTCCCTAGTTGCATCATAATGTGCCAGCACCGACTCGTTAGTTAGCAATGCTTTGCATTTTGCAAATAATATACGGTGTTCGCTAGTCCAATTCCTTTTGGAATTCTTTTTTAAGAGGTGATAGAAGGGCGCTAAAATATCTGCAATATTTCTTATAAACCTAGAGTAATACATAAGGAGACCTATAAAAGATCTCAATTGAGAAACGTTTGTAGGTTCAGGCGCCTCTACCACTGCTTCTATTTTACTACTTATGGGATGCAGTCCCTTTTTATCTATTTTAAAACCTAAATATTCAACAGCATTTACTGCGAATTTGCATTTATCCTTGTTTAATCTTAAACCTTTTTCTTGAAGCCTTTTAAAGACCAATTCCAGCTTTTGCTCGTGATCCCTATGATCCTTTCCGGCTACCAGGATGTCATCGATGTAGCAAGCCACTCCCGACATATCTACAAATAAATTGTCCATTACTCTTTGGTACTTATTTGGTGCTACAGCTACTCCATAGGGTAGCCTTTTAAAGGCAAATAACCCCTTCGTAGTATTAATGTTCACCACTCTTTTGGCCTCTTCAGATGACCTGCAAATAAGCTCTGGATAAGTCTAATGACGAAAACACTGTATTTCCAGACAATTTTGAAAAAATTTCGTCTATTGATGGCAGCGGGTACTTATCCAATTCTATGGCCTTATTTGCGGTGCATCTGAAATCGCCGCAAATTCTAAGGCTTCCATCTTTCTTCAGTACTGGTACTATAGGTGCGGCCCAGTTTGCATACTCAATAGGTTGTAAAATTCCCTCGTTAACCATACAATCGATTTCAGTTTCTACTTTTTTTTTCAAAGAAAAAGGCAAACTTCTCGCCTTACTAAATACCGGAGTCGTATTTTTTAAAAAATAAAAATCAATATGGACGTTTTTTAAGCAACCTAATTCTTTGCTGAATAAATTAGCATACTTATTTATTATAACTTTGATATCGGACTCACTTGTCTAATGTTCAATAACCTTGAAAAATCAAGATTTAAACTTTAGCCATTCTCGTCCCAACAAAATTATAGAAATATCTTCATTTAGAACTATCAACCGCAAATTTTGATTTGCTTCTTTTACAAAAACTCTTCTCTCACCAATAATTTTTATAGGTTTTCCGCAAAAGGATTTTAACCTTAAATAAGATGGGAGATAATTTGTTATCCTTCCAATAATTTTTATAAATTGTTTTAGGTATCAGTGTGACGGGGCTTCCCGTGTCCACCACAAAACACAACTGGTACTCGTCTACATGTAGATTTATTTTTGCATCAGTATCACCCTGTACCGAATAAATCAACTCGTCCTGCATATATCTGCAGTCTGGCAATGATTTAGCCGTTTTGCACACCCTTTTCTCATATGTCCAATTCTTTGGCATTTAAAACAACATTTTGTTTTATGTGGGCATGCAGGTGCAAGGTGAGAGTTTTTCTCGCCACATCGGAAACAAATTGTCTCCCTTTTTTGCATACCGGGCCCATGCTGCCATCCCCTACAAGCTTCATTCTTTCTATCTCCTCCTGGAACAATATCCATCTTAGCCACTTGTCCATTTTGCAACTCCTTAGCATTTTGTTCAGCTAGCTCAAACGAGAATGCTATAGAAAATACCCTGTCCAAGGTGACATCGTCATCCTCCTGCAACAATTTCTTCTGAAGGCTTTCCAACTTTATACCAGCCACAAAACGGTCTCATAACATGACCTCCAACATTTCACCAAAAGTGCAATCCATAGCCAAATGCCTGAGCTCACGCAGGTATTCTGAAACAGATTCATTCCCTAGTTGTATTCTTTTTAAGAACCTGCATCGTTAAGGAATCACCTTCTTTCTTGGAGCTAGATGTAGCTTTATTCTTTGTACTAACAGTTCATAAAGCTGTTCTCTCATTGTACTCGGGAAGAAAAGATCATTGCCCAGTTTCAACATTTCAGAATCCAGTAAAGCAACAAAGATGGGTATTCTTTTTCCTTCCTCCAATCCATTTGCTTCAAACGCTGCTTCAAACCTTTGAACGAAAATCTCAAAGGATTCTTCCACTGGCCTGAAGAAACCGAACGGTACAATAATTGAACAACCAGACATACTGTTGGCTTCTCGTTCACTTTAGATTTCTGTCTTCCTTTACTTGCGAAAGTGCACTTGATCTGGTTCTTATCCCATCCTTGTCGCCAGTTGTTGTATTTGCTCCCAGTAATAGTCAGACACAGTCAAGCATCCGTTTATCTCGAGATACTTCTTCAGGTACACACCACGTGCCGAGATCTACTAGTCAATTCTCTCGAATTTCACAGTTAATGTCCTATATATACAAATATATATTTACATGATGATAATGATAAAACATGCAAAATAAATACAGATGTTTAACCATTTACATACACAACATATTTCAATATATTCAAAATCAGACTATATTTGTTCCTTTAATTTTAAAATGTAGTATATATATATATATAGTCATAGAATTGGGAAATACAACAGAGATGGTAAACTACTTGGGAAAATAATGACGTCCCACTCTCCCCATTGTAATTTTTTAAAAGTATGATGATTGGTAAAATTTCCAGGTACTAACTCTTTTTAGCTTTTATATGCAAATATAAATTGTGTGGATGTTCTCCCTCTCTCTTTGCAATTTACATATTAAAGAAATGAAAAGACAATCTAATATGTAAAAAAGGCATATCCTGACCAGGAGCACATGTGCTTATCAGAAGGCAAAGTGCCATCTGTTGGAACAGAAATCAACTATTCATTGATTTAACCTGTTGCCTAATATTTGGCCAACCCAATTTCTTGATAAATCAAGAAAAGCCATCCACGAACGCGTTTCGTGCTTTTGGCGTGCGTTCTTGGTTTTTTGGGAAGCCACTGGGACCAAAAATCTTTTTGGTCGCAGTGGTACAGCCTACTCCATGCTGACGAGCGCCAAAAGCGTGAAACGTGTTCGTGGATGGCTTTTCTTGATTTATCAAGAAAATGGGTTGGCCAAATATCAGGGAACAGGTTAAATCAATGAATAGTTGATTTCTGTTCCACCAGATGGCGCTGTGCCTTCTGAAAAGCACATGTGCTCCTGGTCAGGATATGCCTTTTTTATTTTTAATATCTAAACCTGACCTTTTTATTTTTTTCTATTATTTTTTAAATCTAATATGTTTGTTGCTTTTTTCAGTGAACAAAGTACCAAGAAAATTTCAACCAGGTGTCATGGTAAATTTTTACTAATGCCAATTTAATAAATCTTTATAAAATTGTCCATGCTGTAATTAAATTCAATAGATAGGTCAATATTTTCTTGAGAAGTTTAATTACTTTTTTTATAAATAACTATTTTTCCAAGAAAAATTCTTTGCTACCATGGAACCTCATTATAACAGCCTCTTTTAAACACTAGTCTTGTTATCTTTTATTTCTAATCTATAATAAAATTCTCTCATTTTTGGTTGTAAAGTTCCCCAATTTTAAGTTCTAATATTTTAATGCATGTTTTAGAAATAAAATATGCTGTTATAGCATGATTAGGCTGTTTATTGACCTATTTTATATATCTTCTTATCTTGAATTATGTTAAAATTAATTTTCCTATATAAAAAACTAATGACTTTAGGTAGTAGTTTGATAGGGTCTTTGGTCCAAAGCACACCTGGTGAAGGGAACCCTTACTGGTTTACTTGCATTAGCATTGCTCTTCATCCAACATTTTGCATCTATAATTATTTCTAAGTAAGCCTTTTTTTTAGGCTAATCAAAATAAATGTTAGTTAAAGTTGGATTGTAAAAATGATAGATGATCAGACTGCCACCAATGTCAGAGAAGAAGCAATGGCTTATTACCGAGTAGGTGTATAATTGAGGTAGTTTGAATAGAATTTTTTTTTTTTCAATTTTGTCATTAAAATCTGACAATGGTGTCATTTTAATTCTTCTGTTGGCACCCCTTTTAAACATTTCTAGTGCTCTCATCACCTACCTGAAATTTTCATCTTTCCTGCTAAAGATTTCAGCTGCATACAAATCTTTACAAAGTTCTTAATTAAATAATGATAAATTACAGAGATTGACAAACAGTAAATTTGCTTACCCTTTTCCAGAATTAAAAATTTTCTAATGGCTTCAAATCTTTCTGTGTAACCACCCAATAAGTAAAAAGGGAATGATTCCCAGGAATGAATTAAATTCCTAAAGAAAATGAGATTTATTTTCAAGGACTATATCATAGCCAGTTGTTATCATATAATGCAAATTTGGAACAAACCTAAATTTACCCCAACAAAGGAAGAAGAGAGAATGAAATTGGGGTAATAGATGGGTTAAGAAAAGAATACAGAAAAATTTCACATTACTGCACCTAAGTAATAAAAGAGCTTACATTGAATGAGGAAGATTCAGCCTCCTAATTCAACAGAGGCACTTATAAATACCTGAAAAAAATTCATTCAAGGAAGAATATAAAATGAAACACAGCATACTCATAAGCAAACTAGCCCCAAATCTAGGGAATGAGTGATAATGACAAAGAACAAACATAATGTATGGCTCTATTTCTAAGACCTACACCGATATGTGCACATACTCAGACATAACACGCATAATTGATATGCTTTTCTGAAATATTTAATCTTTGGCAACACCTTACTTAAATAACAAAACAAAGTATATCTGCCATGAATTGCATTTAAAAGTTTATAGATCTCAATTTAAAAATCCTTCTTTATATATTAGATAACATAGGCAAATAATCAACTTTATAATTCTAAAAACTTAACATGACAAAGAAATTTGCCACTTATGTTGGCCTAGACGGCAAAAGACTATACAACAGGAATTGTAGAACTAGACAGATCAATGACAAAACTTCTGTAAATCTGTATATAAAAAGGAGAACTGGGAAGATACTTCTAGACTATGTATATCAAAATAATTATAGCCCTATGCATACATATTTCCCATATATTTTGTGATTTCTAATTTTTTCTTCTCTCTTTTTTTTTTTTCATTTCTTTTCTGTTTCTTCCAAGAGAATCTATGCAGTAGAACTTCCATTCGAGGACACTTGCGGAAGGACACTTCTTTTACAAAGGATAGTTTCATTTCTAAAATTACCATTTTCACTTTTTAGCAGCTGTCTGAAATAGGACACCTTTCTCTAAAGGACACTTTGGCTCTCCAACTAGGTGTGATTTAGGAGAGGTTCTATTGTACAAGAGGTATTGATGAGTGACTTCTGAGCCTTCCTCTAAATAACAGAAATATCTCAACCTTTGTGATCATAACAAGTGTAGAAAGTCCAACATATTACAAAAATGGATACATTTGTACAGAGCATTCTGATCTCATTTGAAAAATTATAAATAATGGTATTTACATGGATATAAAATTATTCAATTAAATCTTGCCAAAATTTCTCATTTTTTTATCAGCTCTTTCATTTTTTGACAATTATAAATGTTGGCTCAGAAGGGCAAGCCCAAAGGGTGAGAGTGGTGGTGTCTTGTCCATTCATTAATTTCTGATTTTGTGGCTTGTTAGTCAGTCACATTTCAGAGTTCCCTGTAGGCCTTCTCAGTTAACGTAGCAGCTCGGGGCTCACAAAGGCACCACTGTACTTCGCCCTACAGGGCAGTCTCTTACTTGTGCTGCTTCTCCTGCCCGCCACGTAGAGGAGGGGTTGGACTTCTGGGCAGGAAGGGTGAGAGTAAATAAGGGTTAAGGATACTCACCTATATTTGGCTTAAAACATCTTTTCACTTATTAATTAATCAACCTCAATTATTATCATTTTTGTTGTTGTTGTTGAGATTCAATCCACATCACATTGACAAAGACAGGCATTCTGAAATTTGTTGACGATTTTTTACTTTGATAGATGTCATTTTGCCATCACATTAATGCTTACTTGTATAGCGATATATTATACTTCATTTTTATTTCACCAGATATACTTGGCCACAAATGAAAGACAAGAGTTCACTTATTTCTGAATATTTATTTCCTCAACTTCATTTGAATATTAATGTTTATATGTACGATGCCACTTCTCATATTTCTTTGAACAATTTTACATTCGAGCTTGTTTCAGCAAATCCACAATTTGCAGAGAAAAACAAAAAATTTTTGGAGAACATAAAAAATGAAAGGAATAATGAAGAAACCTCAGGTAAACATTTATAAAACCATTCATTTTTTATTTGTAAAAAAACTTTTAATAAATTATAAATCTTATTTAAAATCATATAATTCCAGATAATTGGCAACTTTTGTACACTTCTGGGCAAGAGATAAAAGAGAAATCAATAATTTTTAGTGAAAATCCAACATTTTCAAAATACTGGTTGTTATTAGCGTCTATCAAGTTGAGCTCAACTTTTGTTTACTTATATGGACAAATATTGCCCAATTTGATCTGTTATTTACCTGATTTTAAAAGTTTCATCTATTAATTTGCATATATCATTCATATTATGCATAATATTCATAAATATTTGTATTTTTAAAAAGCGGCAAGCATATTGAATGTTAAGGAACCAAACAAAAATACACCATTTCCGTGGAGTGATTGAACCAGGAATCTTCACCTGCATTGGATTCCCTACCACAATTCCATCAAATTAGCCAAAAAGTAGTTCATCTTTGGCTGGTGGCGATATGAGCCATTTTTTGCTGTAATAACTTTTTTTTTAATAAACCTCTCCAATTATGAATAGCTAAAATGAAGTTTGTTAACTTTAAGATATTATAAACTAAAAGAGTCGTGTGATTTTAATAAATGGAATATAAATAGATATTTCAGTTCAACCTCGATACTACTTTGGGCAGCACAGGTTGGGCAGTAAAATCAATCTCAGGCAAGCCATCACTTCACACCTGGTGACACTTGGTAAGTATGGCAAGAGGTATTGGCTGAAACTAGTTTACAGTGAGGGGAGTTTTGGTTTTGCTGCCTGTGTCTGCAGATGATCTTCACTTCTCTGTGTGTGTTCTCCTTGTGTTTCTGTGTTGTTTTTCAAATAAAACCTGTTCTAGCAGAGTTTCAATGCCTCTTAATTGATTAATTATCAACTCAACAGCCACAGTTCAACTTGGTGATAGTGGAGGGATCAAGAAAAGACCAAGTAAGTGTTGATTTTAATTTCTTTATTTTGCAACTAAAATGACATGGAATCAAATTCCTTCTTTCTGCCACCTAACTTCAGTTTTGATTCCAAGGATTGGCCATGGATAAAAAACTGCAAATTTTTAGATAGACTTCTCTCCAACCTGAAGGCCAAGGAACAAGATTATCAAATCACAGCCTTGATATATCTTATGAGGGAGAGGGCTGAGGAAATCCACTCTGCCGGTCCCAAGCCCGGATGAAAAAGGAGAAGGGGGAGCAGTAACAAGCTCACTAAAAAACCTGGGTTCAGCTGGCCCGGCTGATAGTACCCTGTAAGGGCTCCTAATCCAGGGATACAGGATGAGCAGCGTTTGTACTCCATGTTAGGAGCGGCTGCACATGGCGTCTGTTCCTCATGTCAGATGCGGCCATTTCTTTTGGAGCTAAGTCGACCTGCCACTGAGTAGTGCTCTCAGTCTTAATGACAAAGGCAGACACATTCTACTTCACCCAGTGTGGAGATGAGAAAGAAGACTCTGCATTCAATCTCTCAACAGATGATTAAAAGAACTTAGACAAGGTCATCGAAACACTCAACAGCCACTTTATTGGCAAATAAAACCTGGTGTATGAATGGGCTTTGGATTAAGAAGCCAACGGCCGGAAGAAAACATTGAGAAATTTGTAAGTCTTGCACAGAATGTCCAGGAACTGTGAATGGGCAAATTTGTGGGAGTTCATTTGTGATCGTATAGCGCTTGGAGTACAAGATAGAAAGTTGTAGAAATTGATACTAAACCAAACTGACCTTGGCCAAAGCAGTCGAGATTGCCCATCAGTGGGAGGCTATGATGCGTGAACACAACCCTTACTGATCTGCTAGCCACTGTCAGTACAGTCACTGTAGTGACAAACCAGCTCTTCATTTGGAGGATTGTCTCTGGAAATACCATACATTATTGAAATATAAATTGAGATATCATTTTTTTTTCTTTTCCATTATTGTATGCACTGATAAATATATTTATTCACTTGTGTAAAACATGGTTTGATGTTTTCCATTATATGGAAATGACCGCATGGAGGGTCAACGCAGGTCAATGCAACACAAAAAATTGGCATAACAGAAGCCTAAAGCATCAGGTCATGGCACAGACAATGACAAAATATGCTAAGTGAACAGACAATGCCAGAGAAGCTGACAAAAGAAAACTTTCTAATTTGCTTTAACTGTGGAACTTCTAAACATTATTATCGTAATGTAGATAAGTGTCCCACTAAGGATAAAGTCTGTGGGTGTACATGAAAAAGGACCTTAATCTCTGTCTGAGTAAAATTAATGATGTCAATGCCATAACTCCGGAGGAACCCTCAACAGAGAAGAATGTCTCATTTGTATATGCTGGTTACAAACTTACGCTAGGAAGCAGAAAAAGCAGGAGAAAGTCAACAGTAATAGTCAACTGCACGGCAAGTTGGATCTGGGCTCCAATATGACTCTTGATACCATTTTTCCTGTACAAGCGGTATTTCGGGAACATCCAATTGGCCTCTACTGACAATTAACTTATAGCAGTTGCAAACCAAAGATTGGAGACTGCAGGGACCTTTGTGCCGATGCTCTGAGCTAAAAAATATGAAGTTAATTGTACGTGGGTCACCTTTTGAAACCTCTGTTGTGTCGAAGTTTGTGAAGACTTACAACTCATCAAGCAAGTTGATCTTGTCACCAGTGGCGCAAAGGGATGCCAACTCAGGACAAGAGTTCCCAAAGCTATTTGAAGGAATGGGGCTTCTTGAACAGCCCTATCACATCAAAGTGTGTAGAAGTAAGATTACAAGCCCTTCTCCATACCAGTCTCAAAACAAGTACCTCTTCTGCTCATGCTAAAGTTAAAAGAGAAGGTGGGTGCCATGGGGGTTAAGAAGTCATCAAACCAATTGATGAGCAACAGAGTGATGCGCATTGATCATTCTAGCTGGAAGGCCAAATTAAAAAAATCAGGTTCAGTGTGGATTGTTCTGGCTTAACCTTCGTGTGGAACATGAATTTCATCCACTTCCTATCCTTGAACCTGAACTAGCTCATAAAATAATTAAAAAAAAAACTAATGGTAATCCTATTGATTGATAGATTGTGTAGCTCAACTCAACAGAATCAAAATCTTCTAGGATGGTTGCTAACAGCAGATTTTGCCAGATTAAAGAAGGTCAAATGTTAAAAATTATAAATTTAAAAGGCTTCCAATTGGCATTACTAGCACTCCAGAACACTTCCAGAAATACCTGTCTTAGCCGAGGTAATCAGTCACATGGATGACATCCCCATTTACACAAAGATACAGGAAAGAGACAGAATGCTGCGTGAAGTTTTGAGGGGCATTGAGAACTTGGGGATTACTAGAGGATATACAAAGATAAGTTGCAGTTCTGGGTAAGTAACGTCACATTTCTGGAACACTACATTAATGAATATTATATCAATGCAGACGAAAAGAAAGCCAAAGCCATCACCAAATTAATATTGCCAACAGACCTGCATGGAGTGCAACATTTTATGCGCATGGTCAATTTCCTAGGTTGCTTTGTTCCAAATATATTAAAAATTACAAGGCCATTGAACCACCTAAGAAAGAAAAATATGATTAATCTATTCAGAAATGAGTATTTTATTTAAAGAGCCAACGACCTTCTGGCCAGTGATCAAGTTTTGGCAAGCTTTGAGATCTAAGAAGACCATTATCTCAGCCAATGCATCATCGTATGGCCTGAAAGTTATCTTCAAACAGGAGCATTAAGTTAACAAGTGGCACCCAATGGACCTGCAACATGGATGCTGACAAGGTCAAAACAGGAATATGTTCAAATTGAAAAATCTCATGGGCAGTAAGCACTTCAAGGACTTTGTTGTTTGGAAAAACTTCCTCATCAAAGCAGACCATAAATCTTTAGACCCCATCTTCACTACTAAAGATCTGTATGATCTAACACCAAGACTTCATCAGTACCAAATGAGGATGCTTTAGTTCTTGTTTCATATCCTTCATACGCTGAGTAGAGACTTAATCACTGCAGATGCCCTATCAAGACAACCACTTCCATGAGATATACCTAAATATGAAGAGCTCCAGAAGGAAGTTGAATATTTTGTGCGTAACATTATCCTGCATTGATCCATAACAGACTGGCCAATATAGCCCTCAATCAAAATCTGGAATCTGCCTTCAAACCTGACATTTTATTCCAAAAATGGTTGACAACCAAATGTCAGCTCTATTTCATAAAATGCTCGTTCATACCATGATGAGATAAGAAAAAAACCAAGCTTACTATTGTGAGGACAGCGAATGATCATTCTCTCGAACATGCGAAAATACTGCATTTGCGCAGGTCATCAAGGAATAACAAGATGTTGAACCAGAGCAAGGGATCATGTCTGTTGGCCAGGAATTGTTGGGTGGAAGGAAGGACAGATGACACACACACCTCTTTCAAAGATTTTCTTTCTTTTTTTTTAATCAACCAAAAACATATGTACCCCTCTGAAGAAATTATATTTATTTTTACAATAAAGTTAAATTAGAGACTTTTAAGAAATTATATAAACATATTTACAATAGAAAAACTAACCTGAGAGCATCTAGCTTCTCTGCCCAAAAAAACAAACTATTATTTCTCTAACCAACTAACAAGACATATGCAAATTCTCTACCATTAATCAATTTCCACACAAGAATTTACATATATATATTTACAAATTTTTTATAATTAAATTTAAAAATACAAATTATTTAAATAATTAAACTTATAAACAACATAGCATTTTATATTTAATGAAATGATGATCAGGTGTAACAATCGGCCCCATGACCATCATTTCCCATGATTAACAACATGATAGCTATATTTACACAAAATCATAAAGAGACAGAATGAGACAAATAGGAATCTAATTATTGAAAAATTTACAACTGGGGAAAAATGTCAGTGTAATCTGTTCCATATTTCTGTCTATAACCTTGTGCTACAAGCCTAGCTTTATATCTTTTTATATTATTTTTATCATCCCTTTTTACGCTATATACCCATTTATTACCCAATATTTTCACACCTTGAGGTGGGGAATCTACTAATTTCCATACTTTCCTATCTTTCATCACTTTAAGTTCATCTTCCATTGCCTTAATCCAATTCCTTTTTTCCTGTGATTGTTGTACATCATTAAAGTTTTTAGGAAGTTCTACATTATAGATTTCCTCATGAAAAATACTTTTGTACAAATCATCTTCTAAACAATTTGTTTCTATTTTAACTTCATTTTCCTCACTTATATCTGGTTTTTGTGGTCTAAATGAAAACATTTCAGAATTGAATTCAAGCTTTTGTGTTTCACAATATTTTTGTACATCATTTAATGATCTCAATTTTTGATCACCAGAAGGGGGGTAATAGTATACGTCTACTCGTGGTCCTGTCTTTCTAGGTATTTCTAATCTTTTCCATTTAGCTATGTCTATTAATGTAAGTGTATGTAAATTATGGTTATCACTATCATTATTTTCATAAGGGTAGTTATCATCCTGTGGGTAAAAAACATATTGTACTCTAGAAGCAGTACCAAACAAAGTATTCACACCCTTCTTAGCTTCATCAATAAATACATGAATGGTTTCTATTACTTTTCTATCTGCTGGCAACCAGATTCTATAACCTTTTGTTTTGGTTGCATAACCTACCATTATGCCTGAATTGGCCTTAGGTTGTAACTTATTTCTTTTCATTTTAGGGACATGTACATAAGCTAATGAGCCAAAAATTTTAAAATGTCTTACAGATGGTTTATGTCCTGACCATAATTCCATTGGACTTACTCCTTTTGTTAGGGCATGTTCACATCTGTTTTTGGTGTATACAAAGGTATTTAGGGCTTCTGCCCAGAATCTGGGTTGTAACCCACTATCTAAAAGCATTGCTCGAACACCTTCAATAGCAGTTCGATTAAACCTTTCAGCTATTCCATTTTGTTCAGGACTATAAGTTGATGTTCTTTCTATTTTGATACCCAAATTTACTAGAAAATTTTCAAATTCTTTGTTACAGAATTCTAATCCATTATCTGTCCTAATACATTTTAGTTTGGCATTTAATGCTCTCTCAGACTCATGCAAGTATTGCTTAAAATAGTTAAAAACTTCTGACTTTTCTTTTAGGAAATAAACATTAACCTTTCTATGATAGAAAGAAAATATCTACTGCCACCAAGTGATCTCACTGGTGCAGGACCCCAGATATCCATATGCACTTTTTCTAAAGGTTTTCTAGTCAGAATTGTATAGCTAAATTTAAATGATGATCTGGTGATCTTAGCTACTTTACATATATCACATGTGGTTGGATTACCCTGAACTTTTTCTAATCCTTTGACAGTATTCTTTTTACTCATAGAATTAAGTATTTCTGAATTAATATGACAAAATCTTTTATGGAGAAAATTAAGATTTGAGTTATAGGAAACTGAATAATTTTGAGCTTTGGCTCTATTAGGGTATCCATTTACAATATATAACTTATCTACTCGTCTTGCTGTGAAAAAATATTCTCCATTATTTTTAAAGATTGTCATTTTACCGTTTTTCCATATTATCTTATTTCCTGCTATGTCTATGCATGATCCACTAATGAGATTCCTTCTCATGTTTGGTGCATATAAAACATTAAGTAGAGTTACCTCTACAAGTGTGTTATTAATGTCTCTTAAAACAAAGTTAATATCTCCCTTACCTAAGATTGTTGACTTGCAGTCGACATCTCCAATCAAAGCGTCCATCGGGGGGATATCCTGATAGTTCACAAACCAATCCTTTTCTTTACAAAAATGAGATGTAGCTGCGCTGTCTATCAGCCATTCTCCCAATTCACTAGTTGGATCACTTGCTCTTTCACTAATGTGGTGGAAGCTTAGAATTTCTGAATGAAATGCAGAAGATTTTCCCCTGTAGTTCTGATCCTTTCTGTAGTGTTGCCCTTGAGAGTTTTTGTTTCTAAGAAAACAGTCTTTTATAAGATGGCCAGTTTTCCCACAGAAGGAGCAATTCCTTATATCATAGGTTCTTGCTGTTCTTGGATGCACTGTTGGCTCCAGCATGCTACCACTGCTATACTGTGCTTTTGCAGAAAAATAATTTTTCTTTTTATTTCCTTGGTACATCCTGGGAGTTTTTGTTTGATAAGCATTTGCCACAATATCAAGTCCATCATCTTTTTTCTTTTGTTGAACTCTTCCCGATTCAGTTATCAAGTGGGCTTCAATGTTTTCAACATTAAAGTGTTTTTCTTCTAGTCTGTATAGAACTTGGACAATGCCATCATAATCTTGAGGCAATTTCCTTATCAACTGAAAACACACAAGTACTTCAGGTAGATCAAATCCTGCTTCTTTAATAAGTTGTTTTTTCTCTTGGACTCTTTTAATAAATATTCCAATAGTTTCTTCATCAGGAGCAAATTTCAGTTCATAAAATTCGTCAATCAAACCAGCCAGTCTGGCTCTTGAATTTGGCTCAAAATTCTGCTTTAAAATATTCCAGGCTTCTTTTCCATCAGCAGCATTAGCAATCAAGGTTTGGTATTTTCTTTCTACTCCTTGGTAAATTGTAGTGAAAGCCCTATCCTTCCTCCATTTAAATTCTCTAATATCTTTGGCTGTTGCCTCAGCTGGAAGATCAGGTTCATCTTCAATGATAAAATCCCAGCTTCCTCTATCAATCAGAAGGACCTTCATATCCACCTTCCATATATTATAGTTGAAAGCATTCAGCTTTGGAAAAGTTAAATTTGTATCATTCATTTCAAACTTTTAATGCGGCCCCAAAAGTTTAGCCTATTCTTTTTTCTTAAGTTGCTATAGTATACAGCTAAAAGCTTGCTAGTAGGCCCATAACCTTTGTTGGGTGGAAGGAAGGACAGATGACACACACACCTCTTTCAAAGATTTTCTTTCTTTTTTTTTAATCAACCAAAAACATATGTACCCCTCTGAAGAAATTATATTTATTTTTACAATAAAGTTAAATTAGAGACTTTTAAGAAATTATATAAACATATTTACAAGAGAAAAACTAACCTGAGAGCATCTAGCTTCTCTGCCCAAAAAAAACAATTATTTCTCTAACCAACTAACAAGACATATGCAAATTCTCTACCATTAATCAATTTCCACACAAGAATTTACATATATATATTTACAAATTTTTTATAATTAAATTTAAAAATACAAATTATTTAAATAATTAAACTTATAAACAACATAGCATTTTATATTTAATGAAATGATGATCAGGTGTAACAGGAATAGGTCAAGAAATCCAAGATATGGTAAAAGCCTGTGAAAAATGCATTGAGATTCAACCTCTAAAGCACAAACTACGCATCCCCAACGACTTTCCAGAATTATCGTGGCTAAAATTCGAGATGGATCATTTCCATTATGAAGGACATGAGTATTTAGTCGTCATGGAGTACTTTTCTCATTTTATCGAGGTCGAACGACTCAAATTTTGTCAGAATTGTGGTAGATCACTGTAAAACCATATTTGCTCATCATGGCATCCCAGACTTGTAATCAATCATAATGGACCTCAATTTAATCCATCAACAACTTCAGCTTTTCCAAGTTTGCCTCTGGAGTTAGGTTTTGACGCATCACTTCCAGCCCAAAGCATTCTCAATCAAATGGTCAACCAGAGGCTGCAGTCATAACTGAAAAAACTTGAAAAAGAATAAAGATCAGTCCAAGCATTCATGGAATACTGGGCAACACTCCTGGCAAACGGACTCTCCCCTGCATTGTTACCATCATTAGACAAATTAGAAATTCAGTACTTTTGTCTGATCAATGCAGGGGAGAGTCCATTTTCCAGAGGTGTTGCCCTATACTCCATGAGTGCTAGGACTGGATCTTTATTCTTATAAATGTTTTTCTAGGTTTTGACATCAGACTTATCATTCAGTACCTTTGCCTGATGATAGTAACAATGCTGTTACGGAAATGTCACAAATGGTTAATTAATTTGGATTTGGTCTTGTTACCTTATGTTATCTATAATCCAATTGTACCCCACTCACCAAATATGAAGCAGTGACGCCAAGTTATTCAACTAGTATTTAAGAAATTCTTATTTGTATTTTCTTTAAAATTACAAACTATTTGTTAATAACATTAGCATGTTGTTTCATTGTTTTAGGACAAACCACTCCTGGCAAACAGAGTTCACTCAAAGCAGTGAAAAAGACCTCATTGATGTCAATAAAGGTAAATTTCATTCACTTTCATGGTTTATTGAAAAAAATCTAAATTTAATTCTAAATAGAAAATTGTAAAATAAAATGAACCCTAGTTCAATTTAAGATACTTTTATTATAAAAAAAATAAAAGTATAAAGCCTAATTGGCCTTGCTTTTATTTTTGGTGGAAAAGCATTGCTCAATGTAAATATTTGTATGTAATTTTACTAAGATTCTCACCATTGTTGCATATATATAAGCAGATTCATACAATATAGCATTAGATCTCTAAAAATTGATCTGGTGTATTAAATTGATGAAGCTACTTGGACAGCTCATCATTGATGAGCAAAACCCTCCAATATTTTCATCACAATAAGGATAGAAGTTTGCTTTATTTAGAAAGGTAAATGGGGCATTATAGCCTTATATTTAACAAACTCTTTATTACTTAACTCTTTAAACTCTTTATTACTTAACTCTTTGTTAAGTAATATAACTAATATTTTTTGAGTTGAAGATATTTTTAGGTTTAGTCAAATATTTTTGTTTTAGTAATGCTGATATACACAGAGGAGTCAAAAAAAAATTCCTATATTTTGTACATGAGAAATATACTAATCATGAAAATGAAAGCTCAATACCTTCACAGAATCATCACACACAGCTTGATTTATAATAGCAAAATGGCTGCTATGGAAATTTCTCACAAACTTGTGTAACATTTTGTATTTGGTATTGACAGATTATTTCTAGAATATATATAGATTATAATTGTAGCATTATATATATGTAGTAATCCCGATGTGGAATGTACTGGGCAGTCGTGGTAGTGGGTGCGTGATGGGATTCCCGCACTGGGACAGCAAGAGACAGAGGCAGGTCTAGATGGTAACTCCAAGAAGGTAGAGGTAGACCACGGACGAAGGCAGTCGAACCACGGGCGCCTCGGATGCCCAAAGCCTACATCGCGGATAGATGGGGGGTGAGAGATCCCACCGACCGTATACGGCGTCGCTCTGAAAACAACTCTACAACTATGTCCCATTTCTGGGCTCTTTATATACTGGATGCCCGCATATGGCGGCGAGTTCTGATTGGCTCCTATAATCACGCCACCTGTCAGGCGCCGGGTTGTTTATCACATCTGGCCACCTGTTGACGGGGTGATTGAACTCATTATCATAAACACCTGTTCGTCTGGCCTTTGTCGTCGTCTACCTCTTTGTTTTATTTGTCATTTCGATTGTTACAAGATCGATACATATTTTTATATAGAGATGGGGTTATGATAAATATTATAAGAAGGTTGTGATCTAACTAACTCAAAATATACTACAGAATGTGTCCCCGGTGATGAAGGTTTGGTTGGGGGAATGACATGTAATGAATGATGACCTAACAAACCTATTATAAAAGAATAAAAGAAATAATTTGTATACAAATTAGTTAAAATTATTATGAAGTTACAAGTTAAAGAGAGAAAGATGTTGTAATGGTGGTGTATCAATAAAAACGTACAAAATGAACAATAAAAGATTAAGAGAAAGTATATAATACAAAATGGTAACTATGGTAAAATGAATCGTACAAGGAAAATAATATCTTATTGCATAAAAGATGAGAGAAAAAAAAATGAAGTTAGTTTATTGACTGAACTTATAATGTGACGCTAAGGTTGAAAAAGGGAAAGGGGATATCTGAGCATGTTTCTGCAAAGTAGTATCCCAAACATTCTGCAATGCAATGCGAACTTGTTTAAGTGAGGCATTGTTTTCATTAACAGAAGGCCTAAGATAATCCGTCTGCATCATTAGTTCAGACAGTGAGAAGAGGTGGGAAGATTGATGGATGTAAAAGGGAGAGATAAGAGGGGTAAGAGGGATCCCTGTTGTCCATAATGATTGTGCCCGGTTGAATTATGAGAAAAAAAAAAGTGAAAATTTGAAAAAATGATGAATTGATATGATGAGTCGGGCGATGAGAAAAAGAAAATAAAAAGATCGCGCTGGATATCCTGAACTCACTATCGGGAATGGTATAGCGAGGAAGGATTGTTCCAGTCGGATTAATCAATGAAAAAAAAAACAAAAATGTTCGGCGAACTGGAATCCCTTGGAAGGTTGGAGGTTTGAAGGATGCGGAAAAGGAGAGGTGGGTGTAAGAGATTTATTGCTGTCAATTTTGATTGTGTCCGACTTGTGTGGTGAAAAGAAAAAGTTGAAAAATGAAAAAATGATGAGTCGGACGTTGAGAGAAAAAAAAAAAAAAACTAACTGGGTCTCCTGAGCTCACTATTGGAAGTGATATAGCGAGGAAGGGTCTTCTAGTTAGTTTAATCAATAAAAAAAAAAAAGAAAATGGCTGACGAACAATAATCTCTTGATGGGTATAAAAAGTTGGGAGGAAAGGTTCATGGGATAGAGTTAGAGATTGTAAGGGAAGCGTCAAAAATAACATTTTGAAAATCTATTAAGAAAAATAAAATAATAAATGTTTTATCTGTTTAAGAAATATATAAATATTGTTAGGTGTAGGTTTTTTAAAATGTTGCCTAAAATAGTTGAAGTTGTAAAATTCTAAGTCTAAACATGATGAAAAAAGAAAATAAAAATATTAAAGGTAATAATATATAAAGGGTTGATTGGTATTTGATGGCATTAATGTTGATGGTTAATAAACAAAATGATATTATCGATTAATATTGAAATGCTTTATCTACATCTGTAAGTTAAAAAACAAAGTCCAACACCACAAAACTAGTAAAACTGTAAGTCTATTTACACATAAATGAGAGAAAAGTTAAAAGAAAACAAAAATATTCGTTCCTGAAAAAAGGGAACATATTAACACACAATGTCTAGGTGTAGGTGCAAGATTACTGATGTCGTTCTAGTTTGGCCTACGGGGAGTAGTGGTGACACACTGATATAATAATATAAAACTACAAAAAATATATAAGAGGAGTACATAGGAAGGATAAATTTAAAGTAAACACACACATTAGCGAAAGTAAAAATATTTGGGAAAGCTGGTATACTAGTTACAGTTTTTTGTTACTTAAGGTGCCTTGAGTATTTACAACATAGTTTCAGGGATGTAATACAGGAAGGAGGAGAAGTAGAGATAATAAAAATAAAATATAAAAGAAAATTGACTTAAGAAAATCGTTTGCGATAGGTAGTGACGCAGTGAGGAATAAAGGAAGAAGGTCTGAATTGGTTTCTGCAAAGGACATCTCAGGAATCCTGCCCTGCAATACGAGCTTAGAAGCGAAGTATTGTTTTCAGGGTTCAGCAATCTCAAGATGCTCTGTAAGTAGCATTAGATCAGACAGGGGGGTAGGTAAGTTGAAAGAGGAGAAATGGGAAAGGTGGAGTCAAGAGTTGTCTGTTGCCAATGATGATTGAGCTCGGATTAAAAGGCCTATAATTGAATGATTGACAGGTAAGTGTTGAAGTAGGAAGGAATATCTCTGCTAATGATAGATGCTAATGATGGGTACAAAGGTCATTCCACACTTTTAGAAGTAGGGAAGGAAAGACGAAGTAGAAAAAAACTAGGGGGGAGTTCAGTGCGTGCGTCCTTGAACTGTCGTTGGGATGAAGATTGGATTTAATTGTCCTTTTAGGAGGCCAAGATGGCGTCTCCTTTGGTCTCATGTACAGGATCGATTTTAGAGATGATGGGGACCTAATCATTATAATATCGTAATTTATAGTTGTATTTGTAATTGTGGGGAAAAATGGGAGGCGCATTATGAGATGAGATAATTTAATAATACAAATCTAGGACTAGTTTTTAAAAACTTTTAAATATTGAGAAATATCAATTGGAATAGTAATAGGTCAAGTAAAATAAAGAGTGTAATAAATTTAAGTTGAAAGTTGCATATTTGGGTAATGCTATTTTAGGTGAATTTAAGAAAGGCATGTAAGATTAGTAAATTGGCAAAAATGCGTGATTGAATATTTTTAATAATAAAATTGAAAATGATGAATTAACATTAATAATTTGATTAAAATAAAGTGATAAATGAGAGTGTGAAAGTTTTAAAAATTGAATAAAAATGATATAAAAAAGGTTATAATTGATTTTAAAATGCTTAAAGTGAAAATATAAAATTTATGGGGAAAATGGCAGAAACAAAGTATAAAGTACCTTGAAATGGCTGATGCTGGCTGGAGTTGATCTCTGGAGATGGTTGTAGGGAAGAAGGTTACTTGTTGCGTGGGATCCGTCAAAAGAGGAGATGAGGGCTTCCTCCGCACGAGGTACGGCTAGTCCCCGAATGGCGTCTGCCAGGCGGCCTACTAGGTCGTCGCAGTGGGGCTGCATGGTGGTGAGGGCATCCGCGACGTACTCATCTCCAGCCTCCGTCATCCTCTGCATGTTGCTGTCCTCAGTCATCCTGTCGACTTTAACGGGTTCTGTAGTAATCCCGATGTGGAATGTACTGGGCAGTCGTGGTAGTGGGTGCGTGATGGGATTCCCGCACTGGGACAGCAAGAGACAGAGGCAGGTCTAGATGGTAACTCCAAGAAGGTAGAGGTAGACCACGGACGAAGGCAGTCGAACCACGGGCGCCTCGGATGCCCAAAGCCTACATCGCAGATAGATGGGGGGTGAGAGATCCCACCGACCGTATACGGCGTCGCTCTGAAAACAACTCTACAACTATGTCCCATTTCTGGGCTCTTTATATACTGGACGCCTGCATATGGCGGCGAGTTCTGATTGGCTCCTATAATCACGCCACCTGTCAGGCGCTGGGTTGTTTATCACGACTGGCCACCTGTTGACGGGGTGATTGAACTCATTATCATAAACACCTGTTCGTCTGGCCTTTGTCGTCGTCTACCTCTTTGTTTTATTTATCATTTCGATTGTTACAAGATCGATACATATTTTTATATAGAGATGGGGTTATGATAAATATTATAAGAAGGTTGTGATCTAACTAACTCAAAATATACTACATATATATATATATATACCTTTAAAACGACATCATAATTATTTGGTTGGATTATGTCATTTATATTAAATTAAAAAATTGTGTCTTATAGGGCATGGATAAAGATCCTTACTGCTGGTGTTGCCACCTACCAGAGGCCACTGTGGAATGTGGCTCTTGCATCCGTTCATTTCATCCTAACTGCCTGCCACCAGGATCCATTCCAGAAGAAGCCGATTATATCTGTCAAGATTGTTCGGGGTGCAATGAGCCTTGGAATATTGCTGAGCCCTTTGTGAAATTTGGCAGCTTCCTTCTTGAAAATGTTCATAAAGATGTGGTATGTTTCAAATTAATTTTTAAATTGTTTTTCATTATAACTCCTTTTGCTGTATTTTTGTGAAACAGATATATCAGAAATAAATAGTAATGTTATATAAAATTAAAAGATGTCTTTTTCTAACAAATATTATTTAAAAAAATATATATTTAACGCATATATATAATGTTTGCAATTAAATTAGAATATTTTACTTTTATTTTGATTAAAACAGTAAAACCTCACTAAAGCAAATCCAGAGAAAGAGAAGACACTTTTAGATCAATATAGCTATGTTACTCTAAGTGCCATGGACAGATTTAAAGGCAAATATTTCAATCTTAAATGAAATTAATCCTGGTAGTTCATCTCTAGAATTCCAAATATGTAAACAAAGACAGACCTATTTCGGACACATCTTCTTCTTTCTTATCTCCACACTGGGTGAAGTAGAATGCGTCTGCCTTTTCATTAAGACTGGGAGCACTACTCAGTGGCAGGCCGACTTAGCTCCAAAATAAATGGCCACCTCTGACATGAGGAACAGACGCCGTGTGCAGCCGCTCCTAACATGGAGTACAAACGCTGCTCATCCTGTATACCTGGATTAGGAGCCTTTACAGGGTACTATCAGCTGGGCCAGCTGAGCCCAGGTTTTTTAGTGAGCTTGTTATTGCTCCCCCTCCTCCTTTTTCATCCGGGCTTGGGACCGGCAAGGGCGGACACATAATGAGAGCAAATGGTTAAGATTTTGTTGACAGTATTATTTTTACAAAGTATATGTTTGTGTGTGCGCTTAAAGGAAAGTGAATATATTTATTTACTATAATAAATATGGATCTAAAACATTATATATGGCCTTTTATTTTCAGTATATTTAGAAACATTCACATTTTCTGTTTGTTCAGGCATTATTTAAATATGATAGTCTATTTCATATTTCCAAAGAAAAGTATCCAGATTATTTTGATAAAATAATCAATCCAATGGAACTGAAAACAGTGATTAAGGTAAGATACAAGTTTATTCTTTTTCTGTTAAAATTTATTTTATTCTATATGATGTAAAAGCCATATTAAATCAAATAAAATTACACAAGGTTTTCAAAATAATGCCTGCAACATGCTTACACATATGGACTTCTATAGTCTATAATTCTTTTGCAAAAGAGATTTTTACTTGGAAGCTTGCATATCTATATATATAAAAATCAATGTTTGTATGTTTGTATGTCCGGTATACAAATTCACAGTAGTTCACTAATTCAAACGAAAATTTCCATACATAGGTAAAAAAATACGGGGAAGACGATAGGCTGTTTTAAAAAATATATAAATCAATTATTAAAACTATATATTAAAATTATTCTACTTAGCTCACGAACAGCGCCCTCTATCAAAGATTCGATTAAATTATGCTGATGCAAACAAATAGATAATGCTAATAACAAACAATTATTTAAAAAAATCTTATCTAAATATATATCACTCGGATAGATATGCACACGGGTCAATCCCGGGGCAAAGCCTGGGTCACCCGTCTAGTTTTATATAAAACAAGATACTCTTTGTGAAAACTTTTTGTTAGGTTTTGAAAACCTTTTATTTGATATAATATGACTTGTATTTTGAAATTTTTATGTCAAAGTTTTTTTTTGTTGATTTATACAGAAAAATAAAAATAGAAGCTATTCCAATTCCAAAGCCCTTATGTCAGAAGTGAAATGGATCTACCATAACTCCTTTATCTATTTTGGAGGTAAGTTGTCTTAAATTATTTTTAAAAAATCTAATTAAATAGTGGAAAAAAAAAACATTTTACATAAATGTATACCCTCAAGTGCACAAAAATGACTGAAATATTTTAAGCATATTTTATTTTATTAAAGTATAAATTTTTAAATTTTGAGTAATTTTTTTTTTTTCAAGGGATTTATATTTCTCTTTATTTACAAAAGCAGAATAAATTGAAATTAAATTTCTCAAAGTTACTTAAATTTCCATCTATTTAATAAGCTAACATATACTTTTAAATCAAATAAAATTTTGGATATCATAATATTGTCGCGTGCTGACCCCTCCGGATTCTTCGCAACTACGCCGCTTCTTCCTTTGTGGATCACCTACCCGGGTTCCCATTGCACTCCCTCTGCAGCTCTTCCCTGAAGAGCACCCAAGGACTTCCGAAAACCACCACTAAAGTGGAACTCCTTTCCTCTGGCAGTATCTCTCGGCCTTACCACTGGTGGGGGGGACACGAGAGACTTACCAGAAGAGTAGCAGCAGCGATGTCGGCGAGAGAGTCATGACAGCAACCGGCAACAAGACTTCAAACACTCCTTTTATTGTCACTTCTACTACACATTACATATAACTAGAATAACATTCAACCGGTATTTACATTTATTTACATACCAGAGCCAATATAAACATCTATTTACAACTATTTGCTCTTGGAAACAGTAACACAGCAGTCGGCGATTCTCACACAAGTTGCATACCAGAAATAGGCGAAAGTGCCATCTATTAGCGGAGGTTGTAGGAGTTTTGTGGCCTTATACGCGACACTGCCTCCCTCGTTCCTGTCGCCATGATGGCATATTTCTCTCGCTGGTGCCGCTTCTCTTTCTGGAACTGCCTTTCTCGCTGAAGTCGCCTCTCCCGCTGGAGTCGCCTCTCTTGATGGAACCGCCTTTTTCGCTGGAATCGCCCTTTTGCCGGAGCTGTCCTCACCGGAATCACTCCTTTCGCCAGAGCCGCTTCTCACGTCGGAGTCGCCCCTCTCGCCAGGACCACTTCTCTCGCGGCATTGCTCGCCGGCACCGCTTCTCTCGCTGGCACCATTTCTCCCGAGGGCACCACTTCTCTCACCGGCACCGTTTCTTTCGCTGGGGCTGCTTCATTCGGGGCTCTGCTTGAAGCAGATTCAGGGTCTGTCCTGGAGGTTCCACAATCAGGCCTTTTACTCTATGGAATTCCTCCATGTGACCCGGCTCAACCTCCAGCCTCCGGGACTTCGCCCGGCCCTCGCCGACATCACTTCCCAAGGTTGACTGGGTCGTACTTGGCTCCCTCTGTAAATAACCCTTCATTTCAGACAGTAACTGCTGTATCTCTTTGCCTCTAAGACACCTTCTCTCTCTCTTTACTCACTTTCTTTTTCTAGAAGTAGCCATTCTTCCTCTCTTCAGCGTTTTAATTCGTCCCTCTCCTCCTGATATCCCTGTAGCTTCCGGATGATCTCGGCCAGCGAGTCCTGCTCAGCAGCCATCCCTTGGCCTCTCATGTCAATGGGCCTTTTGTCCGCAACTAAAAACTCTAAAAGAGCTCCCTGGTGACCTCCACAAGGAAGAATCCCACTTCTGACACCAGTGTCGTGTGCTGACCCCTCCGGACTCTCTTGCCAACATCACTGATGCTACTCTTCTGGTAAGTCTCTCGTGTCCCCCCACCAGTGGTAAGGCCGAGAGATACTGCCAGAGGAAAGGAGTTCCACTTTAGTGGTGGTTGTCGGAGGTCCTTGGGTGCTCTGCAGGGAAGAGCTGCAGAGGGAGAGCAACAGGAGCCCGGGTAGGTGATCCATGAAGGAAGAAGCGGCGTAGTCGCAAAGAATCCAGAGGGGTCAGCACGCGACATATATATATATATATGATAATTTGAACAAACAACCCCTTATTGGTGTAACATTACAAGATTCTATGATGAATGTGTTGTATAATAGAAACACCTTTGTAACTAATTATACGCATGTTATACATGAACCATTGCATCACAATATGTAATGTACTCTGTACAAACTGGAGATAATAAAATAAAGCTGTATAATAGAATAAGAGTGAGTTAAATAACAGAAAGTGAGATATAGAAGTCCAACAACATGTAAGAATGAGACTAAAGATGTCAGAACTTTCCAGAAGGTCGTAAAGAGTGTACAATGACCTCTCTTTCTTGACCCCCCCAATATTACGTTGGACGAATGCCCAGTACTTCCGCATCTGTGACTATAAAAATCCCTAGAACCCGAAATAGATCACCACTTCCAAGTCTGCAGGAGCGTATGTCAGTCCAACTCCTTTGATGCCACCATATATAGAACATTAAGAAACCGCTATTTAATCTTCTCCATCTTTCTGCTTGGCTCTTTCTTTTCACGGAACTCTCCCTGTGCAACTATGTCTTTCGTTCTTTGTGTGGACAATCCCAAGTCTTCTATTCTGCCTCGAACATGACTGCCTGTACTCTGTGAGAACTGTGAAAATTCTTCCAAGGTGCAGAGATGTATTGGAAAGCTCTCCACACCTGCCTGTCCTCTCGGTTACCACATATATATAAGACATACTCTATAATTACATTCTAAATATTTATCTTAGTTATGAATCACATATTAAAATAGGATGAACAAATTGCTTTTATATGCACATTTACTTTTAATATATCAATAACATATTTTCAAAATGGTTTATATATGATAATTATTTTAAATAAGTGTAAATTATATAAATAAAGCCTTGAAATAAAGTCTCATGATAGTAGATGACCATTTAGGCAATTAATAAACGATTTCATATAAATATCTATGTTAAAAATTGAGCAATCTATTTTAAATTCAATAAATAAAATGTCTATCTTGGATCAATAACAATTATTTTAAAAAATTGAAGAGGCTATTTGCCCATCTTCTTAAATCAAAGTTCTTGTAAGTCTAATCCACATGATGCATGCATTATTATAGAGAAAGCTTGTTGCTGTGACCTAACCATTCAATATAAATCTTTATTTCTTCAGAAATAAAATGCTATATACAGTCTAACCTCTTCAATTTAACACCCCAATGGGTCAGGACTTTTGATTGAATTTAAACGATTTAGATGATTTCATCACACTTTCATTTCTAGTAAGAATTTTTCTATGAAAAAAAATAAATAATTAAAGTGATAATTTTAGAAAATACTTTTGTAACATATTTTAATTAGAAATGTGAATTAATGCCATTAGGACTTTTTATTTTCAGAATGTTTCAAGATCAACTTTTAGGGATGGATAAAATTGCATTAATACATTCTTAAACAAAGGAAAAATTACAAATACTATTTTAATATAAGTGTATGCAATAGGATGAAAACAAATTAATTTAGAAAAAAAAAGAAGTCTAAACAATTTATATTACTTATTAAGACACCTTATTGTTTACATTGTGACTAGTGCATGCTTGAGTTAGGCCTAAATTGTTTAGGAGTAAACAAATCACTCGTCATGTTAGCGCCAATATTTGCGGCATATTTTAAAACTTTTAAGCGCTGTGCGCATACGGCAATATTTGCGGCACATTTTTAAATTTTAAGTGCGGAGCGCATACACCAACTACAGTCGTTGTGCGCTGCATGTCAACATATTGTATTTTAACAAAAATTATCTAATGTTGAAATTGGATTTTTAAAAAATCAGTAGAATTATTGTTAGTGTAGAATTAACATTTGCTATTTGATAAACTGGAGGTCTGGACATTAAAATATCGTCAAATATCGGGTATCGAATTAATGAGGTTATACTGTATATATGACTACACTTGTTTTAGCTGTAGGTATGATTGTGGTATGCCTACTTTTCTATCCCATGTAAGCCATGTGCATCTTCCTACATTGGCAAATCTGTAAAACCCCTAAAAGAAAGAATCAATCAACACAAAAGGCAGCCTTCAAAATTATAGCCTTTTATCACTACTGGTAAACTACGCAATTTAACAAGGATATATTTGTAAAACGACATTTAAAAATTATCCCGCATGAGTTTCTTTTCAATGAAAAATCAAAATTTATTTAAAGGAGAAATAACGATTATTTCAAACCTTAAAGATGAGGTATGAAAGGATGAATTGTGAAGAGTAATGATAAACGGAAAAATATAAGTGTCCAGTGATGGGAATCGAACCCACAGTGTTCCGCTTACCGGGCAGATGCCATGTCCACTAGGCTACCCTGGACATATTTTTCCGTTCGTAAATAATACATAAAGTAAATAAATAAATAAATAAATTACTTTATGTATTATTTACGAAGGGAAAAATATGTCCAGGGTAGCCTAGTGGACATGGCATCTGCCCGGTAAGCGGAACACTGTGGGTTCGATTCCCATCCCTGGACACTTTTATTTTTCCGTTTATCATTACTCTTCACAATTCATCCTTTCATACCTCATCTTTAAGGTTTGAAATAATCGTTATTTCTCCTTTAAATAAATTTTGATTTTTCATTGAAAAGAAACTCATACGGGATAATTTTTAAATGTCGTTTTACAATCACAAGCCGCATTATATTACAGTCGAACCTCTTTAATTCAACACCCCAAGGGATCAGAGCTTTCGGTTGAATTAAAGGAAGTGTTGAATTAAGGTGAGATATGATTAGGTAATCATCTAACTCGCTAAAATAATATTTTTTTAAAATAGCCTTGTAATATAAATTAATTATATTAATTGAAACCATTGTGTGTTTTTATTTTATTTTCATGATTAACTTTTAGTATCAATGACAAAATGGCATTAATACATATTTTAGAAACATAAATAATTGTAACAAATAAATTTACTGGTAATGTGTTTCTTTTCAGTAATATAATCAAATATTAACTCTACAGACATTAAAATATTAAATATAATATATTGAATAATATTTATTCTAATTGAAAAATATGGCAGTTGCAAGGAAATAAATATCGTAAATAAAAAGAAAATTTTAAAATATTATTTTAAAATAATCATGAAGATCTCTTTAAAAATTCCTTTATAGATATCTGTTTTTGCACTGAAATCCTATTCAGGATGTATTCCAGATGGTCATTTTGAAAAAAATATGCATGCCTTTCTTCCTCTGAAATGTCTTTTAATAAATAAATTTTACTGTATTAAAGTCATCCACTGCTGCTGCAGGTGTTATTGATTTTGTGTTTAAATCTTTTATAATAACACAGAAATAGAATATTGAAATAAAATGTTATCATAATCATTGTGGCTACATTTTATAAAGATTTATTTATTTAAAAGGATATAATTTGTAAATTTTGAAATAACTAAAATATTTAAATGCTGAAATTTAAAAATAAAATATTATTGTTAATTAGCGCACGAAGCCTAAATCCCAGCATAAAAAAAAAAACAATAACACTCGCGACATTGCGCAACGGCACTGCAAAGTGAAACTTAAACTAACCAGGAACCAAAAGTGCGCGCGCGCGATCCTATCGGCGCCCGCCGATCGCCGCCGTAATACCTTTTTGGCGGAAAGTTGTAAGTAAAAAACATTCAACTGTCGAAATTCGAATTTTAAAATGGTCGAACTATCGGAAGTGTCGTATTATCGATATGTCGAATTACGGTTTGTTATTTGATAGGCCGGAGGTCGGGACATCAGAACATGGTCGAATTATCGCCGAGTGTCGAATTGGGGTG
This sequence comes from Cordylochernes scorpioides, assembly GCA_030710605.1. Lineage (NCBI taxonomy): Eukaryota > Metazoa > Arthropoda > Arachnida > Pseudoscorpiones > Chernetidae > Cordylochernes > Cordylochernes scorpioides. The sequence goes on along the minus strand of CP092864.1, from coordinate 6,684,463 downwards.
TGTCGAATTAACGAGGTTATACTGTATATTGCATTAAGGATATATTTATAAGATTTTGAAATTTCAAAAGTTTTATTTACACACAAGATATACAAGATTATTTCTGGAGAGCTGGGCATTTATATAAGACAAAAATAGCATCAATAGGAAGATAGATATACCACAATCATACCTACAACTAAGACAAGTGTAATCAAATATAAATGGTATCAAATATATGGTGGTTTTCCACAGGGGAATAACGAGCACACTTGGATGGGATAGAAAATAGACCTTGCAAAAGGGAGAGTGATGAGACTGGATGAGGTACTTTGCCTTTCACATGATGGAGAGGACACTACCTTGGTTGGAGCCTAAGTTGAGCACACCTTGCTTCTAGCATGGTCACCTACCTTCCTTTTTTAACTTCCTGTCCGAGATCATCGTCATTAACTCTCTAGACTTCTCATTGGTGGAGATCCTTCCACGTGCTCTCTGATGATTTGCTATCAGTTTGTCATCCTTAAAGGTGATTGGTTATTGATTTGTCATGCTTAACTGTGATTGGCTTAGTACCTCCATTGTCGCCATGATTGCAATCTTCCAGGAAGAAGAAGGTCTTTGAACTTAAGTTTTATGGGTCCTGGGCAGTGACCTTTACTTCCTGGATGATGCAATCCTGTTAATTGTTATTCCCTTTTTCGCGAAGCCTAACTTTTATTAAATCTTTTACGATACATTGCATAAATTGTGGTGGGGTTACATATTGCTATATACAGATTATCACATATATATATATATCTGCTTGATCTAAAATAACACTTTTCATGCATCACAAGAAATTTGAATCCCAGAAAAAATGGGGAACAGACTTCTCAAAATATTGAATTTTTAAAATGTGATTATATATATACATACATACACATGTGTTTGAAAATAGAGCAATCCATATATTATATTATTTTAAAAAGCCTATTTTGGATCATAAAGTTCTATTTCCAATATTTCGTGTGGCAACTCGCCAAACTTCTTCGGGGAACTTCTTCCCTGAAGAAGTTTGGCGAGTTGCCACACGAAATATTGGAACTAGAACTTTATGATTCAAAATAGGCATTTTAAAATAATAAATACACATATATAAACATTGCGGAATGATATTTAAAAAAAATCTTATTCTTGTGTAATATTTTAATTTTAACCACTTATCTTTGTTTATTCCAGTTAACCATGCCATAACTTTGGCTGCCAAGAAATTGGTCAATATGCTAAAAGCCAGCATCCTGGACATTGACAATTGCCCAGAATGTTTCTTAAGGTCCAAAAATGGAACACAGGATTGGTTTACAACACCTTGTGTAAGTAAATTTGTTTAACCTTTGTTAATTTTTAATAATAATATTTATAATATGATGCACTAGCGCGCCATCTGTTATCAAAATTCAAAACTATTTTAAAGGCGTAAGATTCTTTTTGATATTAAACAATTTCTACTGCCCTTACTGCAATGGGAAAATTAATGAGAGGGCCTGACTCATCAGTGGTGAACCGTATCACTATAAAAGGAAGTTCCAAAAATGCAATATAACAGCGGTATGGTAGATTAAACTGGCGAAACCGCTGAGAGGGTTCACCACTGATGAGCCAGGCCCTCTCATTAATTTTCCCATTGCAGTAAGTGCAGTAGAAATTGTTTAATATCAAAAAGAATCTTACGCCTTTAAAATAGTTTTGAATTTTAATAATAATATTAATAATTTTGCTGTGTGCCTATTTTCTTGGACATATCTCTGTATAATATATTTATAGCTCTCTCTTTAAAGGAAGTCAAAAAGTGCACCATTAAAGGAATCAAGATGAAAAGAAATTATCAGAATTAACTCTTAGCTGCATTCAATTCTAATTGCTAAGCTTTATTTTTATAAATATATATTTCTGATTGAACAATGAAGATATAAAAGTTGGTAGGGATGTGTAGCTAACTAATATGGAGATATAGAAGTAAAAAAAAAAAGATGTATATATATACTTTTGTTAATAATCCTGTTACTTTAAAACCTATCTTGGGAGTTTCCATTTGGTTCCACGCAAAAATACTCTAAAGACAGTTGACTAAAATTGATAATAATTAAGCCTAAATTTCTTTCTTATCAAATATAGTATTGATATTTTATATATCGGCAATCTAACAGAGTGCTAAAATTACTTCCAGTACTCTATATGTGGGCATGCTAGTATGTTTTTTTTTCTAAAAATAATCCATTTAAAAAAATGCCTAAAATGGGCTATAATTCTTTTGATAATTGCTCATTATTTTCTGATCAGCTGGTATAGTGTATATATATATATATTTTTTTTGCTTATCCCTAGTACACGTGGTACAGGCCATGATAATCATGGTGGGTAGTTAGCGACTGCTTTTTACTGTAAGCGCACCACATGTCTACACATGTGAAAAGCAGTTTGACTTTGCACTTACAAATGCCAGAGCCCCGTTTGGTTACTTGCACTCGCTGGTGGGGTTGGACTTTTGCAAGAATCGGGGGCCATTGGAGCATTTTTTTTTTAAACAGAAAAAAGTGCCCAATGCGGGAATCGAACCCGGGTCCTAGTGGACGAAAACCAAACGGTTTACCCAGCCTTCCACCGACCCCCGTATATATAATATAACTAATATAAAAGATGTTAATGTATATATATGTGAATGCTTTATTTCAATTTTTTGGGTTGATTATAAAATATACATATAGAAAGCTTTAATATCCAAGAATGTAAAATGGAAGGATTTAAAAGCACGAATGTTTATTTTATACATAATACAAATACGCTCTGACAAGCGGTCTGGTGGATTAAATTGGCGAAACCGCTGGGAGGGTTCATCACTGATGAGCCAAGCCCTCCCAATATATTTTTTCATCGCAGTAAAGGCAGTAGAAGTTTGTATTATGTATAAAAGAAACATTCGTGCTTTTAAATCCTTCCATTTTATATGTATAGATGGCGCGTTATTGCTTTGTGTTAATGCAAGAATGTATTTAAAATATAAATTTTGTTTTGAGAGAAAAAATTCCTAAATAATAGAATTCTTTTATAAATACTGTTTCTGTTTAAAAATGTAAATCAACGCAATTATCCCTAGCTGGGATATCGCGTTTTGTATGTTGAAATAAATAAATTCATAAATGCTGTAAAGGTAATTTAAAAAATAATACATATAAATATGTTAAATGCTATAAATATACCATTTATAATAATAAACTACGTTAAATTTTTAAGTAGCTGAAAAAAAATAACTTTTCAGGGATATCTATTTTGCCTAAATTGATAATTTGGGCCACCAATTTTTTTGTTATTTATTTGTCCTATGCCTTGACATTTATTATCTAATTGCAGTAAATGAAATCACTTGCTTTCGGGGAAAAAATAAATATTTTCTCTATATAGATCAATTTTAAAATGTACTTATCTCAAGGATTTAATAAAATTGATTTATATTTAAATTTAATATATGGGACTTCTAATGTGTATATTGGTCTTCTTTTTTCATCTATAAATGAATTGCCTGGTATTACTACAATATAAAAACCAAATAGGTAATATATATTGTTACCATTTTCAGTTAAAATATATAAATTGCCAGATTTCATATATAAATTGCCTCTTTGAATTTGGTCTTGTTACCTTGTAATTATTATATATAATATAAATTGTACCTGATCAGCCTGGAATTATTTTATCTTGCATATCTCCCCAGAAATCTTAGAATCACCAAGATTATTTATATGTGTTCTTTCAGAATGTACCTCATCCTGTTGTAATGGCAAAAGTCCGAGGCTATTCTTATTGGCCCTCAAAGGTGGGTGTGTTCTTCTCTATATCTTTTTATTAGTTGACATAAGACTGGTTGTGATTCTAGGTTTTGTCCTGCGAAGGAAACAATGTCAAATGCTGTTTTTTTGGTGCTTATGACAAGTGAGTTATCTCTCATTTTTTTCCTTTTAAAATAATCATTTTATAAAAGCATGGCTACATTCAAAGCATACAATGTCCAACCTCTTCAATTCAACACATTCCAAGGGATAGGTTGAATTATAGTCTGCTAAAGTGGTTAATTTATCTGCTATTTGAAAAAAAAAAGCTGGAGTATACTAAGTGTTGAATACAATCTGTTGAATTAGAAGAGTTGTACTGTATGCACAAAATTTTTCCAAAAGAAATTTTAAAAACTCAATTTCTAAATAATTTCCATTATACATATTAGCATTTGTTCAAAAAACTTTTGCCCATATCATTTATGTATTGCTATCCAATATAGTTATACTAGAGCCAGATGAACAGAGGATAAAGAGGAGTGTATCTAAACCAAAAAATGCTAAGCTTGTTTATATATTTAATTTCAGCCTAAAACTAGATATGATCAAATTTTATTTGACTCCAAATCAGATTTTAATTATACATTTTCTAAACCCTTTAAAATTACTATGCAAGTTATACTTCCTGCCTTATGCCAATTTGACTCCTTTGATTTTCATCAGCCCCATTTATTGTTAAGCCCCAGGATATGGCTGTACTGACCATTTTTCAACTCATTAAGCATCTTTTCTGAGTAACTGCATTTTTGGAACACTGCAAGCTATGCTCAGGAAGCACCTATTATAGTCTTCCCAATATATAGTTAATTATTTCATATCCTAAATTTTTTTGCTGTTTTCTTTGTTAATTACTATTTTGTCTGAATTATAAAAAGAACAAAAGAGTATATTTTAACTAATTACTTTGTGTCTTCTAGGTTTTTTTGTGCCTTTATGTATTCATTAACTAAAGTACCTTCTTAATAATGCATAAAAAGTGATGGCCAAATTTTCCTAACTTTGGTCAAAAGTAGTGATAGTTAAAGAGATAGAACAAAGAGAGCCAAGAGGCCACCACCACATTTATTTTCAGGGCATTCATTTTTTTTAGTTAGAGGATATGGTCAAAATAATGTCTCCCACTGTGATAACTGCAATTTCTGTGTGTTCAGGGCAGTGGTTTCCATCAACCAACTCCTCCTTCTGAGCAAGGATACCCTGTCAAACTTTTCAGCCGCAAAGAAAAATAACAAATTACTAAATGCTCTCAAAGAGATGAAACTCTATGTGCACAACTACGAGAAGGTCTATGGCCCCATGAAATATTTTCGTCCAACTACCAGGCCAACTAAATGGGATATAAAGACCTTATTGGAACCTCTTCCACAATTGACTGGCTCAAGTCCTACATTACAAGCTCCAGAGTTTGTTGGTGAGTTGATGTCATTAAACACAGAAAGAATGGGAAATCTTTCCAAATATATATTTTTTCAAGTTTTCAATTTATATATTTTTAGGAAAGGCCTAAGCAAAAAGAAACATGTATAGAACAATTCATAAATGAAATATCAGAACATTGGCACCTACGGTGGCATCCCTTAATCCTGGTTATATAAATATATTTATATAATATATAAAAAATATATAAATACTTTACACTAGCTGGTAATATAGTTATATTTGTTTTGATTTTCACTCATTTATATGTGCTAGTTTTAAACTCATATATATTTGAAATGTTAGTTTTCATTCTATAATTTAGTAATTAACCACATTCCTGACATCTTGCGTGCGCAGAGTTGAACGGCTTACAAATGTGAAAATATGTAGTACATAGGCAGTATAGTAATACCCAAGATTTCACTACCCTGATTTGTGTAGTTCTTGGTATCTAGTATTGTTTCAGTGTTTCTCTTGTAGTGGATGTGTTTAGGCACTCTTTGTGCAGGACTATGATTGATGAAAGTCAATATTGTTTGATTTAGAATTTTCTAAACTTTATAAAACCTGTTCAAGATGTACCTGACTAGACTAAGTAATATCCATTGATCTTATTTATTTGGTGTAACTTTGAAGCATTACTGTACAAACAATTACTATATTTCATCCACCATGGTCTGGTGCTACATGTTTATGGGATGCCTACAGTACAAACAATGCCACCTTTCCCCTTTTATGTACATGCTACATGTACTTTTTTACATTAAGACAAAATGGATCAATTATTCATGGTTTTTTTGTTTTGTCCTAGATGATTCCTCTGAGCAAAGTTCCATTGAAGAGGACAAAGAAATCTCCAGAGGAAGAAAAAGATCGACTTCACGATCGCAATCTCCGCCATCAAAGCGTCGCAACAGCATACTTAAACTTGAGGCCATGAGAAGAATGAATGATTTAGTTATCAGTATACCAAAAGTTGAAACAAAGTTAAATTTCTGCGAACAAATCAATGCACTTTTAAGTTCAGAAGAAGAAGAGGAAAATTCCCTTGATCGTTTTGAGGTAAAGGAATTTAAAGAAGGTAGGGTGTAACTTATTTATTTGTCCTTTTCTCATTTATAAACACAAAATTTGTTGAAAGTAATAAGACCAACTTCAAAAAAAATGTGGAAGATATTTTAGAGCTCAATGAAAGCCCTAATTTGGATGGTAGATGCATTCACGTATAAGAACTAAATGAATAAATTATTCATGATAATTCAGTATATTCTTATTACAGATTTGTTACAAATCTGATTTTGAAAACATAAAGGGGTGTTATTAAAAAAAATCCTGGGTTTATCTATATCAAATTTGTTTTGATGCGAGTTCACACTTGTACTGTATATGCAGTCATAATTAACAAAGGTTTCTGTTTGACAGAGAGACAAGTATGCAAGGATTCAGCAAGTAGTTCCATCTCTAAAATGGAGATCAACATCATGGAATGCCATTTAAAACTGTTCTTAGCAATAATTCTCTACACATCTCATTCCAGACCATCTTATTATCTAATCAATCCTTCCTCTCACTTCATTCTTCAAGGTGTATCCTTCTAGTATGGTCAAATTATCTCTTTCTGAAGGCATCTCTTTGCTTATTATTACTTCATTTAGAAGGTGTATTCTTATTTATAACTTCTACAAACATTTATTTGTCATCCTATCTATCCATTTGATCACAGGGATTAATGAGTTAATATTAAAGCCTATGAAATTTGCAACCTAATCAGATAATCATGGCTATTTTATTTGAATAACCAGCAAGTCTCAAACTAAAGAATGTTAACTATATATAGGAAAACTTGCATATATTTTTAAAACTTGTACAGTAGAACCTCCCTGTAAAGGACACCTAATTGCAGATCCAAAGTGTCCTTTAGGGAGAGGTCTCCTCTTACTGGAGAGTTGGTAAATAGTAAAAAATGGTACTTTTGCAAATGAAAACTGTCTATTGTATAGAGGTGTCCTCTAGTGTGAGTGTCCTCCAATGGAGGTTCTACTGTACTACCCCAAATAAACAATGAAAATGATGTGAGAGTTTCATTTGAGAATCTAAAAAAAAAAAATGCAGCTAGCTTCCCCTTTTCAGCATTTGTATCTGAAGGAAAATGTTTACTGTAAAAGTTTTTTTTTGCCTTCTCTCCAAGGTTACCCAGCAATATATTCGTTAACATTTTTGTTTATTGCTACCACAATTGCAAGCCATATAAAAATTTAAGCACTCTCTTTACTATATGTATTTTTTAGTTCTGCTTTTTAAACTAACTGACAAATAACTGATGCTGTCCAGATATTGAAAATTTTGTTGAAGAGGATACTGATCTAGAGGTAAGAACCTCACTTTCATATACATCAAAATTGGGATCAATCTATTCATTTCTATTACACTAATTGTTATCGGACATTAACTCCTGCTCTGAAAAGTCTTAGATATGGCCACAAGCCAAGCAAAGGTACAGCAGAATCTCTTTCTAAAAGACAATACCTAGTTGCAGAGACGCATTCCAGAGAGCAGCCAATTAGTAAAAATGGTAATTTCGGTTATGAAAACTGCCCTTCGTAGAGGGTGTCCTAAAATAAGAGTGTTCTCACATGGGGAATCTACTGTAATAGTAAATCATGAAGATCATAAACATGCACATAATCCTTTCAAATATATATACATTTGAAACTAAATAAAAATTTAAAATATCATTTTTTCTATATTGTCGTATAAATCACTAAATTTATGAATATTTCATGATACCATTATTCATCAGAATCATCAGCAGCAAAAAATATATACAAATGACAAAATCTCAGAAAAATACAAATGGTAAACATAACATTTTATAAATTCATATTCAATGATATATCTTGGAGCCCATGAAGGATTTTGCAGGAAATAAGTATCATAAAATAGGGCAATTGCTAGCACTGCTATTCTTACCGTTCATCCATTTCTTGCTGTTTCGTCCACCTACATGATATAGCAGTATATGACAGTGCTATGATTGCTAATACTGGACAGTGAAGCAGAAAGGGTTAATTAGGTTCTCACCGAGAAATTTTCTGTTCATTGTTTTAAAATAACATGTTCAAATAGTTTTCTTTTTCTTCTGCCTACTTGAAGAGATAAAGTTTAGGTTAAATTGTTTCGAATCTTGCAGAGAATGCTCAAAAGTTTTATTTGTGAAATGTTTCCAAAAATTCTCAATATATGTATTCATGTATATTTTTGCTGCTCCAAAAAGCATATATGTCCATAATTTCTTTAAATACCTACCTAAAAAAATTCCTCTAAATCACAGGCCATATAAGCAGGACAGATCAAAATAATAGTAGAGAGAATGGTCTGGTATATTTAACTCGCAATACCATTGGTGGGGTTTATCACTGATGAGCCAAAATCTCAATATTTTTTGTTGGATTGTGGACTAGAATAAATTGGAGACTTATGGACTATAAAAATAATTCTTTTATTTATAAAAATAAAACTAAATTGCTTCAAAACTCATACTTATATATAGTCAAACCTCTTTAATTCATTAAAATAGTCAATCACATTTAAGTAATGAGAAATTAAATTAAAAAATCTACCCCACTTGCCAAAATATGTAGCTTGGAACCTGCAGCTCCAGAACACATTTTGGCTTGCATTAGTAGATGCACCAAACAGGACCTTTGGGAGAGGCCGTTGCTTATCATAAAACAGCTTGAGGAGCATGAACTCATGGAATTTGTGTAATCTTTACACAAGGGGATAAGAAACAACAACACATTGAAATAATATCTTAAATGAAATTTGAAAAATGGTTGGGAAAAAGTGTTGAATTAAAGAGGATATAAGCTTAGGATTTAAATATTAGGTATATTTAGCAATTATAGAACCTTATTTTTAAATGGTTATTTAAAAACTAGTTTCTTATTCATTTTTCCTTTGAATATATTTTTGCTTTTTATTTATTGTTTAATGTTTTGAAACACCTGTGCTCTCAAAATCTAATTTAAAATGAAGTTTCTCTATTGTGTGTAATTATTGTCCACCAAAAATGTCATCATTCACAGATATTAACCATTAATTCAGGTCAAAATAACAAGTAATTTCTGAAAATAACTGATATTTTTGAGGGTAAAAATGAACAGATGTGGTATAACTCATACACTGAGAATATAATCAATTCTGCTTTTTGGGAGTTTCCATTTTTATTTACAGGAAAACTGCACACCACAAGACAGGCTCATTTATATTTTTCAGCCTTTCTCATTTCAAACAGATACATTTGACAGGCAGATTAGATGAAAAATTGTGCCTTGCAAAGGGCTCTATCCCCCCCCCCCCCCCATAGTTTTGAAAGTGTATGGAGGGTGAGCATTGTAAGAGTAGAGTCATTATGGTAGAAACTTTCATAAAAACTGACCAAAATATTAATTTTCTGGTCTCTGAGGACAAATCATTTTTCTGGAATTTTTGTTTACAAAGGTGAATCAGATCGTTTTAGCTATGGAAGGTTTTTTCTGTAGTCATATAAAACAATTTGCATATATTGTGTTGTAGGAACAATTTATAAAACTGAAGAAGATGGTGAGAGAGAAGCAACAAGAGCTGAAAAAAGAAAACCAAGGGAGTCAGATCCTTATCAATGACATCCAAGTCCGGAATGGTAGGTATTCTCTTACTATAATATAAATACAATAATATCTTCATATAGTCAAGCCCTCATTAGTCAATGTTTGGGACCAAGATTTAATGTTGTTTAAACATGTTATAACCAAGTTGCTGATATAAATAATGACAGTGAGTTCTAAAACCAAGGTGTATCAAATATTGTGGAAACATATGCAGAACATATAAGAACTTATTTCTCATTTTTATTTAGAGATAATTGGATCTTAAACAGGTTTATGTACAATAGCTAATGACAATTAAGATGACCCAACTTGAATTACAGGTGCAAAGTAAAAAAAAATTGAAAGAAGGCAATCCTGCAAGACCTTATTTAGCAGCACATGCAATTAACTTTATTTTATTACCACACAAGGTGTCCTATGTCAGTGGTCAACTTTTTTCCCTTGTCATCACATTAGCTTATAATTGAATAAAATACAAATGGTAGTTATACCAACGATCATGTGTTGGCTTTTAAGGACCCCATAACACATATAGCGAAGCCTAACACAAAACAACTGAGAGTGGCTCGTGGACCGGTAAGAGTTAAAATATAACCTATATTAATGCAATGAAAAAGAATTAGATGGTTGACACAGGATCATGAGTGAAGAAGTCTTGAGAAGAATGGAAAAAATAAGTCATGTTTGTAAAGCCAAAAATTTAACTGGACATAAATAAAAGGAAATGATGACTAATGAAAGTTTTGTAGGGAAGAAGTATTGGATTGATACACTAGGTAATAAACTATGAGGAAATATAGATTAAATATATACATGTGATAGAGTAGTATGGCACCACTGAAAACCAGGACTTGTTCAAGAAAGAAATGGTAAAAGTAGTTATGTTGTCAGTACCAAAATGTGTCATGGGGTCTTAAAAGCCTACACATGATCGTGAGGGTTTTCATGTATTTCAGTAGTGAAATCACCATTAGCATAGCTCATGTCCAAGGATGAGTCTAAATTGTTAAAATGTCAGGCTGAACTAAAACATATAGCTGTTGCAGGTAAAATTCTGAATGATCTGCGAAAAGATCACATCGTCAAGAAAAGCACAGACCTGGCATTAACAAAGCTCAATTATGAGGAACGTCTTCAAAACAATGCAAAGGAGATTAGAAAGTTTCGTTGGGTAAGTTGGCATTATTTATAGATACAGAGATATCTCATGGTAAACGGATTGCGGATTTCGACAAATTAGAAAGAGAGGATCATATATCGCCACAACTCTTTTTTTTATTATTATTTTTTTATTAACGCGATTAATCGCAAATAAAAAAGAGTTGCGGCGATATATGATCCCCTCTTTCTAACAGAGATATCTCTTTATTTAAACCAACAATTAACCAACATTTACTCTAAGTTGTTGATTTTTCAAGTCATTACCAAATAACTAAATTTAACCTAGCATATCAAGTGTGTTGATACATATGGTGTGCTGAATTAAGCTTTATATGGCATTATCGAACATATATAATGTAACTAGATAATTAGATTGGTGCATATTCTTCAGAAAAATTAGAATACATCTAAAACAATTTACTGAACTTGTTCATATCTTTAAAAACACTAAAATGTACTTGACTATTTATTGGATCTCTTTCTCTTGAAAAAATGTTAAATTTGTTGGACACTTTAAAGACCCCACTTGTGCTTTACAATGTGTGGCTAGCAGCATGTACATTTGTTTTTCCAGACAATCAGCAGCAGCAGATATACTTTGCCATTAGCCATTTGTTGGCCAATGCATTTTTGGGACCCTATTGTTTGTTTACATTTTTAGTTTGATTATGTATAATTATAAATATTTCAATTTGCTTAGGTTTTTGCTTCAGGAATACAGGTTACCTCGAGAGATAGTGACTTAGGTTGTATAGCTCAAAGAAAGATAATATCTGTTTACTTACTGTGATTAATATTCTAATTTTTTCTTTTGGGTTGCATTATTTATAATAGAATGGCAAGAATGATTTCAACCATATTTACATAACCTGTATGTATGATATGCAACAGTGTAGCCACTGCCTCACCAACAGAGCCAATTATCTTTGTTGCTGGTCTACATACTACTGTTCAATTGAGTGCCAGAAAAGCCATTGGCGAAAGCATTTCGGATTCTGTATGCAGATGACACAGGTATGAAGAAAATCTTCACACAGGTCATTTGTTCGTGCACTAACTAATCTCATTTTCAGATGCTAACTACATCTATTGTTCCCCAAATTGGCACCCCTCTTGCCCCTGCCCCAAAGATTTTGCTCCCAAAGGCAAATGTAAATACCTCTGTGCCAATCAATAATCCCGTAAGTATCTTTCACATATGCATTTTAAAAATATCATCATATAGTGCCATCTCAGAAAAAGATCAGCCATTATGGAATGTCAATTTACTTTCATTTAAGAAAAGTTTCCACGATGTGGGCCTAATACTGTATAAGGGCACTTAGGACTAAGTATAGGTTTATGACCAAAGATTTCTCTTTTAGATGAGTTGCCAACCAAGGCAATGAAGAGCTCTATCAGTCATTGGTTTGAAAAATCAGTTTTCCTTCTAGATGACTCATCTGCCTAGGCTTTTTTGGTGGAAAAATCCTGCTGTCTTTTCATTTTTTAGCCAATGGTGCTGCACATTGTTCCACCACATCCTGCTAATACTAATGCTGTTGGTCCAAGACTTTATAATCACCAAACAAACTTGCTTATATTGTAGCAAACCTCTAGTCTCAAGTTCTTCCTCCACCCAGGGAACAAGCCTGATTAGTCACAGCTGCACTCAGTAATATGCAATGCAATAATAAGAATTGGGTTAGGATTTGAAAAAAAGAGTGTTGAATTATAGAGAAATATTACTGTATTTTGATATATTAAGATTTAGTTTATAGTTATTTCTATGTTTCAGTTGTGTCTGAAGAATAAATTAAACTCATTGCAGTATGTATGTACATATTTTCTCTAGTCAATCTGTACACAGTAGAATTCTTTTAATCCATATTGGCCTGGAACTGAAAAAATAATACAAATATGAATTAACTGGCTATATATATATGGTGTTATAGCAGTACTTATGTAGTAGCTGCTACAGTGTATCTACCACTGCTAGCCTGTCATACAATAAAAAGTGACCTACATGGATGTCTCCAGGCCCCACTTCAACCAGCATCTACCAAGCCCTATGTGCGAATTTTGCCCTCCACCACCACTACCACAATCACCACCGCCAAGTAAATATTCCAAGTAAGTTTCTACCTGCTTTTACTCTATTTACTGCTATAATGTCATTAATTTAACTAACTATATGCTAACGAGATTTTATGTTATTTTCTATACCAAAATACTAATTTCTTATGGCCCTTGCTATGTGTGCAAAATAAATATTAAAAAAAAAATTGGAACTTAAAACTTTCAAACATTGAAAAATGTTAATTCAAGTGTGCTGTAAACACAAGGTAATAAGACCAAATCCAAATAAATAAATAGTGTGTGACGTTTCGGTAACAGCGTTGTTACCGAAACATCATACACTATTTATTTATTTGGATTTGGTGGTATTACCTTGTGTTTATAATCTATAATCCAAATTGTGCCTTATCAAGTGTGTTGTGTGTTACAGCTTGCTGGTATATTTTTTACAAATCTGGAATAAAGTCGAGATCTTTTCTCCCCTATACATGTTGTCTTCATTTCTTAAAATGCTAAACTCAATTTGACTTTCAAAAATGATAATCCACAAAATTTCCCATTAGAGAGATGTATTTAAAAATGGATAGTTCTAGGTGATCTTTCATTGGTGTTAGGGCTGTCATTTTAAATTTTACAATGGGCATATATGACTACTACAGCGTGTCCTCAGTTGAAAAAAATGAGCAGAATATACTGTCAAATAAGCAGGCCTGGACCAACAGCTGCATTGTTTTAAGAAGAGAAAGACCTTTAAAAATCATAAGTCAAATGACCCAGTTGATATACCTAATCAAGGATTCCTCTCCAGGATAGGGAGGAGCGGCTTCTGTACTCAGGTTGGAGTCAGCAGCAAAGGTGTCTGCCTCCATTTTAGGGGGGAACGGCCTCATATTACAGCCAAAGTCAGACTTTCACCAAAGTGTGTCTGGATCATGTGGTCAACAAAAGCTGCACCCCTACCCCCCTTCCATGAGATCTGATGTTGATTTGTATGCAGTATCGCCTGTCACACAGAATAAACAGGTGCGTTCAGGACTTAGGTAGAGGGTTCTGTCTGATAAGTATAATAGTCTCCACAAACTCCAAATTTACACTTACATTTTGCAGTGCAACATAAATGGAATGTGCTCAGCAGCAACAAAAATAAAATTAAAAGAAATAATGAAAATAGCCAACAAACATAGGGTACAAATTATAGGCTTACAGGAAACAAAATTAAATGAAAAATACCAACTAAATATAAAAATTATAATATCCTTAAAAAAGATTGAAATAAAGGGGGTGGCCTAGCATTTCTAATTAAAATTTGTACTAGGAGAATATTACCATAAATATTCCAAATATATCAGACCTTGAAGCCCAAGGTTTCAAATTCTACCTCAACCAAAATAAAAAAATCAACATTTACAATATGTACCACCCTCCAAACAATAAACTTCTTGAAGGAACAATGGCTCAATTTCTTACAGGCAACACCATAATTGTTACTGACCTTAATGCAAAGCATCAATTATGGGGATACCCCACATTAAAGCCAAGAAGCAAAATACTTACCACCACTATACTATCCTGAAGATAAGAGGTTGCCTGGCTGGCATTCATATTTCTGTGTGAAAAATATACACTTCGGATAGTTAGTTTTTTATTTTCTCAAGGTTTCAACAAAAATCTTTTGTCTTTGTCAGGAGAAATAAATAAAAATAAAGTATTTGGCAAGGCGTTGAAAATTGTTCTGTGGTTGCAACCTCAGAGAAGATCCAACTGGATGTGACAGAGCTGGAAGCTTCGTGGAAGTACAACAAGACTGGATGAATGAAGCACACTGTAGTTGGTGCCAGTGGAGCCTTTGAGATAAGCCACTGACTTTGCCCATCTTTGCTCTTTCATCCGACAAGGTGCAAGGCAAACAGCCATTGTCAAGAAATAGTTTTGCTGTAATTGAGACTACCATTTAGCCCGATGTCTCCAAAAGTTTTGAAGAGTCCATAGTCCAGTGAGTTGGCACAAAAAGGTCCAAGTCTAGAGTGCTTAAAAGGAGAAAACTTCTAGAGAGAGAAAATGAAGGACTTAACCAGCAAAAAATCTACCTTGGCAATCTCAGGGAACCTGATTGGATATTAAAACCACATTTGAAGATACCATAATAAACACTTCATCATTAAATATTATTCAAAGTTTAAACATCTACCAAGTTCTCTATCTGGAGAAGCAGCTAGCATAATTAAAGGTTTCTCCTTAACCCCTAACACCTTTGATAAAGCTTGTCTTGCTCTCAATGAAAGATTTCACTGTACAAGAGACAGCCTATTAATACTGTAACAATATACTAAATATCAGGTACATAAAAGTACCAACTCAAAAAATATTATTGAGCTAATTGATACTGTCAAGTTGAACTTGAATAAATTTAGAATTGTCAGAGGAATTGATAAAGAACAATTTGGAAACATGCTGCTCACTGCTTTCATTTTAAAGAAAATTGATAGTAATATGAACAAGGATTTTGAACTTTTATTAAAGGAAAATATCTATCCTATTCATCAAGGATAACATTTTTAGAAAAGGGTCAAAAGGGATTATCTCACATTAATGAAAATATCTATTATATAAAGATGATAATATTAGGAAGATCCTTAAAGCTCATCAAATTAATACCAAAATAGTCAAATGCACATATGATTCATCCCATTTGTAAGTTATCCTTAGATGATAGAATAAAATTTGTGAAAAGTAAAAGCCTTTGTATCAGGTATCAATCATGCTAATCCGTGTAAAATAACTAACACTTGTAGAGTCTGCAACAAAAAGCATCACATTCTTCTCTTCATAATTATGATTTTCTAAAACGGCAAGGTCCTACTTCAGGAATTGAACATCAAAGTGATGCAAGTGAAGAACAAAACCAGCATCAGACAATAAACCACACAGTATTATCCCACAATACTGCAATACTAGAAACAAACATATTTCTCTCTACAGCTTTAATTAAAGTTTCTAACACTAATAAAGATGAGCTAATATTGAGTAAAATTAATCAGGCCTCCAGGGAAAAGTGTACTTTCAAAACATTTTTATTCTCTAGCTTTTGGGCACAGACGCCCTTCTACAGAAGAAAACATGGTATAATTTTACTCAATATTGATACAAGGGGTTATTTTATTGAATTATGAGATAATATGCCGAGCACTGATTGATTAGGGTGCTCAAAAATCTTTAATAACAAAGGCATTTTCTGACAAATGAATATAACTGAAGAATATACAAAAAAAATAAAAATTGCAATCAAACATTCAATCACAAGTTGATATTGTCACGAAATGTCTTATGTAAATCAAATGTAAAGCAAATGTCTCTATTAGTAAGTATGTAAATACTTTATGCTTAATGTTATATAAAGAAGGTATTCTGTAACGGATTTTTCATTTCTTGTTTCTAGTTTTGTTGTGAGGGAAACATCACTCACAAAGTGTATCAATTGATTAATAAAATTCTCATTTGAAACTGTGACAATATGATAATAAAGATAAAATGATAAAGCACAATTTGATGATAGATTATAATCCAAGAAAATAAGACCTAATCCAAATAATTTATTAGTGTGAGACGTTTAGGCAACAGCATTGTCAACATCATCAGACAAAAGAATAAAAATAAAGTATAAGATAAAGAATAATGATAAAAATTTCTTCACTTATGATCACTATAAGTTTGAAACTGAAGCTCTGATTGTTAAGGACTTATCGAACAAAATACCTAATTTTATACACATAATCAATTTTGGCCTCATTTAAATAATTTTAAACTTGTTTATCCTGAATTTTATTTTCCTAGACCCCTATATATATCATTATAGGTGCTGATTTATTTTTAGACATCTTTGTACTAGGTTTGACTATGGGTACCTGGGATACACCCTCAGCTATGAATTCAAAGTTAGGGGGGTTTGATCATTTCAGGTTGATCAAATATGTCCAATAGCAGTGCTACTACATCCCTTCAACAAGTTCATATTAATCATTCTTTAGCTGAACTGGATAAAAAAGTTAGAAGTTTTTGGAATTTAGAAAGCATTCTGATGCATGAAGAACTAAACAAGGAAGAATTAGAATATATTTAAGACTACACACAACATGGGATAAGAAAGGGAGATTTGTAGTATCATTGCCATTTAAGGTTAGCTATGATAAGGTGAATTATCAATTAGAAGAATCAAAATCTCAAGCTTCAAGATTCCTTTCTTTGGAAAGACATCAAAACCCAGATTACTCTCAACAGTTGAGAGAATTCATGTAGGAATATCTAAATCTTGGCCATATGGAAGCAATCAAGTTGAACCATATTAACCATACTAACGTTTATTATATACCTTATCATGCATGTTCTCTTAACAAAGTACAACAACAAAACTCGGGGTGGTATTCAATGCATCGGCAAAGACTAGCACTGCTTTGTCATTAAATGACTAACTTTATTGTGGTGCTAAATTACAAGAAGATATCTTTAACATATTGACAAAGTTCAAAACCTATTCAATAGCACTCACTGCTGACAAAAAAATGTACCAGCAAATTAGGTTATAAACACAGTTGATTGTGGTTTTCAAAGAATTTTATGTTAAGCTTATCCTAAGGAAGCAAAAAAAGAATACCAATTTTTTTCGTAACAGTGACTTATCGCACAACCAGTGCAGCATACCTAGCTATAAAAACCTTGAAAAAATCAGTTCATGATGAACAAGAGCAATTACCTCAAGCACCTAAAGCACTTTTATCTATTTGATGATGATATGCTCTCAGAAGCCAATTCTCTAGAAGAAAAGATAAATATCTAATTTGCTAGTTAACTAAAATAAGAAAGAATGGAGGTATTAATTTAAGAAAATGGGCCTCAAATGTTCCAAAAGTCCTCAAAACACTTTCAAAAGATGATATCATAATAGTATAGTTCCTATTGAAAAATACTCAACTGTAAACCTACTAGGACTTATCTGGAATCCAAATAAAGATGGTTTTCAAGTGAAAGTACAATATACCATGGATGTAAAAACAAAAAGGCAGCTACAAGAAAATAAGACACAAGGTAATAAGGCCAAATCCAAATAAATAGTGTGTGACCTTTCGGTAACGGCGTTGTTACCGAAATGTCACACACTATTTATTTATTTGGATTTGGTCTTATTTTCTTGTATCTATAATCTATAATCCAAATTGTGCTTTATCAAAAAGCCAGCTATTATCAGTGACACCTCAATTTTTGATCCCCTAGGAATTTTATCGCTTTCCATAATTTTTCTCAAACTAAAATAAAGATGCTTGGAAGCTACACCTTGATTGAGATGATTATCTATTTACCTGATGATATTGTAAACCTAAGGTCTCAGTTTAAAAGGGAAATTGGATATTTATCTCAAGTAATGATCCCCAGATATATTGCAGCAAATTCTAAAGATAAGGTCCAGATGCAACTTTATGGGTTTGCTGATGCTTCGGCTAAGGCCTATGCGGTAATTTAATATCAAAAAGAATTGAGAAAATTTCTAAAGTTGATCAAATGCATGAAGTTCCAGAAGTTGAAAATCCAGAAAATTTTACTTTATACCAACTTGCTACTCAGTTTCTCATTTAGTTAATTTACATTAAATAGAATTCAAAATATATTAGAAAAATATCCCCTCACTTATATATCATTCAACTTTATTAAAGTGAAACATCAATAATATTTGTAACTGGCTGCCATTCTATAACCATTCATTGAAAAAGCCATTAGTCTAGTATGCATACATTTTTAAAACTATAAAGTAATAAGACCAAATCCAAATTGTGCCTTATCATTATAAAAAACTGTTTCAAATAAAATTTATTAAAAGTATGTAGTATCCAATATATTAACCAATGGATTGAAGCCAACTATATAGGGACACACGTATGATCAAAAAGAAAGAATATATATATATATTTTTTGCTTATCCCTAGTACACGTGGTACAGGCCATGATAATCATGGTGGGTAGTTAGCGACTGCTTTTACTGTAAGCGCACCACATGTCTACACATGTGAAAAGCAGTTCGACTTTGCACTTACAAATGCCAGAGCCCCGTTTGGTTACTTGCACTCGCTGGTGGGGTTGGACTTTTGCAAGAATCGGGGGCCATTGGAGCATTTTTCTTCTTTTTTAAACAGAAAAAAGTGTCCAATGCGGGAATCGAACCCGGGTCCTAGTGGTCGAAAACCAAACGGTTTAACTAGCCTTCCACCGACCCCCCAGAAAGAATATTGTAAGGCAATGATAAGGTACAATTTGGATTATAGATTAGAAACAGAAGGTAACAAGACCAACACATCCAAAATAACAAACTAATTGATTCTTTAGTAACAGAAACATGGGATATTAATGCACTGGATGGTGGTGTATATTTGTATATTCATAATCTTAATTTTTAACAGTTTTGTAATTTTAAATAGATCCAAAATATTTCTTTGTTCAAATGTTGAAAATACTTTAAAAGGTGTAGGCTCCATATAACAATAGTATTAAGGCACTGGATGACAGCATAGTATAGCAAAGCTCAACATTGTCTTATAACAATGTGGGGGGGGGGGGTAGTAAGAATTTGTTGAAAAATATCAGCATTAATTTAGCGCCCTCTATTGCTGACAATTAAAACAATTGTTTAACGCTACATTTCTTTGCAAAAACATAATATTAGAATTTATTTCTACCTTCTTAAAAAATCCTGCAATGAAAATGAATACAATTTTAAATAGGAAGGGTATGGCTCATCAGAGGTGAATACTCCCAGCGTTTTACCATTTTAAATTTCAGACTCCTTCACTATTGTATTGGACTTCAAAATCACTTTATTAGGTACCGCTCAACAAGAGCAACCTAGTTTATGATAATTTAAACAGTGAATAATATGTGAAGTTCACATATTAAACAAAATTTAAACGCGGGATTCAATCCAGGTTCATGACTGTCGGGAATCGAGGGCGTTACTTACTCATCCACCTGTATTGGACTGAATTTCTTATATACTCTGCACTTGATATTGAATACAGTAAATTGATGTTTTCAATGAACTATTGACATATGCTCATATGAAATTCTATCCAATACAATAGTGAAATGGTCTGGAATTAAAATGGTAAAACAACTGAGGGTTTGCCTCTAATGAACAATACCTTCCCTCTTTCAATTTTTATTCATTGCAGAATTAGGACTGTAGAAAAGTATCATTAAAAGATGTTTATAATTTTCAGCAATATAGAGGACCTCAAATTATTTATTATTTTAAAATGTTGCCAAACAGGCTTATTTGGTGATTTTGTGGAAGAGTATTGCTTGATATATCATACTAGCCGAATGACCCGGGCAACGCCCGTGTTTTACCCGATTGAATGTTTTTATTCAAATACTATTTGTTACAATTATAAATTGGAGCCGTGGATGTCACTCTTGTGAAACGTCCCGCTTCAAACTTTACATGTACATTAGGTCAGCTGGTATTACCCCTCATTTTCACCGCTAGAGGCGCGAGCGAATTGACTTTTTGTAAATATACATAATTATAAAGATAGAAGCTTCTATAGAAGATAATGATCATAATGATGATAATAAAAAAATAATAATATAATAATAATAATTATTATTATCATTAGATAATGATCATAATGATGATGCGCGCGCATCCGTGACAGCGATGAGGAATTGAGGAAAGATGGTCGTGACTATATATGTTGATCTTTAATTTTGATTACGTTTCTACAGTTCTAGAAGCATATATCCATAGTTTGTTCAAAGCATCAATTTACTGCACTCAATAGCAAGTGTAGTGGTATATAAGAAATTCAGTCCAATATAATAATGAAGCGGTCTGGAGATTAAAATGGCAAAACCACTGTGAGGATTTTCCACTGATGAGCCATCCCTCAACTCTTTCAATTTTTATTCATTGATGTGGATGAGGGCTGTAGAAATAAACTTTAATTATATATGTTTTAGAAGAAAAGTAGCATTAGAAAAATATGTTTCTAATCTTCAGAAGTGTAGTTGTGCTAATTTGAATACTTAAAAAATATTGTTCAATTAAACCATAATAAATCTTTCAACTTTGAAAACAAAACTTCATTTAGATCAGAAGACAAAACTTAAAAAATTCTAAAATAAAAGAAAATAAGACCTAATCCAAATAATTTATTAGTGTGTGACATATCAGATTTGATATCAAAATTTTGATAACAGTACTATATACACACACACACACACAAAAGCCTTTATTAAGACACACAGGTCTTACAGAGGATTCTCCTTGGGGTTATAACAGTACTATATAAGAACATGCTGTAATATTTTTTCTCATTTATTCTTTTGTCTGATGATGGTGACAATGTTGTTGCCAAAACGTCACACACTAATAAATTATTTGGATTAGGTCTTATTTTCTTTTATTATAATCTATAATCAAAATTGTGCTTTATCATGTTTAAAAATTCATTATATGAACTAATTTACAAATGAAAGCAAAAATTATGCTAAGCTAAATATGTCCATATTTACTAAACACCTGTTAAAATATCATTTGACATTTATTGTTTGTTAATATGAAAATTGACATTATATATTCATTCCTCGGGTAAAAATTTTAAAGCATGTATATTTTCCATATATAACAAAGTTTCAGGAAGATATTATTCATGTACCAAAAGTGGCACCTCTCCCATTAAAAATGCCATGAATTTTGGTGCATTGCCCCAGTACAGAATGTTGAGGTATTGATGAAAAAATGTGCCACATCAGTTTTGGCAAATTCAGACAAAACCAATCATTGTTTCGAGCCACGGCTCTCACCAGTACTGGGGTGGATTCGATATCTTAACATCCTACAAGAGGATTTATGAAATTGGTCAAATTTTCCAAAAAGATGTTCAAGTTCTTGAAGTGGCAAAAACCATTTCCAGCTAGAATTCAACATAAAGTTAAGGGAGGATGGCCTTTAAGTACCAAAAGGTAAACCTCTCCCTTTAAAAATACAATTTTTAAATGAATCTTTAATGGCAGAAGGGGGGGGGGCCCACTTTTGGTACATATATATTAAATTAAGAATTTAACCAAAGGATATAATTGTGGGCAAGGTTTATTATTCTAAATTATAAACTATTTGTGTGCATGTATCAATGATTCCCTCCACTGCCCTTACTACAATGATACTACAAAAGATTGGAAGCGTTTATCACTGATGAGCCAGGCCCTCCCAATGTTTTTATTGTTGCAGAAAAGACAATGGCGGGAATCTTTTTTGTTTTTAATGAAACATAATTTGAAATACAGATGGCATGTTTATAACATGTTTATTTGTTAATCTCCAATAATAATATTTGAAAACAAATTTTTAACCCTTACCAGTTCACAAGCCACTGTCAGCAGAATTGTGTTAGGGTTCGCTATCTGGCTACAAGCCACTATCAGTGACTTCTGTGTAAACAAGGGATGGGGGAGGCTGGCACTGGTTTCTTGTTTCCTGGAGATCACATGAGAATCTTTCTGAATCATCTTGCATTCCCTCTCGCTTCATTTTGTTACTTATTTTGCTTGCATTTAATCATTTTTTTCAACATGGGTTCTACTTCATTCACTTGTTCCAAATATCTTTTTTTTTTATTATCAACTGAAGGTGTTCTTTCCAATTCTGATGTTAGTTCCTAAGCTACCAAAATTTATGAATTTGAAGAGTCAGGCAAACACCTTTAAAGAGCCAGACATTTTCATATTTTCAGTTTCTACACAAATTTCACCCTTATTGAAGAACTTTCTTAATGCAGAGTTATCTAACTGTGACTATTATGATAAACTGATAAGGAATGGCACAGGAACTGAAAAAAATAATAGCTTTAAGTGGGGGGCAAACTTTGCCTTCAGAAAGAAAAATGTAGTTGCACTCTATTGGAAGGACAAACATGTGGTCCATGTTGCCTCTTCATTCCACACAGCTTCAACACAGCCTGGTTCAGAAGAAATTCAAAAGCCAACTGCCATTATTGACTACACTTCGAATATGAAAGGTGCAGTTCTTGCTGGCGACTATTGCACAACATTCTCAAAAAACCTATAAAATGGTGGAGAAAATTATTTTGTTGGGGGGGTCTAGAAGTGGCTACTGTAAACTCATATACAGCCAGAACATGAGAAATAATGGGCTGAGGCCAATCAGCCATGAAAAATATTGCGAACAGTCAGTATAAGGGTTGTGGATCCATGGCAGAGTTTTTTTTTGCTTATCCCTAGTACACGTGGTACAGGCCATGATTATGCTGGGTAGAAGTAGGCGACTGCTTTTACTGTAAGTGCACCACATGTCTACACATGTGAAAAGCAGTTCAACTTTGCACTTACAAATGTGCCAGAGCCCTGTTTGGCTACTTGCACTCGCTGGTGGGGTTGGACTTTTGCAAGAATCGGGGGTCATCGGAGCATTTTTTTTTAACCCTTTAGGTGCCGGCAGCTTTCAAGGTCATTACCATATAAGCGCCAGCCTGCAAAAGTATTGAAAACGGTGCACTTTTGATTTTCATTTTTAAAACTATTTAATGCCTTGCAAATTTCATACAAAAATTATGTAGTATGCAATAAAATATGTACTTTTAGATGCATTGAATATTAATTTAATAAATCATAAAGATGTTTTTAAAAAATATATTTAATATGCAATTTTGAAAAAAATATTTACATTTTAATTTCAAATTGGGGGTATATATAATCAAGATATATTATATTTGAAAGTTTTATAAGGAAATAGGAACAATTTACTTTATTTACAAGTGTGTTTCAGGGCGCATATTGCATGAAGGCCTTTATGACATCCAGTGCAAATAGTTCGGGATCTTTTTTGGTTTTGTGGAGTGCTGCACTCCACACACCTCATTTCTCTTTTTTGAGGCAAACTCTGGACTTGAATCTGGCTGGTTGAAGGATTGCAAGGTTCTTCAATGTTTTCCACCAGGCTATTTATGACGGAGACATTTCTGTCTAGACAACAGGGGAGAATCTTTGCATGTTGAAGATAGATGATTTAGGAGATGAGAAGAGCACGATGTAAAATATTTATCACCACTTTTCGGTGGAATTTTCGGCCTTTTCTCTCATCTATATATACGTACATCATAATATCATTTAGATCTACTCCCCCCATATACTTATCATAAATATTTTTCACCTGGAGATACTCAGAGTTTGGTCTTCTTGGCTTGGCTTCAGAGATTGCACCCAGTAGGTGGACAAGAATCTTACAGGTGGTTTAGAAGGTTTTTCCTTGTAGCCAATTGCCAAAATTTCTTGATTTCTTAAATAAATTATATTATTTGAAGAATAATTGGCAGTTTTTATGGCAGCTGGAAATCCTTTTCTATTGGCCCTCACAGTTCCAGTCAGGTAAGTGCCATTCTTGGCCAGATCCCGAGCGAGATCAATGCTCGTGAAGAAATTGTCTACCACAATATGATGCCCCTTGTTCAACAAATTAGAATTGGTTAAAAGCTTCATTGGAACATCATATGAGACTTTTGTGAATCTGGTCAAGTTTGCTTTTATATGGCTCGAACTGCGGGCAGTAACCTGTCTCGGATTCACATACCATTCAGAGCTTGATCCCAAAGCGACCATGATGCTTTCCCGGCATATATTGTCTGATTCTTGTTCTGTTTTTTAGGCAAACCAAACTCTCATTAATGCTTATATATTGTTTTGGTTTATAATGAAACAAAAATTTGAAGTTCATATATTTGATGAGATCATTGAACTTCATAGTGGGGTTGTAGTTGGGATCAGTGTACTTTGGCATGTGATAGGAGTCACAGGTTGTAAAAAAACTGTACAGCAGATCAAAACGGTTCCTTGTCATTATTTGACCAAACCACGGAGTTTGCAAACATCTTTCCTTTGCCCAGAAGTCTTTTATCCTATTTTTTTTATGGTTGCCCATGTTAAATATGTTGCCAATGAATGCAAGCATCTCATTTAGAGAGGTTTCGCTCAATTTTCAAGCCCTAGAAGAAGGAGGCAAATCTTTTAAATGTTCTTCCAGATAATGTTTGGCATATTTATTCGTAAATTTGAACAAATATTGTAACAAACTTGTAGTAAAAAAGAGGAAGAAATAGTCAATAGGACGGGTAAGGGAGCTAGGGAGGTGCTGAGGACCAGAGATCTCTTCAAACAAAAATGGTTTTGGCGTCGTGGAAGGTGGAGAAACACTCACCCAAGGAAGGTCAGCAACATCCACTTCATCTTCTTGAAAATAATAAATTTCGGTGTCCGAAGAACTGCTTGATTCTAAATCTGAATCCAGATCATAAACCTCAGTACAGGAGTCACTTTCTGAGGACATTTTACTAAAAAAATATTGGTTACAAAAAGAACCAGAAAAATCTAGCAATCAACTGGACAGGAAGGAGAAATGTTTAGCTGTAATATGACTTAATGTGAGGCCCGATATGGGGAGCGGAAGTGGAGGGGGGAGATCATGTGACGTCGGCCGATACATCGGCCGACTGGCACTGGCTGACTCAAGGTCATTGACGACCGATCGGCCGGCTGGCGCCTAAAGGGTTAAGACTGCCAAAGACTGCAAGGTCTGTTCTTCCCAATCCACACAGGGTGGATAGAAAAATAACTAGTTTTATTGTGAAACCTGTGGTGACAAACCTTCATTTGGGGATTATTTCTGGAATTGCCACACACATACTTTATTGAAATATAAATTAAAATATCTATTTTTTGTGCTTTTTAATTGCTGAATGCACTAATAAATATATTTTCATTTTCAAAACATGATATTAATTATATTTGATAATATGTGGGTTTAAGGGGAGATGCATGAGCAGATCTTATTACATGCACAGTAGGCGGCAACTTCTATGCTTACATAAGTAAATGCGCACATGGACTGGAAAGGATTAAACGAAAGAAAGTATTGTGATTATCACCATTATTTTATTATCATTTAAAAAACCTGATCTCTCTCTGGAGACCACATGACAAGAAATAGCCTATCACATTTAAGTTGTTTTCTTCTTTCTTATCTCCATTCAATCATATTAGGGTATCAAGCTTGTAAAGCTTGAGACTTTTGATGGTGTCTACGGGGAAGAGTAGAGCTCATCAATGGATGAGTCAATACAGTCAATAATGTGTTACAACATCATGACTGGGTGTAGTAGAATGCGTCTGCCTTTGTCATTAAGACTGGGAGCACTACTCAGTGGCAGGCCGACTTAGCTCCAAAAGAAATGGCCACCTCTGACATGAGGAACAGATGCCATGTGCAGCCGCTCCTAACATGGAGCACAAACACTGCTCATCCTGTATCCCTGGATTAGGACCCCTTACAGAATACTATCAGCCGGGCCAGCTGAGTCCAGGTTTTTTAGTGAGCTTGTTACTGCTCCCCCTCCTCCTTTTTCATCAGGCTTGGGTCCGGCAAAGGCAGGAGTTCCCTTTTTGACCAAGTACTAAATTTAGGTATGACTGTCAATCACTCTTCTAATTTGGTCCAGACCTAGATTGAAATCTTGTTCTAAGTTAGAAATGTAAACTTTTTAAGGTGAATGTTTCTTTTTGAAAGAATGCACACAAATGCATTTTATTCCGAGTTATAAATATATTTTAAAATAATATATAGGTAACAAAAAACGTTATAAATGTTTGTAATAACAAACACTAATATTGTTTTGTAACTAAAATTATATTATTTTTTATCGAAAATATGCTTATATCAATATATAGATGGAATAAAATGCATATTTAAAAATATAACAAATTTGCGTTATAAGAAAACTAGTAAAATGAACTCACAACAATAAATATGTTTTACAATAATTACGAAATCTAGCATATATTTGGAAAAAAATCTATAATAATATAGATTAATGGCAATTATATTTGCCAGAAATGTATACAAATTATAGGTAAGATAACCACTTCACAAATATAATGGGGTTCAAAATAAACGATCAAAACATTACAACGTAAAGAGCTAGACTCGTTACTATCACAGAGTAAATTATTATTGGATAAGTTTAAAGAAAAATTTTAAACTTGAACACACTTTCTGAAAACTTTTAAAATTTAATAAAACTTCTGAAAAATTTAAATAAAACTCAAAATTTTATATTCAAACTTTTAAACTTTAATTAAAAACTCGTTAAAATAATCAAAGCATCTTAGGGGGTTATAAGCATATATAGGTTTTTAACTATTAATTAGACAATTTTAATTTATATTTAGACATTTTTCATTTTAATGTAGACACTTTCATTTTTATTCAGACATTTTCTATAGAACTTTTCTATAAAAAGTCCATGTGTCTAAATTAAAATGAAAAATGTCTAAATATAAATTAAAATTGTCTAATTAAAAGTTAAAAACCTTTATATAATTATTAAATCTGTTGAATATATGAATTCAATTTTAGACTTTAATATTTTATAAAATACTAGACGAATGGCCCGGGCAACGCCCGGGTTTTACCCGAGTGCGCATATATTTTAAAAACGTTTTAATTCAAATATTATTCGTTACAATTATAAATTGGCGCCATGGATGTCACTCTTGTGAAACGTCCCGTTCCAAACTGTGTGTTTTTAAAATGTTTTAATTAAAATACTATTCGTTACAATTATAAATTGGCGCCGTGGATGTCTCTCTTGTGAAACGTCCCGCCCCAAACTGTGTGTGTCTTGAAAATATAAAATAAAAATGTGAATTTTCATAAATATTTCATCATGTCGATTTTCTTTTTGCATTTCACCTACTAAATCGATAGAGATAATTACATTTGCAACATGAACTTAGGTATATTGACTAAATAGAAAACTGCATAGTAATAAAGATCATTTTTTAAAGGCACCATATCGTTTTTTTTTTCAATAAAATCGAAACAAAAATTAACGATAAATAACGACAATTGCCTTAAAAAGAAATTGCCTTAAAAAAAGAAACATTCGCGGTGATTTTGTCTTGCATTCGTTTATACAATTATTATATACGAATGACCCGGGCAACGCCCGGGTTTTACCCGATTAAATGCTTTTATTCAAATACTATTCGTTACAATTATAAATTGGCGCCGTGGATGTCATTCTTGTATAATATATAAATGAGTTTTAAAAATTGTAAAAAAAAAAATGCATCGACCCGGGAATCGAACCCGGGCCGCCCGCGTGGCAGGCGAGCATTCTACCACTGAACCACCGATGGTTATGAAAAATCCCATCCGTGAGCTTCAAACAGACAAACAGACAGAATAAGGCAAATATATAAGTAGATTAATTAATAATTATTTCTTTTAAAATGTTTTAAAATATATATCTTGTTACACACTGTAAATAACTCTAAGGTATACGTTAAACCTTTTGTTTTGTTTTGTTAATTTTTAATAAACTATTTTCAATTACTAAAATCGTATGTATTAATTTCTAAAATAAAATAAAACCATTCTAACAAAATCAAATATGATTGAATTCATTTTAACTTGAGGAGTAGTCAAAGCAGTTAAATTTATAAAAAATAAGCACATTTTAGCAATTATTTTCACTTATGATATCCATTCCTTCTTTTATAACCTCAAACATTATTCTAACAAAATTTTCTAGTAGGTGATTTCTTTGATTATTAAAAAAAAACTTATATAGAGAGAGAGATGGAGCATAAATAAATCTAAACCCCTATTTTTAAACAAAAAAGACAGCTCGCGCAGAAAAAGTGGACAGACCTTTAAGTTAATGGCCTTTCAACCAGATTTTCAACCAGTAGCAACCATAATAAATTTTTTCCTACTCCGAAACCTTTGCACTCCATGCTATTACTTATCAAGCATGGATTCACTCCTCTACCCTTTTTATTTATTGCTAAAATGAAGACGAATTCGTAGGCTATCTTTATCAATTGCCCAGCCAGTATATATAGGGTATTTATTTAAACCTTATATCTACATGTGTAAAAGGGAGTGCCATTGGTTGCATAATTGCAACCACAAATTTGTCCAACTATGGCACATGTAAATATCTATGGCAATGCCAGCTAGCAACAATGAAAAAGGGGAAATGAACATTTAGTTTTAGGTCTATTTTCCGGGAGAGGCGACCTTTATTTTTATAAATTAATTTCCTTCTGGAAACTGTTTGTAAGAACAGGCATTCTCGTCTGGTAGAAATATATATTTCAAATTCATTTTGAGTGTGAATATCTTTTTTAAAACCATTCAAATTTACATCTGTAATTTGTGAAAAAAAAAACTACTAAGATATTCCTAATAAAAAATCTCTTTCTAGAGTTATTTAATTTTAAATTCTATAAATAATGTAAAATAGTTACAAATTTCGTCCAGAGATGGCGCATCTAGTTCATTTTATTTCACCTTACATAGCCTGGATATTTTATTGGGTTTTGATATTATTTTGTAGAGTATGTTGACCTTATATATATTGTAGCATAAGCCGACTTCATGTAAATATATCCATTGTCATTTGTTTATTGTAAAAATACAATATATGTAAATTAGGTAGAGAGATAGAAAAACTATCTTTTGTTTGTAGATAAGGGTTAGTAAAACCTATCTCGCTTATTAAATTGATTTTGATTTTCATATGACTTGCTATTTATTTCATCACTACAATATTTTAAAAATAAACGTTCATTAGAAAAATACATAAAATATTATATATATATATGATACATTTTGAATGATATTCAACTTCTATCTATTTTGCATAATAGAAAAATTCTATCTGTTTTGCATAATGTTCTTTGTTTGAAAAATAATTAATTTTACCGCGTGCCAAGTATGTAAATTTTGTTGTTTGTTTTAAAAAGATTTTGAAAAATAAAGAGATTATTGAGGTGGAGACAGCCACACAAACGACTGCTAATTTTTTTTCCACACAGTAATTATACAACATATATATATATGAAAAAACAATAGAAAAAAATAAAAGATAAGTGGGTCAGGTGTTGATATTAAAAATAAAGAAGGCATCTCCTGACCACAAGCACATGTGCTTTTTAGATGGCAGAGCGCCATCTAGTGGAGCAAAAATAAACTAAACGTTTATTTAGCTTGCTCCGAGATATTTGGCCAACCCATTTCTTGATTTTTCGGGAAGCCATTGGGACCAAAAATCATTTTGGTCGCAGTGGTTACAGCCTTCTCCACGCTGACGAGCGCCAACAGCGCGAAACGCGTTCGTGGATGGCTTTTCTTGATTTATCAAGAAATTGGGTTGGCCAAATATCTCGGAGCAAGCTAAATAAACGTTTAGTTTATTTTTGCTCCACTAGATGGCGCTCTGCCACCTAAAAAGCACATGTGCTTGTGGTCAGGAGATGCCTTCTTTATTTTTAATACACACATATATATATATATGTTATAGATTAGAATTTTTTTGTGTTTTTGATTGTTGAAAAGAGGTGCAGTCGTGGAAAAATAAAAATTATTATTTACCTTTCAAGCAGATTTTTATTTTGAATCTCTTGAAGTAAAAATATACATATAAAATTATTTATATCACAGTAATATAAAATTTAGAAAATGAATTCTATATTCGTGATTTCCATTAGAAAAGGTAGGGTTCACTTTACATATTTACAACAACAATAATTAAAGTGCTATTATTTTGAATATATGGTCAAAAATGTATAACAGTCAATGAATGAAAAATAAAATATATGTTTTTAAAATAAAATAAAATATTTGCATTTTTAGATTATATAATATATATATATATATATTTAGAATAATAATTCTATAATTAAATCCTTTTGATTCTGTATGTGCCCGTTCTGAAAGTTTCAATATTTTTCTTTGCTAAGAAGAAACCAAAAGTAAAAGCGACGAGTTTCTGTATTTAAATTTTTATTATCATTTGAGTATATAAATAAACTCGTCGTTTTGGTTTCTTCTTAGCAATGATAATTTCTCTTATTGTAATTTGGATCAAAATTTTCTTTATCTAACCTTTATATACAGTAGAACCTCCCTTTAGTGGACACCCAGCTTGCGGACACCTCTCTACAAAGGACAGTTTTCATTTGGAAAAATACCATTTTTACTAAGCAACTCTCCGGTAAGAGGACACTTCTCCCTAAAGGACACTTTGGCTCTGTAACTAGGTGTTGTCCATTACAGGGAGTTTCTACTGTATTTACATATTGGATATTTCTCACAGATCAAATCGCCCATTTTGAAGATGAAAAAATTTGAAATAATTATTAAAATTCTCTAATTGTTTTGCAAGTCTCGAGTTAGAGAAGTTCGTAAAGGTTTTGCTGGGCGATATTACCATTGTTCTCTGCCACAGAGAGTAAAGCACCTCACTGCGAGGGAATAAAACAAAAGGAATGTCAGCGAGTCAGGTGAGTGAATGTGCAAGGAAGAGAGCTGATTGCAAGCGAAGAGAAGTTAAGAGAATCAAGTGGTGTAGTCTCTAAGATAGGAAGTTGTGCGAGAGAAAAGATTTGAGAACATCACACGAATATCCAGAAACGAAACTAAAAGAAAGGAGCTTCTACAGCAAATGGCTAAAGAATGTAATAAAAATACCAATATATATAATAATAATAATAAAATGAAAGTAGAGAAAATAGCTTTTTCTTTGAAGAAAGAAACAAATATAAGAAAAATCCAGGGGCAAATCACAGGAAGTGAACACCTCCCGGAGCAGGGGTCGCATGACTCGGAAAATTCAATATCCGTGGACCTGCGACCTGTCGCTAGACATATAGGCAGCACAGGTGGCACGCCTCGAGGCAGGATGGGGTATGTCATGGAGGGCCAGCTCTAGAGCGATGTCTGCGTCGTGCTACGAAAAGCAATTGGGAAACAGGTCGGCTCAGAGAATGGAGCGGGACACATTCACGGTGGAGTCTACCGCGCAGCCAGCTCTTCAACAGGATGTTCTTGAAGCCGTGCCGAGTCCAGTATCCGGCGCCCTCTGGCTAGTAAGCCGGATAATGAGCGTTGCCGATCTCCGCAGAACGATAGTCTCCGCCTCATGCTCCACATAATAGCTGGAGCTGGCGTTTTCTTGCATGAGACTCCCAGGTGCTGCGCGTCCAAGGCGCGGCCCGCATTGAGCGCGCTAGAGTAAGGGCGCCATTAGAGAAGTCACCGACAGTCGCCTGTAGCCAGCGCTCGGAAGCCAGCAGGTCTGACGGCCTCAGGAACCTGTTGTCGCCATGAAGACACAGGGACCTCAGGCTGGCGGGGTACATAACCCGGTGGTCTAGCTCAAAGACTTTTGGGGTGACCTCCCACAGGCTCAGCAGTCTCCTCCATCTCGGCGAGAGACAGACGTCAGGAGCAGGTGAGGTCAGCCACGCCCGGCTGCGGACCAGCCAAGAGTAACCGTTGGCGCCGCCGTGCAGTGAGGCCCGGACCCCCTTCATGCAGGTGATTCGAAGTTAGCCCGCGATGTCAAGCAGGCTGACGTCACCCTTGGAGACTGGGCGAGCCAAGATGTCCCCGGAAAGCCACGAGACTCGGCTCGGACCTCACACGAAGCGCGCCAGCCTCGCCTGCAGCCGGCCGATGGTGTTTTAAGGTGGAACGTAACCGTGGAGGTGGTGCAGGATGGATCCCAGGGCCAGACTGTTGGCCGCGCGGGCACGACCCACCAGCGACAGGCCGCGGGTGAAGAGTGACCTCTTCGCGATGGCTCGCTCCAGCAGCTCCATCAGGTGGAAGGCCTGGGAAACGACGGTATTCCAAGCAAAGATTGGGCAGCTCAGGACGGTCAGCAATTCGGACGTACAGGAGATTCCCAGAGGAGAATCCTCCCGGTGCTTCCAGGAACCGCACCAGAGCTTTCAGCTCTTGTTGAAGTTGACAGCCACCCCGGAGGCCATGCTGAACTCTTCGAAGATCAGGGGCACGAGCTCAAACTGAGCGTCGTCCCTGATGAAGAGTACGATGTCATCCACATAGGCGACCACGCTACCGCGGCCCAATATTCTCTCGAGGCGGCGCAGCAGAGGTCCAACTCCGATGCTGAAGAGCGCGGCGCTGAACGGCAGCCCTGACTCACCCTGTTGAGAAGTGGGAAGGCCCTTGTGTAGATATCTCCGACCCGGAAGGAGGCGTCTGCTTCCCCGTAGAGGACAGAAATCCACCCTAGGAAGGCAGATGGTAGGCCCAGCTTCTCCAGCAAGGCGAACAGGTAGCTCCTGCTCAGGGTGTCGAAGACCGACTTCAGGTCCAAATATATGATAGTCAGAGGCGTGTCATGTCTCGCTGCCAAAGTGACTTTGTCGGACACTTGCACAATGTTCCAGGAGGATGACCGTCCTAGAACGTCGTAGGTTTGACTGTCGGGCACGAGGTCTGGCAGATGACGTCGCAGATTGCCCATGAGCACGTCGCTGAGGATCCTGTAGTCAGTCGTTGGACGGCTGATTGGTCGAAAGGTCTGTAGATCTGGACAACCGTGTGATTTTGGCAGCTAGCCCGCCTCTCCGCGGAGTCAGAAGGCTCGAAAAACTTCGGAAAAATATCTTCAAAGCTTTAACCAATTCGCAGGGTAATCCTGAGACACGATAGTTTTTCAGGCAGCGGATGGCTGCCGCTATCTGTTCGCGGGAGATGTCGGCGAGAAAGAACTGATCCCACTCGTCGAACTCCAAGGGGATCACTTCAAAGTAATTAGAGATGGCTTCAGTCGAGCCTGGGCGAAGCTACTGCTTAGGCGTTCCCGAGGGAAGCGTCTGAGGTGGAAGGAGAGCAACGTCTGGTTCGGAGGAAACGCCCGAGGTCCGACAAAGAAGTATAGTCGGAGAGACGTCCTCCAGTCTCCGCCTCAGGAAGTGGTTTGCTCTCTCGATGTATCCACCGTCGGACTCGGCGACGGCTGGTCCGAGTGACCCTGTCTCCGTGACCAGACTTACCTTGATCTCAGTCAAATGGTTCCACAGCGGGGGCGGAACATTTTCTATGCCTTCCGAGGATTGATTGATGAACGTTTCCATTGATGGACGAATAGGTCTGGCCGTAGCAGCTTGCTGATGTAGGGAAATTTTGTAGAATCTGGCTATCCCACTTGAATCAGGACGGCACGGCGGTCCGAGTAAGCATAGTCATATATTCAGTAATGAGTGACGCGGCGGCAACGCTCTTCAGCAGCATGAGAGACGTGGGTGTTGACTCACCTCATGGAGACTGCCCGAACCGTGAGATCGATGGCAGCCTTGACAGGCCATAGGGTCTGCTAGCGCAGCGAAGACGCAGGCGAGGCCTGATCCCTCGGTGATCGTTGAAGGCACAACGACGGCGCTATAGCCGTGACAGAGGTTTTGTACGTTGTCCAGGGACATGACGTTTGTATCCTTCAAGAAGCATATATCGATTTCATGCTCCTTGAGAAATCAGCAGAGCTGAAATCTTCTATAAGAGCGGCGATGCCGCGCACGTTCAAGGTCGCAATACGGAAGCTCATTCAGGCTGCCGAACAGAGCTTCTGGCGCGAGAAAGCTTCGTATACAGGGTGTTGCTGGTCTTCCCTGTAAAAGCCATTAGCGCGGTGGCTAAGGCATCGGTGGCGCGGTGGCTTGTCTCTTCTGGATGTTCGATTGGGCCAGAAGCTTGTCCATTACGCCATTGTTGGTGAAGGCTTGGAGGAGTTGTTCTCTCCAACCCCACTGCTGAACGCTGGTAATGGCCACAGATGTCTTTTCGTTCTTCATGAGAGCATCCATTTGCTTCTGGGCAAAGTCCGCCTCTCTTGGGAAAGAGGAAGCTCCTGGATGTGAAGTGATGGGATGAAATCTTCCTTCGCCGGATCATTTACGTTGCTTGAAGGAAGGTCTGCGACGGCTGTGGCGTTGAAGGGAGGAATGTTAGCTGCTGTGGGGGCTTGGGAGGAAGTGGTAAGCGGTTGCTACAGGCATTTGGGCAGCTCAGGGAAAAGCAGCTTGTCTTCTGTCATGCCAGTCTTTTGAGGACAGTTGACTCGCTTGTGTCCTTGCCTATGGCAGAGGGAACAGCGGATCACGTAACTCACGTAGACTGGAGTGATACCTCCCTAGGCCTTGATATCCAGCCGTGCAGGAATCTGGGAGAGCTTAACTCCATTGTAAAGAGTAATAAAGGCTTCCCTACGAGTGTCATCATCAGTAATTGTCCAGATCCACTATTTGCTGGATAATGGAAGTAACTCGGCCGTAGGGTTTGAGCGCCGCGATCATGTCAGCGTACCTTACAATGAACAACACGTTGCCCAAGGCGATACGCTCTGCCTTCTTCCTCAGAGGAAAGGCTCGCAGAGTGACTTCCAAGCCCTCCTCGATGCCTTCTCTGCGAGCTGTACGCTGGAGAGGCCGACTAGAATGTGCCTTTCCATCGCCTCCAGCGTCATGAAGTATTGCGCCTGGCTGAATTCTGAGGAGAATTACAGGTAGACACATTGGTCTACTTGACCGGTCGCCGACTTGGCCCTGAAGTCCGTCTGTTTGTACAGAGTCTAAGTGCTCCTCTGTACTCGGGGCTTGTTCATAGAGGGGGAAACAGTGGGCTTAATGGCTGCAGACTGGACGCGGCCCCTTCTGCTCTGCCGATCTGCCGCCTCTTCGGAGGGCCTCTTTCACTCATTGCTAACAAGAATGAAGCCTTGTTTTCTTCCTCCATCGGGAGTTGTTTACCTTGGTCGACGAGATCATCCCAACTTGTCCAAAGCTTGTCTATTACAAGCTGAGGATATTTTGTTACCACAGTAACTGCTGGGGTTTGATGACACCAGCAGGTAGCGATGGTGATACAGCCAATACCATTGAGAAGTAAAGAGGTGGAGAATTCCCTATTAAATAAAGGAAAATTATAAATTATCCTATTTATGTGAGCAATAGTTACCCAAAATTTATTTGAAAAAGTAAAAATAAATATCAGGTAAAAAGTTTCTTTTAATTTAAATTTGCAAGCTTTCGAGCAAATATACTGCTCGTGTACATAGAGTATCAGCCCGTTGAAGAGCAGTAT
Organism: Cordylochernes scorpioides; assembly: GCA_030710605.1. NCBI lineage: Eukaryota > Metazoa > Arthropoda > Arachnida > Pseudoscorpiones > Chernetidae > Cordylochernes > Cordylochernes scorpioides. The sequence goes on along the minus strand of CP092864.1, from coordinate 6,648,314 downwards.
ATTTGATGGAAATCTTGCAAATTTATATTAAAAGAAACTTTTTACCTGATATTTATTTTTACTTTTTCAAACTATCCTATTATTTAGGGCTGTGTGAAAAGAACGTTAAAGAACATGTCAATGCTGGCGGTAGCACGGCTCGAGAGAGAGAGATAACCCAGGTTCAACCTAAAGATAACCGAGGAACACTTGCGAAGCAAAATAAAATCAAAGGGGAGAACTCTTTTGATAGAGAGAGCTTAAGGGTTTAATCTGTGATTACTTTTAGACTAAATCCTAATCCGTTAAATTACCAATTTCCGATAAATGGATTGGAAATTGTATCTGGTTTGTTACTCCCTTTTTTTTTTATCCTTTTACAGTGAAAAATAAACTTATTTATTTTATTGGAACTTTTCTTGTATTTAATTTATTTTCGAAGAAATTTGATCTTATTGGTCTTAAGAAATGTTTTGAAAAGTTTGTTAAGCCTTACATTGGTTGGAGGTTTAAAAGAAACACGGGGGAAATAAATGAATGCACAACTCAAAGTTGCTGATAATTTGATTCCTACGTACTCGCTCAGATTCAGTGCTGAGTATATAAGCAGAATCGTCCAATACAGTGTTGGAGCTTCTGAGGGGCGGTCTGGTGTATTAAATTGGCGAGACCGCTGGGAGGGTTCACCACTGATGAGCCGGGCCCTCCCAATATATTTTTTCATCGCAGTAAGGATAATGGAAATTTGTATTATTTATAAAAGAAACACTCGTGCTTTTAAATCCTTTCATTTTATATGTATAGATGGCGAGTCATTGCTTTGTGTTAATAATGTTCGTAAGCTATTTACAGATATGGTAACAAATAATCAAGTCCTCGATCGAATGGGTACAGAACTCCAGCTGATAAAGTTCATAAAAAAACGAAAACTGACGTTTGTTAGACATGTGATGCACGAATCAGCAGGAAAGACATTTCTGACAGTGTTGGAGGGAAATCTCCAGGGGAAGAGATAGAGGGGAAGGAGACGACAGGGATACACAGACGATATAAATCAATGGACTGGACAACACGAGGAGATGAAAAGGATGGCGGAAGAAGTATGGAGAGACCATGTGGCCATGTAGGAATACAATATATCACAAATACACCCTGAAACTATGAATTTCACTACAAAACTAATAAAATAAGAAATAGAATATAATATGATGAAATACCACGCTAATAGATGAAAGGGCAAAGATTATCTTATAATCCATAAAGAGAAACATTTTCCACCAAATAACAGTTAATTACAGTAGACACAGAAATGGAACAAAATATAATGAATCAAAAGGTTAATGACCAAACTAAGAATCGATAAAAAAACAATGGCAGATAACGTGTCGAATGTCGTTTGACGATTTATTGCAAGTGTTGTGTGACGAGATTTTTTTTATTTCTTTAGATTAATTATATTCATTGACTAGATAAATATCAGGGCAATGTCCGAGAACACTTTTTCCCAAGTGTAGATAGAATAAAGACAACTCTTTTTTTTTTGAATCAAAATAAAATTTAAAAGATGTTAATTAAATTATGAGTTATATAAGTTAACATATTATTATTATTTGTGTGGAATTTTTCGTGCCGCATAAACAATAAACTGGAAAGAATTCATGTGTCTGGTTCAAATCACATCAATAGGTACCGCTCAGCAAGAGCAACCCAGTTCATGATAATTGAAACAATGAATAATATGTGAAGGCTATTCACATATTAAACAATTTTTAACGTGGGATTCAATCCCGGTTCATGACTGTCGGGAATCGAGCGTGTTACCCTCTCATCCACCGACATATAATATGAATTCATGTGTTTGTGAAAAGTTAGAAAAATATAAAAAGGTGTTGATAATAAACAAATTAAAAAAGGCTTATCCTGACCTCTCACATGAACATTTTAGATTACAGAGCGCCATCTAGACCTCTTCTATGAATGGATCTAGAACGACAGCGGAAAATTTTAAAAATATTAATCATTATTTTGTTATCATTGATTTATCATCATCATTTTTCTTCAGACAGACAGAGGCAGTATTGGTACAATTATAAAACAGTTGATGATGTAAAAGAAGGTTACATTGCGCTGTAACGTTAGGAAAAATATGGAATACAAACCACACAACTTCATGCTTTTTATAAATCTTATTTGCATAAAAGGTCAAAGTGATGAAGGCAGAAAGGATATAGCAGAGGGATATTTTATTAATGAGTAAATTAATTTATTTATTGCTTTCTTACTGCTACTCTTTTTGTGTTGTTTTTCTTGCTTCCCTCTTTCTCTTTCTTGTTTTTTTTTCTTTTTATTCTGTCTATATCGTTATTTCCTTTGTCTCACTGCTTTGTTCTTATGCATACCTCTGGTGAATCCTGTATAGGGTCAGTGACCCTGAATAAAGGCTTTTGTTTTTGTTGTATTTTATTAATGAGTAAATTAATTTATTTATTGAGATCCATGGTGATAATATAGTTGATTATCATAATTTCAAATAAATAAAAAGAGGTGTTTTTTTCTCCTATTTTTTTTTCCCACAATATTTGACGAGATCATGATAATAATGATTTCATATCATCACTACTACTACTACTATACTACTAATAATAATAATAATAAAATAATCCCTTCTCAATTTTTCATCGATATTTACTTTTTTCTAATAATGAATGAACATCCTATTTACATATGCTTTATCCTTTAGAGAAAAAAATCATTCACAGGGAAAAGATTCTTACAAAAAATCATTCAATTAATTCAAGCTTTCGGGCCTTGGAGATCTTTTACAGAAGTAAGATCACCTATAACCTTACTCCTGTAGAAGGACCCCAAGGTCCGAAAGCTTGAATTAATTGAATAAATATTTGTAAGAAACACTCCCTGGATGATTATTTTCTCATGATGATTCAAATGATTATTATCTTCGAATATTCTTTACCATTTACATACAAAAAAAAAACACTCCTAAACATTCCTATTTACATATTTTTCTGTAGTTTTTCCAGTATCCAGTTCAGGGTTGTTCTTCTGCTATGATCTCTGAGTATCACCATTTATAATAAAAATTGAAATTTTGATAAATATTTGTTAAAACAATATTGGTTTGACAACTATTCATTCGGGCAGAATCCGAACGATACTGAGATATTCATTTTCTTAACTATCTTTTCAATAATTTTAGGTAAAATTTCATTTTTGGTTTATATATGCTCAAATTTCTCTATCGTGAGTATGACAAGCTAATATCCTTGTAAAGTTATATAATATTTGGTAACTTTTATTATATAATAATATTGTAACGTAGTATTTATTAATTTTATTTATGTAACATAGTATTTCTTAATTTTATTATTTTTTATTTAACAGAGTGGTCATTTTTATGTTTTATATCTTGCGACTCTGTAAATTTCCCTCGTGGCTTATCTTTTGTTTACTTTTGATAGTTTGTCCTTCCTTGAATAAATTTTGTTTCCTCCTGAAGTTTTTGTCTTCCCTAATTTTCCACGTGGCAATATATATATATATAAATTAATTTAAAAAATATTGTAGCAAAGTATTTTTTATTTTTATTAACAGAGTATTATTTTTTATGATTATATTTTGCTACTCTGTAATCTCCCCACATTACTTATCTTTTTTTTTATCATTCATAGTTTGTTCTTGCCTTAAATAAATTGCTGCACCATCCTGAAGTTTGTCTTTCTTAATTTTCCACGTGGCAATATATATATACTAGCCGAATGACCCGGGCAACGCCCGTGTTTTACCCGATTGAATGTTTTGATTCAAATACTATTTGTTACAATTATAAATTGAGAAAGAGAGGATTCCATTTAGTTATTAACTAATATATGCATTTATTTAAGGAGCGACCCGCTCCAACACAATAGTTACAAAAACCAAAAAGCGAGTGGGGGGGCAAAGTCAAAAACAAAGTGTCTCGCGTAGTGGCGGCGCCATCGTAGCCACGTGATCGTAGCCAACCAATAGGAGAGCGCCATTCCAAAGAAAAAGCAAACGGTGACAGAGATGACGCATGACGCTCGTAACTGTATATAGAACTAGCCGAATGACCCGGGCAACGCCCGTGTTTTACCCGATTGAATGTTTTGATTCAAATACTATTTGTTACAATTATAAATTGACGCCTTAAATAAATGCATATATTAGTTAATAACTATAGCCTATGTGATTTATCTGTCTATGTACTGTTGGCTTCCGTAGGCGTCTCTTATTGGGAAAAGAAAGAGATGATTCCATTAAGTTATTAACTAATATATGCATTTATTTAAGGAGCGACCCGCTCCAAAACAATAGTTACAAAAACCAAAAAGCGAGGGGGGGGCAAAGTCAAAAACAAAGTGTCTCGCGTAGTAGCGGCGCCATCGTAGCCACGTGATCGTAGCCAACCAATAGGAGAGCGCCATTCAAAAAAAAAAAAAAAGCAAACGGTGACAGAGTAACCGTATAACTGTATATAGAATATTATATACATTCAGTTTAAAATGTTTATTATACCATTGAGTTAACCGTGTTTTATATATTTTTTATTGAAATTGAATTATTCTTTGCGTGTGTAATATTTAATATTTTAAAATAATATTAATGACACCTTGTAAATTAATTCCCTCTCACTGTGATATATAGTAAAAATCATCTAGCAACACCCCCCGAAGTAAAAGCATGCAGAAGATAAATTAAATTTGGCAGACGACAATAATTATAATTGACATTTTTTCCCATGTACGGTATAAAAATTCTAAAAATTTAATTATGTCAAGCCAAAAGTTAGTTGATTGATGGAGAACATTAATTATATCTCCAACTTTGGCTCAATTACCCAAATTAAAAAAAAAAGCAGGCGATAATTCAGTATACCCTCGTACCCAGGATATTCGCACCCATTTGAAATAATCTAATTTAATTGATCACCAAAGGAGATTTAATTGACTTTTAATTATTTTAATGAATAAAAAAAAATGAATGAATTATATAAAAATGTGAACTAAATATTAAAAGGTAAAGTTTAACACCAAAGGATATTTAATTAACATTTAATTATTTTTATGATTAAAAAAAGAATAAATTATATAAAAATTTGAACTAAATATGAAAAGGTTTAACACTGATTAGTCAAGTTCTCCCAAACTTTTCATCCTTCATTTGGTCGTTTTGAAGTCTTCCAGAAATTAGTGTAAAAATAGTTCCAAATTTGACATCCAAATAGCGCTGTGTGTGTCTAATGAAATGTTTTTTTTAAAAGATAAATGAACAATTTCAGTTGAAGCCAAATGGTCTACAGTGAAGAAGAATATTTGAAATTTAACAAGTTCTGTATATAGACTCTATTTCAACCACCGTGGACTCTAATGAATTGAAAATTCTAATTACAAAACTATTTTAGAGGCGTAATATTCTTTTTAAAATAAAACAATTTCTACTGTCCTTACTGCAATGGAAAAATTGAAGGGAGGGCCTGGCTCATCAGTGGTGAACCCTCCCAGCGGTTTCGCCAGTTTAATCTACCATACCGCTGTTATATTGCATTTTTGGAACTTCATTTGATATTTGCGGAAGAGCGATTGCTCGAAGCATATTATATATTTATAATTATATGTAATTCTGCTGTCCTAAAAGCTTATGTCCATAGTTCATCTAAAATACCCATTCGAAGAGTCAAGCATCAGTTTCACTATAAAAGGAAGTTCTAAAAATGCAATATAACAGCGGTATGGTAGATTAAACTGGCGAAACCGCTGGGAGGGTTCACCACTGATGAGCCAAGCCCTCCCTTCGATTTTTCCATTGCAGTAAGGACAGTAGAAATTGTTTTATTTTAAAATGAATATTACGCCTCTAAAATTGTTTTGTAATTTGATAACAGATGGCGCGCTAGTGTATCGTGAAAATTCTAACTTTACATACTATTTGTCAGTCATATAAGAATAATATATATATTTCCTTCTCATTATGTAAATTAATATAGTCAATTATAATAATATATTATTGTGTGTGTGATGCAAAAGATAATAAAAATATGATTTAATATGTAAATATTTTTTTTTAAATATAAATATTACTGTAAAATGAAAATTTAAATAAAATTTTCACTCTCTCTCTCTTTAATACAAGAAATTATTTGCATATATATTTTGAAAATATGTATGTAAAATATTTTGAATATTTACACGCAAATATCCACACAGGATATAGCGCGTGTGTTTTATAATAAAATAGCCGAGTGACCTAGGTTGTACCCGAATGGAAATTTCTTCAATGAAAAGTATTCTTAACAAGTATTTAAAAGTATAAAAATAAACATCACTTTTTGATCTAGATGTTATCTATTTATAAAAATAAAAATTTGTGGATTACCCATTTATGTATTTGGGAATATGTCCTAACATGAATCGGCATAAAGCGAATGGTGCACGCGGGGGGAATAAAATGGGAGATATGCAAATTTATTTT